>SJYO01049755.1:31923999-32006844 GCA_006410555.1 Capra ibex | reverse complement strand
TTTGTCACCTTTGTCACAGTCTGAAATAAAAAACCCCGAGGTTTTAGTGACGTCTACCACTGACGTCGGTACTTTAATTTTCTACGAATGAGGAACCTTCTTTTCAATACTGGTTGGATCTGTCGTATAAATTTTCGTCTCTGTAATGAAACGACTGATTCCAGGCAAATCAGTTCCGATACCAAAAAGGACACCAGTACATACCTACACTCTCAACCTGACACTTCTTCCGACTCGTGACTACTTAACTACGCAAACTTGACACTACAACCTCTTCTGAGAACTCTCAAGGAACCTGACGTTCCTCTAGGTTGGTCAGGTAAGACTTCCTCTAGTTGGGATCCTAAAGAAACCTTCCTTACTACGATTTCGACTTTGAGGTCATGAAACCGGTGGAGTACACTTCTCAACTGAGTAACCTTTTCTGAAACTACGACCCTCCCTAACACACGTCCTCCTCTTCCCCTGCTGGGTCCTACTCTACCGACCTACCGTAGTACCTGAGCTACCTACACTCAGAATCACTTGAGGCCCTCTACCACTACCTGTCCCTCCGGACCGCACGACGCTAAGCACCCCAGCGTTTATCAGCCTGTGCTGACTCGCTGACTTGACTCGACTTGACTTGACTTGACTTACCTGTGGAATAGGAACTGTTTCCTCCCTTCTTATATGTTACCTAATTTCTGTTAGAAAAATTGTTCACCATGACCCTTTTGACCGGTTGGTGAACACTTTCTTACTTTGACTTTGTGAAAGATTGTGGTATGTGTTTTTATTTGAGTTTTACCTAATTTCTAGATTTGAATTCTGGTCTTCGATATTTTGAGGATCTCCTCTTGTATCCGTTTTGTGAGGGGCTGTATTTCGTGTCTCCTAGGAGATACTGCGTAGAGGGTCTTATAACTTTATTTTCGTTTTTATTTGTTTACCCTGGATTAATTCGAATTTTCGAAGACGTGTTGTTTCCTTTGATATTCGTTCCACTTTTCTGTCGGTAGACATAGAAGAATCCTTAGACGAGATAAAACAGAATGTGGTTGTCAACTGTTTATTCTTACCTCTTACAACACCATAATAGTAAACCACCGTGAATATTCAGTCGGTAAGACACTCCGTGAAATACATGTTGTGGAGTAAACTAGTTAGTTTCTACTCTTTTACCCGAGTCTAAGTCACTAAAAGAGCTCAAGTATATGAATGAGTATAAGAAAGTAGATATAAGTTTTCATTGGTCTGAGTGTCTAAAGTTTTCCTTTAAATATAAATAGTTTCCCCTTTTCAACCCCTCCCTATTTAATCCTCCAACCCTAATTGTATGTGTATGATCATATATACGTTATCTATTAGGTGTTTCTGGAAGGTATGACGTGTCCTTTAAGATAAGTTATAAGACATCATTGGATATACCCTTTTCTCAGATTTTTTCTTACCGATGTACATATTGACATGTTAAAACGACATGTGGACTTTGATTATGTAATATTTGATATGTGGTTATTTTTTACTTTTTTTCATATAGTCGATACGGAGTTATATTTCCTTATTAATTTAAATTATTTCTTTTTTATTTTCATTGGTCCATGTGGATTTCGTTTTATACACACACGAGTCAACACAGATTAAAAAACACTAGGGTGTCAGATGGTCTGAGGAGAAAGATATCTTAAAAGGTCCGTTCTCATGACCTCACCCACAGTAGTGGAAGAACCGTTGAGGGTGATCGATAGATAAAATGTTTACCATCACATATGTAGGTCTCTTCCGTTACCGTTGGGTGAGGTCATAAGAACGGACCTTTTAGGGTACCTGTCTCCTCGGATCATCCGACGTCAGGTACCCCAGCGATTCTCAACCTGTACTGACTCGCTGAAGCTAAAGTGAAAAGTCAAAGTACGTAACCTCTTCCGTTACCGTTGGGTGAGGTCACAAGAACGGACCTCTTAGGGTCCCTACCCCCTCGGACCACCCGACGGTAGATACCCCAACGTGTCTCAACCTGTACTGACTTCAGTGAATCGTCGTCGTCGTCGTCGTTACATATGTAGAACTACGATGAGAGAGGTAAACAGGGTGAGAGAGAAAGCAGGCGACACAGGTGTTCGGACAAGAGAGGTAGACGTAGAGGTAAAGAAAAGACGTTTATCTAAATAGTTGTATTAAACCATGTATATATGTTACCTTATAATGAGTCGGCACTTTTTCTTACTTAAACTTAGTCAAGATCACTCCGACTACTTGGATCTGGACAATAAATCTCACTTCATTCAGTCTTTCTTTTTTTTTTTTCTAACATATAATTACGTATATACACCTTAGATCTTTTTATCAGACAAAAACCTCCGTTGGTTAATGAGAGGTCAAGAAACTAGACAACGGACCGAGAATGGAAAAGGGTTGTAATTAAACACGTTAGACCCGAGTTGAAACTATATAGAAGGAGACCCCGGTAGAAGTATAATGATAAGTAACACTATTGGGATCACCTTAATGAATCCGTAAGACTGAACAGTCTGTATAAAATCTTTTGAACAAAGGACCCAGGTCTCATACGACTAAAAGAACATAGAAAGACCTATACACTAACGTGCACATGACGGGTAACCCCAAGTTGAATGATTACCCTTATTTAAACAAAATCCGAAGAGTAACTAATAGGACTATCCGGGTAACCTTTATATTTCTTTATGTGTTCTAGTATGTATTTACTGTACCTCTACACTCAAGTTCGGAACTTCTTATTTCTTGTATTACCTCTCTACTACCAGACATTTGAATGTCTACTAAACATATAAATATTCGACCAATTACATCGATGAGTAATTAAGTAAGTAGTTCGTTAGTTTTTAGAACCTACACGGTACGGGGAAATTTATTCAACCGCCCCCGTTTATTAATAATTGTCTGTGAAGGAAAGAACTAGATCTTCAGATTACCCTCTCTGTCATATATTTAGTAAAATAATCCGGGGTAGTGAAGTACCCTTTATCTACCCTTTTGTCACCTTTGTCACAGTCTGAAATAAAACCCCCCGAGGTTTTAGTGACTTCTACCACTGACGTCGGTACTTTAATTTCCTACGAATGAGGAACCTTCCTTTCAATACTGGTTGGATCTATCGTATAAGTTTTCGTCTCTATAATGAAACGGTTGTTTCCAGACAGATCAGTTCTGATACCAAAAAGGACACCAGTACATACCTATACTTACAACCTGATACTTCTTTCGACTCGTGGCTTCTTAACTACCAAAACTTGAACAACAACCTCTTCTGAGAACTCTCAGGGAACCTGACGTTCCTCTAGGTTGGTCAGGTAAGACTTCCTCTAGTCGGGACCCACAAGTAACCTTCCTGACTACGATTTCGACTTTGAGGTCATGAAACCGGTGGAGTACTCTTCTCAACTGAGTAACCTTTTCTGAGACTACGACCCTCCCTAACCCCCGTCCTCCTCTTCCCCTACTGTCTCCTCTACCGACCTACCATAGTGACTGAGCTACCTGTACTCAAACCCACTTGAGTCCCTCAACCACTACCTGTCCCTCCGGACCACACGACACTAAGTACCCCAGCGTTTCTCAGTCTGTGCTGACTCGGTGAATTGACTTGACTTGACTTCCACATCATTCGAACTGACTGTAAAACGGTACATTACATCATAAACTGGGACTCATAAGAAACCTTCCCGACTACAACTTCGAGGTTATGAAACCGGTGGACTAGACTTCTCGGTTGAGTAACCTTTTCTGGGATTTCGACCCTTTCTGACTCCCGTCCTCCTCTTGACCCACTGTCTCCTACTCTACCAACATACCCAAATGACTAAATTACCTGTACTCAAACTCCTTTGAGGACCTCTGTCACTTCCTGTCCCTTCGGACCGTGTGACGTCAGGTACCCCAGCGTCTCTAACCCTGTACTGAATCGTTAACTTGTTGTTGTTGAACGAAAAATGTAAATTCAAAAGATTTTCCAACCTTCTCATACCATAACCTCTGTAGTCCCTGATTATGATAGACCTCAGTCACAAGTCGATTCCCAGATGTCTAAACTCTTCCGTGTTCCTAACTGTTCTTACCGGTTAAAGGTCTTAGTCTTCCGGGTTTAATGGTCATAATAGTAATAGTACAAGTACAAGTAATAGTAATCCGTATCTTTTGTTACATTTTTAAACATATGGTGTTAGACACGTATTTCAGTATCGACTCGGTATCCATTCTCATTAGACAACGATTATACATCATAAACTGTCAAATATTGTATAGAACCACGACTATAAGACAGTTTTTATTAGATCTCGAGAATCTTTTATTAGAATTATATAAAAGTTCAAAAAAACTCAAGTTCATCAAACCGTTGAGCACATTGTAAATGAGTCACGAATTAGAACCCTGATTTAGGGTGACTTCTGAATAGACCGAATTATATCATTTTGGATGTGAAGGTGGTAATACTGACCAATGTCCTGTACTACAAAGTCCTTCGTTGTCATATAAAAGACGTAGGTAAATAGACGAAACATCCTGATGAATCCTTCGACCGTAGTCGTTCTACAGTCCACTCTCTAGAAGAAGAGTACAAGGGACACTTGTTGTTATTAAACTGTAAGTAAGTTTTTCACAGAATACCCTTGAAACCCTAGGTTTAACACTATGGGACCACATCAGCTCCGGTTCTCTATACCACCCTCTTTACGAGAATTACGGAGGTCCAGGTCTAGACGTCTGGATTAGACCCGATACCTTGGTTTTTGTAGGGACCACTAACCAAGGTCGAGTAGAGTCGGTGTCAGGTCACGGTCAGGAGAAATGAGTCCCCAGGTGGGTTGTTGGGTCACTTTGATGAGGGTCCCTAGAACACCCTCGATATAAATGGACACATGAACCATTATCTTGGGTACTCCTGGTTTCACACATAAGACTTCGGTATAGGAACAGGGTCACGGTAGTATGAATTATTCTAAGACCTCTACCAGTGTAGATGACTCCCTGGTCTGTCCTAGGTGTGGGTTAGTTTGTGAACTATTCTTCAGACAGTTAACACATGAGGTGTCGTCTGGTTCTCTATCGGAACTTTAACCGAGGTCGAGTCGTGTTGATGTTGAAACCTCCATTAGGGTAGTCGGACCTCTTGACTTTCCTCCAGGAATAGAGGGTTTTGGTATTACTGTTATAACCTTCTCCACAAACAAGGAAGTATACGTGTCTGTGGTTACGTTCCATCGTACGTAATACTTTTCAATTCGTTTGTACTACGGGGTTTCCCTTGATTATTTCGAGCTTATCAACTTGGGTTCCTTTAACTTTAGACTGAACGGAGTGTTACTTAAGTTTTATTATAATTTCTTTGAGTTACTTTACACTCTTGTGTCTATTGATTTACTTTATTATTTTGTTACGTACTTGTTTTAGTCAAATTATTTCTTCTTTAGTACTTTTCTTGTTTTGTCTTTATGATCTCGACTTCTTATGTTACGTTTTGACTTTTAAAATTATCTCGAAGTCGAGATAATTTACTTACTTACTTATTAATTTACTTGCATCTTCTCTCCTAGTCTTTTGAACTTCCATCTAGTAAACTTTAATCTCCTTGTGGTTCATATTCTTGTTTGACACTTCTTTCAGATACACTAATTTCCTCTCGTATTTCACTTACTCATAAATGTAACACCCTAGGGTCCTCTGTCTTTCCCCTTCCTTAGAATAAAATTCTTTACGATCGACTTTTGATCGTAAAAGTCTCCAGTTCCCGTCACTGGTTCACCTCGTTGTGGTACAGGTTCCTCGACACCGATGTGTCTGCGTCCTCCCGGTTCTCCTCGATGAGACACAAGTTCCAGTCCTCTCCACTGGAGTAGGTTCCATTCCTCGTCGCCGACACGAAACGACCCCTTCGACACTTCTCTATGGGGTACAGGTTCCGTTCACTTTGGGTTCATTCTACCACTCATAACACTCTCTCGTAGTCTCCCGTCTGTGTAACTTTGGTATTTTTGTCTTTTGATCGGTTAGACTAGTGTACCTGGTGTCTGAACAGATTGAGTTACTTTGATTCGGTACGGTCCACCCCGGTAGGTTCTGTCTACCCAGTACCGCCTCTCCAGACTGTCTTACACCAGGTGACCTCTTCCCTTACCGTTTGGTGAAGTCATAAGAACGGAACTTTTGGGGTACTTGTCATACTTTTCCGTTTTACTATCTCATGACTTTCTCCTCGAGAGATCCAACCATCCACGGGTCATACGATGACCTCTAGTCACCTCTTTATTGAGGTCTTTCTTACTTCCCTACCTCGGTTTCGTTTTTGTTATGGGTCAACACCTACACTAACCACTATCTTCGTTCCAGGTTACTAAATTCTCGTTATAACGTATCCTTGGACCTTACAATACAGGTACTTAGTTCGTTTAACCTTCACCAGTTTGTTCTCTACCGTTCCCACTTGCAGCTGTAAGATCCTTAGTCGCTTGATGTTACCTGACCTTACCCACTTACATTGAGTCTCCTGGTAATATAGATGATTACGCTCGTCCTTATGGAATCTTCTTTACCTCATCGGTAGTACCAGTTGTTTTCTCAGGTTTTACGTCGTGAACCTACGTTCGAGTTTTTGTTGTCTTACTAGAGACAAGTAAAGTTTCCGTTTTGTAAGTCATAGTGCCACTAGGTTCGGATACGGGGTTGGTCATTGTGACTTCTTCGACTTCACCTTACCAAGATACTTCTGGATGTTCTGGAAAATCTTGATTGTAAGTTTTTTCTACAGTAAAAGTAATATCCCCTGACCTTACGTTTTCATCCTTTAGTTCTTTGTGGACCTCATTGTCCGTTTAAACCGGAACCTTACACTTTACTTCGTCCCGTTTCTGATTATCAAAACGGTTCTTTTACGTGACCAGTATCGTTTGTGGGAGAAGGTTGTTGTGTTCTCTTCTGAGATGTGTACCTGTAGTGGTCTACCAGTTGTGACTTTAGTCCAACTAATATAAGAAACATCGGTTTCTACCTCTTCGAGATATGTCAGTCGTTTTTGTTCCGGTCCTCGACTGACACCGAATATAGTACTTGAGGAATAACGGTTTAAGTCTGACTTTAACTTTTTTCATCCCTTTTGGCGATCTGGTAAGTCCATACTGGATTTATTACAGAGAATACTAATATGTCATCTTCACTCTTTATCTAAATTCCCTGGTATAGACTATCCGTCTCATGGACTACTTGATACCTGTCTCCAAGTACTGTAACATGTCCTCTGTCCCTAGTTCTGGTAGGGGCTTTTCTTTACGTTTTTTCGTTTTACCGACAGACCCCTCCGGAATGTGTCGACACTTTTCTTCTCTTCACTTTTCGTTTCCTCTTTTCCTTTCTATAAAGGTAAACTTACGTCTCAAGGTTTCTTATCTTTCCTCTCTATTCCTTCGGAAGGAGTCACTAGTTACGTTTCTTTATCTCCTTTTCTTGTCTTACCCTTTCTGATCTCTAGAGAAGTTCTTTTAATCTCTATGGTTCCCTTGTACAGTACGTTTCTACCCGAGCTATTCCCTGTCTTTACCAGACCTGGATTGTCTTAGTCTTCTATAATTCTTCTCCACCGTTCTTATGTGTAATCTTGACATGTTTTTTCCAGAAGTACTAGGTCTATTAGTGCTATCACACTAGTGAGTGGGTCTCGGTCTGTAGGACCTTACGCTTCAGTTCACCCGGAATCTTTCGTAGTGATACTTGTTTCGACCACCTCCACTACCTTAAGGTCAACTCGATAAAGTTTAGGACTTTCTACTACGACACTTTGACAGTTATACGGTCGTTCAAACCTTTTGAGTTGTCACCGGTGTCCTGACCTTTTCCAGTCAAAAGTAAGATTAGGGTTTCTTTCCGTTACGTTTTCTTACGAGTTTGATGATGTGTTAACGTAAGTAGAGTGTACGATCATTTCATTACGAGTTTTAAGAGGTGCGTTCCGAAGTCGTTTGACACTTGACACTTGAAGGTCTACAAGTTCGACCAATCTTTTCCGTCTCCTTGGTCTCTAGTTTAACGGTTACAGGCGACCTAGTACCTTTTTCGTTCTCTCAAGGTCTTTTTGTAGATAAAGACGAAATAAGTAATACGGTCTCGGAAACTGACACACCTAGTGTTATTTGACACCTTTTAAGATTCTCTCTACCCTTATGGTCTGGTGGACTGGACGGAGATCTCTTTGGATATACGTCCAGTGCTTCGTTGTCAATCTTGACCTGTACCTTGTTGTCTGACCAAGGTTTATCCTTTTCCTCATGCAGTTCCGACATATAACAGTGGGACGAATAAATTGAAGATACGTCTCATGTAGTACTCTTTGCGACCCGACCTTCTTCGTGTTCGACCTTAGTTCTAACGACCCTCTTGATAGTTAGTGGAGTCTATACGTCTACTGTGGTGGGAATACCGTCTTTCACTTCTCCTCGATTTTTCGGAGAACTACTTTCACTTTCTCCTCTCACTTTTTGAACCGAATTTCGAGTTGTAAATCTTTTACTTCTAGTACCGTAGTTCAGGGTAGTGAAGTACCCTTTATCTACCCCAGTCACCTTTGTCACCGTCTGAAATAAAACCCCCCGAGGTTTTAGTGACGTCTACCACTGACGTCGGTACTTTAATTTTCTACGAATGAGGAACCTTCCTTTCAATACTGGTTGGATCTGTCGTATAAGTTTTCGTCTCTGTAATGAAACGGTCGTTTCCAGGTAGATCAGTTCCGATACCAAAAAGGTCACCAGTACATACCTACACTCTCAACCTAACACTTCTTTTGACTCACACTTCTTTCAACCTGACACTTCTTAACTACGAAAACTTGACACCACAACCTCTTCTGAGAACTCTCAGGCAACTCTCACCTGACATTCCTCTAGGTTGGTCAGGTAGGATTTCCTCTACTCAGGACCACAAGTGACCTTCCTGACTACGACTCAGACTTTGAGGTTAAGAAACCGGTGGAGTATGTTTGTCAACTGAGTAACCTTTTCTGGGACTACGACCCTCCCTAACCCCCGTCCTCTTCTTCCCCTGCCGTCTCCTACTCTACCAACCTATCGTAATGGTTGAGTTACGTGTACTCAAAACCACTTGAGGCCCTCAACCACTACTTGTCCGTCCGGACCACGCGACGCTAAGTACTCCAGTGTTCCTCACCTGTGGTGACTCACTGACTTGACTTGACTCGACTTTTGAAGGGTTCAGAACCATGTTTAAACCTATAATTCCACATCCTTCGAGTTTCCTGGGTTTCTTTCTAGTCAAGTTTCTTCTACGTCTCTACGGGATATTAGTTTTATAATTTTCAATTTCTGTTTCTCTTAATACTTTCTCATTTTGTCGAGAAGTATAATCTTCTTTTGGGGATATTTAGATAATCGTTTAAAGATACATCCTTTAAACATTCCGGTACTCCCTTACCCTATTATTTAAGTTTTACGACTTTCTTTTTCTTAACGGTAAGTTCTCACATAGACCGTTTAGAGAGAAACCCTTTATTTCTCTATTTGAGTAAGGCTCTGTTTATTTTCATTCCATTAGATAGTGGTAATTTGTCTTGAATATTCTTTATGATTTCTCCTATGAAGTTCAAATTATACTTTCCTCTGTTTCATTATTGTATTTTGTATATTTTTATATTTTGAGTGACCATTTTAATTTATGTATCGGATCAAGTTCTTTGGGATTATGACATTACCACTACACATTTAACGAAAATAAAGACCATATTATCAATTTTGTGGTAACATAATTTTTATTATTATTGATGTTATTAAACAATTAACTACGTGTCATATTTGCTACATTTCATCATATTTTACACCTCTCCTTTTCATTTTCACATCAAAAATATACGTCGACTTCTATTCGATGAAAACAGAAGTTTGTCCGGTAATATTTATATTCTGCAAAATACATCGAAGGACCTTTGGAGTTTCTTTTGTATATCATTTATGTGATTTCTATTTTCTCTTTCCATAATTTCGTATGGTGTTTCCTTTGATATTTTCTTTTGTCATTCTTTTCTTCTTTCCTTGTGCCCTTAAATTTTCGGTCAGTCTTTTGTTACTGTTATTATCCAAAGTTAACGAATAAATTTTTTACTGTTATTCAGAAACCACCACGAAATCAGGGATTCAGTACAGACTAAGAACGTTGAGGTACCTGATTTATCGGACGGTCCGAGGAGACAAGTACCCTAAGAAGTCGGTTCTTATGACCTCACCCAAAGGTAACGGGAGAGGACCCCTAGAATTATGAAAATTTACGTACTTGAGTGGTAACCTTACAGATATATAAATTTTGTTTATGGTTGACTTGACTCACATTTTTATCCGGAGTTATGTTATTATCATCCTCTGAAATTATAGGTGAAAGTTTTGACCTCTCTACAACTTAAGTCTCTCATTTAGTGGTTTCTTTGTCACAGAGACTTATTGTGATGTCTTGTTTACTTGGATTGTCTTTATACATTCAATAAGATTGTTTGTCGTATACTTATGTGTAATAAAAGTTCACGTGTACATTGTCAGAGGTCTTATCTACAAAGTAGTTTTTCGTTCGGAATTGTTTAAACTCTTTTTATTTTAGAATACTATTTACCTATGTGTGTGTGTGTACGTGTACGTTCATGTGTTTTATGTGTGTGTATATATATTATCTTATGAGAAGTCGTCACTTTCCTGACTGTATTAACGGTAAACACTGTTGTGTCCACGTGTGACTCCCGTGATAGATACTTTATTTCAGTCTGTCTCTTCTTGTTTATAGTTTACAAGAGGGAATAGTCAAGTCAAGTCAAGTCAGAGAGTCAGCACAGGTTGGGAAACGATGGGGTACTTAGCGTCGTGTGGTCCGGAGGGACAGGTAGTGGTTGAGGGCCTCAAGTGAGTCTGAGTACGGGTAGCTCAGGCACTACGGTAGGTCGGTAGAGTAGGAGACAGCAGGGGAAGAGGAGGACGGGGGTTGGGGAGGGTCGTAGTCTCAGAAAAGGTTACTCAGTTGAGAAGTGTACTCCACCGGTTTCATGACCTCAAAGTCGAAATCGTAATAAGGAAGGTTTCTTTAGGGTCCCGACTAGAGGAAGTCTTACCTGACCAACCTAGAGGAACGTCAGGTTCCCTGAGAGTTCTCAGAAGAGGTTGTAGTGTCAAGTTTTCGTAGCTAAGAAGCCGCGAGTCAGAAGAAGTGTCAGGTTGAGAGTGTAGGTATGTATTGGTGTCCTTTTTGGTATCGGAACTGATCTACCTGGAATCAGCCGTTTCACTACAGAGACGAAAACTTATACGATAGATCCAACCAGTATTGAAAAGAAGGTCCCTCATTCACAGAAAATTAAAGTACCGACGTTAGTGGTAGACGTCACTAAAACCTCGGGGGGTTTTTATTTCAGACTCTGACAAAGGTGACAAAGGGGTAATTAGAGGGAATATATACCTTAGATTTTGGGATTCGAGTAACTATGTTTCTTGTCTAACCACTAACGGTCTCCATCTCCCACCCCACACCCTTTTACCCATTTCCTTTAGTTTCCATCTTTGAAGGTCAGTATTTTATTTATTCAGTACCAATGCGTTATGTGTCGTACCACTGATATCAATTATGACATAATGTATAAACTTTCAACGATTTCTTATCTGGAATTTTTAGGAATAGGGTTCTTTTTACAAACATTGATACATACCACTTTTACAATAGATCTGAAATAACACCACTAGGAAAGTGTTATATATGTATATGATTCTGTAAATATCAATTTTAATATGGATTTTTAATATGGACTTTAATTATATTTCAATATCCAGTTAATATTGAGTTTCTGTTTAAATACGTTTATAACGTTGTACTACTTATTGAGGGAAATAAGATGTAGACCTGATTTTGACTTTTAAAAATTGTGTTCTTTTTAATGTTTATTCCTATTTGATTTCTTTTTATGATATCAGTTTCTACAGAAAGTGTATGAATACCAATTTTTTTTTTTTCTTCGTATTTTCTTCAACTTCAGTATAGTTCATAGAAAAGACTGGTGTCACCATAATTTGTTTAATTATTGTTATTCTTTTTAAAATTTTGTAGTGTCTATACACCTTTAATTTGTTGTTGTGAGAACTTGGTGGTTACCCAATTTCTTCTTATTTTTCCCTTTAGTACTTCGTAGAATTTTGTTTGTTTTTGTTTTGATGTTATATTCTTTCGAATATACTACGTCGTTTTCGTCAGAATCCTCCTTATAAATATCACTCCTTACGGATATAATACTTTTCTTTCTATAATTTACGACCCTCGGTCGTACTCCTTAGGGTGGACACCGTTTCCAGTACTCCTTCCTCCGGACTGTATGCGTTTCCTCCCTAGTCCGGAGTTTCCAGGGGGACCTGTAAGAGCTCGTAGATGGGGGGTTTGGTCTCAGACGGATGGAATGACGTAATACGAAAGTGGATGTGAAGACTGTAATACCCCCCGATAGGAGGTGATAGAGAGAGACTTTTCCTCGATTGAATCTCGAGGTCAATTATTTAGAGGACTCACACTGTTCTCAAAATCAGGTTTTGGAGGAGACTACCGAGAGATCGGACGGATTGTCCAAATAGGCCGGTGTACACTAACAAGTGTCGGAGGGTTGGCACTCTCCGTGCTCTACGGTATTTGAAAGATTTATGTCTAAGAAAACTCTTCAATCTTTTAATAATCATATCATAATCCCTCAATTAATCTTTAATATGGTCACCTCCCTAAGTAACAACTCGGTTATAAACGACGATTCGGATGTATAGGGAACGGGGAATATGTGTGATTAACTATATTGATCGTATATCCTCTTTATTCATAATTGGAACTATAATTAGTGTAATCTGGAATCCCTTTTTTTAAGAAAAGAACTAATATCGGGTGACGTGGAAACGGGACATCCTTACGTTGAAATAGACCACGGAAACCTCCCACCACGGACTGAATTCTTTTTAGTGGAAACCTCTTTTATTCAAAAGAACAACTGATTAGTAGTAGTCTTTTACTACCCAGTATTTTACAATCGTCCGGAGAACCGGTCTTCTACTACATTTAGTGGACTCTTGAAACATCTAGTCTTCCTTACGTCTTTCTTTCGCACCAAAGTTATTCCCAGTCCTGACGACTGGGACGCACTGAAACATAAAAGGTAAATAGAGATACATATTGAGTTTCATATTTTCACCTGGACCTTTTATTTCTTTACCTGGTCAAGGACCTTTCTGACCAAAGGGGGAACAGTAGAAAAGAGCAAAAGACCGACTTAAGGGTAGACCTCACGGCTCCCAGTGGGACAGATGAATGAACGGGACCGAAGATTCTAGGTGCGCTCCCCCTCGGGTTCCACCCCGTGGGGGGCGATCAGTTCGTCCGCGGCCACCGGATGCATCTGTCACGTTTGGGGAACAGAGCCCCAAAATAACCAAGAGGCACATTTGGTTCAATAAGTCGGAGAAAAGAGGTGATTAAAAGGATGATGTGATAAGAAAAGATTAGAGAAAGGTATAGAGATTAATTTATTAAGATAGGATTACCGGTTGAGGCAGGTATGAAGCTTAATGGGACCTAGGTGACCCCGACCTGGGGTCGTTAATCTTTTGATTGAAGTGTACAATACCTTAATCTTTTCTTGTTAGATTCGTGTTTCATCTTTCTTCCTTTATTTCTTATCTCGTCTTTGTCTCAGATCTTTCTGTTATCTTTTAGTTAGTTACTTCGTTTCAACCAAAGTACTTTGATATTTACGTCAACTGTTTGTCGATATTTTCTTTTTCTCTCTCCTGAATTGATTTATTTTGATGTTTACTTTCTCCTCTATCATTTCGACTGTGGAGTCTTTAGTTTTTCTAGTGTTCTTCGACTATACTCGTTTACATATGTGGTAGTTTAACCTATCGTGTCTTCTTTAACTATTTAATATTCTTTATATGTTTGATGGTTCTAATTTGGTCCTTCTTTATCTTTTATAATTGTCTACTTATTAATCTTTCCTCTAACGTATTATTAGTTTTAAGGTCTGTTTCGTTTCGGGATTTTCTCTACCGAAGTAACCACTTAAGATGGTTTGTAAATTTCTTAATTACGGTTAAGAAGAATTTGAGATTTTTATTCTCTCCTTTATAAAAGTTTGATTATAGTGTTTCGGTTTTAATACGACTATCGTTTTGGTTTATTCCTGTGATGTCCTTTTCTATAAATGTTCGGTTACAGGGGTCACTTATATCTACATTTTTAAAAGTTGTTTTATAACACGATTCAGTGAAGTCAGTACAGACTGAGAAACACTGGGACACCTGACATCGGGTGGTCCGAGGTGACAGGTACCCTAAGAGGTCCGTTATTATAACCTCACCCAACGGTAAAGGAAAAGGTGTTGTTTTATAATCGTTTGACTTAAATAGTCGTATCATTTTCCTAGTATGTGGTACCATTTCAACTTGAATAAACACTCTACGTTTCTGTCAAGTTGTGGTGTATAATTAGTTACACAACGTGTCGTAATTAACTTTCTTCCTATTTTTAGTATACTAGTTTAGTCATCTAACTCTTTTGAGAAAGTTGTTTAATCCGTATCTTCCTTGTACTTTTCAATTTTCTTTCACAATAAACGAGTTAACAGGTTGAGAAACGTTGAAGTACCTAAATCGGGTGGTCCGAAGCGACAGGTACTTTAAAAGGTCCACTCTTATGACGTCACACAACGGTAAGGGAAGAGGTCCCCTAGAAGGACTAGAAGTACTTGTGTCCGTCATGTGGACTCTTTCGAGTCTTAAAACACCGACCGTACTCAGTTGTCGGGTGTACCCAACGGAATGAAGTCGTGATGAGGGAAGACTTCGTTTGTAGAATCGTGACCCGTCCCACTTTGTGTGTAAATTTCCCTGTGGTCTTGTTCCAACCTAGACTAGAAGTCCCGAAAACAAATTTGTTGAACCCTAGTCTGGGATGGGGACTGTCCCGTCATTACTGGTGACTCGTCTTGCCCTAGGGGGACGAGTGTAGACCGAGGTCGAGATCGGGGAGGTACAGGACGAGTTAGAAGATGGTTCTACTCTCGAGGATCGTATGGGTCGTCTTTCTATACTATGTATAAGTACAGTTTAGGTCGAGTGGGTAGTTTCCTGGACACGTGTACGTCAGACATATACTTCTGAGATTGTATTCCTGTGTGGAAGTTCTGGAGTCATCCATTGACAAAGTGGATTTAAGTATGTCCGTCTCTTTTGGATTGTTTTACTTTCCGACTTTCTTAACCAGAATTAACTTTCTCGTTCTCTTTCGAGGACTTTCTTTATTACTTTATATTTATTAAATATAAATATTTACTACTTCTTAGACTTTGTAATAAATATTCCTACCATTGACTCAAAACTTTTGTTATTTACTTGTACTACTCTTAAAATTATTCCTTGATCTGTTATATTTTTTTCTAGGTTAATCTTTACTTCTTAAATTATTGACTTTATTGTGTTATTTTATTGACTTATCTTCTGGTTTACTTTGTCTTCTTACGTATTCAGTAGACTTTCTATTACTTTTCTAGAAAACTGTGTTTATTTGTCCATTTAATACTGACTTTTTTATATCAGGCGGAAGGGACATGACTCAAAGAGTGATATGTATCCAGGTACGTACTCTTAAGTTGGTTGANTGTCATATGTACAATCTTAAGGGTAAGAGGGTTTAGTAGGGTGGGAGAGGGAGAGGGAGACTCAGGTTTTCAGACAATATGTGTAGACACAGAAAAAAGGACAGAACGTATGTCCCAGCAGTAACGGTAGAAGGATTTAAGGTATATATACACAATCATATGACATAACCACAAAAAGAAAGACCGAATGAAGTGAGACATATTAGCCGAGGTCAAAGTAGGTAGAGTAGTCTTGACTAAGTTTACTTAAGAAAAATTACCGACTCATTATGAGGTAACACATATACATGGTGTCGAAAGAATAGGTAAGTAGACGACTACCTGTAGATCCAACAAAGGTACAGGACCGATAATATTTGTCACGACGCTACTTGTAATCCCATGTACACAGAGAAAGTTAAGACCAAAGGAGCTTGTAATAAATATTCCTACCATTGACTCAAAACTTTTGTTATTTACTTGTACTACTCTTAAAATTATTCCTTGATCTGTTATATTTTTTTCTAGGTTAATCTTTACTTCTTAAATTATTGACTTTATTGTGTTATTTTATTGACTTATCTTCTGGTTTACTTTGTCTTCTTACGTATTCAGTAGACTTTCTATTACTTTTCTAGAAAACTGTGTTTATTTGTCCATTTAATACTGACTTTTTTATATCAGGCGGAAGGGACATGACTCAAAGAGTGATATGTATCCAGGTACGTACTCTTAAGTTGGTTGGCATCCAGTACATGATGACATAATTGATAATTACTTTTGATGTATTTTCACCTGAATACGTCAAGTTTGAGTACAAAAAGTTCCCTGTTGACTTAATCCTAAAATCTTTTGCTCCCGATTATTGCTAATATTAACAGAGTAGTAAAATGACTTATGAAGTTAGTAAGGTATACACGTTTAGTGATATAGTTCATGTTATTTTCTTGTGTTTCTACCCAATTAAAGGTTGATAGTCCTTTGAAAGTCAGATTATTCAATGTGAGTTGTACGTATACTCATTCATATAACAATTTACTTTGAGTACACAGAGACTCTATAAACTTTCTCACGTAAAAGTCAATAACCCCTAAAACCTCGGAGTTACGTTCACAGTAAACGTGACCCAGAATCGGTACCCTATCTAAAACTAGTTCTCTATACCCTTCGTTCCCTTAATATTCACTTTTCTCGACATTCGTCTTAGAGTTTTTGGCATTTAATTTCCCATATATGTTTTGTGTTGAACAAGATGAACCGATCTCATCTGTCTGTACCATCTTTATTCTAATCTTTAACTTTGCCCGGTGTAGTATTACTGGGAGTTAAGACCCAACCCTTAAACCGGAAATTTTCCGTTACTTTTCAGAAGGGGTAGTCAAAAATGTGTATAAATACCGACCTTATAGGTACTGTCTAGAAAAATCAGAGACAGGGGTATTAGAGACTTTAATTTGGAAACCAATCCTCATATATTGACTATAGATTCTTGAACTTCCAGTTGAAGGGTTCCCTTTAGAGATCCTTTCGAGGTCTAAACTAAGAAAACTCTTAAAAGGAAACTCTCCTATATTTTAAGACTACATAACACACAACTGATGGTCAAAATTTTATTTACCACTTTACAACAAACAAACGGTTGACGACTTTTCACTTTATTACTGTGTAATTCATTACCTTTACACCCTTAATTTTGAAAGTGTCTTTTTCTTTTGTTTGAGTAGTAAAGAAAGGAATAGAGAAAAAGACACTGTCCGGGGGAACGAACAAGTACAGAATAGGAAGCTCTACAGGAGTCGACGGAGACTAAGTCACGAAAAGACTAAAGGTACTCCTCACTCTGTGGTAAAACCTTGAAATCATTCTGAGAGAACCGGTGTACCTGACTTTTATTAACCCTCATTAAAATAAAAAAGATCTCCTTCTTAGACCTTCCAAATGTCCAACTGAAGACAAGAAGGTGGAAAGACATCGAAATTGGAACAAGGTTCAGGACGACCTCAATGTCGATATCACACAAGGAATGACACACCACGGGGTTATTCGGGTTGTTAGGACGTCTAAGAACAGGAACTTAAATCATGTACAAGTGCAAGAAGAGACTTCTGTCAAAATGGTCGACTGTCAGACTCAATTGATTGAAGGTACATACTTAACTATGTCCTTCCTTTCCGTCTTCTTTTATACGTCCTTACTTTTGTTTATAACCTTACGTCACTTCATCAAGATTCGGTTTTATACAGCTCCATATCACTAAAAATTTTTCTAGAAGTTGAACGTCTTATGAAATGTTGTAAGGGACGGTTTTTGAGGTCCATACGTAGTCCCAGAAAATAGTAAAATACCGAGAACCACTACAAAGTACCGTGTATTTGAATTAGATAATAAGTCCAATAGATACCACATGGGACTCTATTTAAGGTTTTGGTGTAGACATATGACTATTATGTAATTTACGGAGTGAGACTAATAGATACGAAATAGGTAGGTAGTTCGGTCTGACATGACTTGTAGAAAATACATAATTGGTATAATCTATAAAATACCGTCATGAAAATCTTGAGACTACACTATTTTTATTTGACCCTTTATACTACGTCTAAATCTTCAAACCCAACACCAGAAATAGTTCTAGTGTTCATATGAGCAACTCCCCCGTGTGAAACTTATCGTTGGGAGAAACTATAGAGGAAATGATTTCATTGAGTTCTATTTGTACCCTCGTAATAACCTTCATAACACCCCCGTGTACTTTTTGTTTATACTTCGTTAAACTTTTATCACTATGTGTATAAAGTAACTCTTGTGTCTCTTCCTCCGTAAGTAAAACACTTCTCATCTTCAAGTCCTTCCAGAGTCTCATCTCCTCCACATTAATTTGACCCAGATACTTCTGCCTATCCCGATATCGTCCGTACTTCCTATATTATCTGTTTTCCCCATATACAGTCTTAAGTATCCTAAGGTACCTTAAGAATACCCACCCTGTATTCAACGTGTAACTTTTCTCCAACCTCAATCCTGGTCTTTCTCTCGTTCAAATCAAATAGAGATGGTCATGTGTATATGTTCGTGTAAATTCACAAACATCCGATCTTTTACCCTTTGTTTTAAATTTATTTTGAGTGTTCTGAGTGTGTGTATATGTGTTGACTCCTCAGGACTAGTTTTAACGGTAAAACGAACGAGTGTTTTAGTCGAAATAGAAGTCTTGTTTGTATCAGTTAAAATTGACTTAAAAACAGGAATTCGGTGTAAAATTGAAATATTGAACCCTCAGACATTACCTATATATTTATCATGAGAATCTTCTTGAAAGTACTTATAGTGAAACAGTTCGTGTGTATTCGAAAAACTCTAAGAAGATCCTTCTCACGAAGTTTAGACAGTGTAAGAGGTCACTCAGAGGTGATAAAGGTCAGTTCTGGATGTAAAAAATTATACCGTAATTACCAAGAAATACTAAACCGAGGTTGATTAGTAAGATCATATAGAGAGAAAATTTTTTATTTACATACGTAAAAACCGACACGACCCAGAAACAACGACGCACCCCAAAACAGATCAACGTCACTCGTCCCAGATGCAGAATTAACGTCACACACCCAAAGAGTACCGCCGCCGAAGAGATAACGACACCTCGTGTTCGAGATCCGACGCTCCCGAAGTCATAGACACCGTACACCCAGTTATCAACACCGAGGACCCAAGACCTCGTGTCCGAGTCATCAACACCGTGTGTCCGAATCAACGAGGTGTCGTACACCCTAGAAAGACCTAATCCCTAGTTTGGGTACAGAGGACGTACCCGTCTGTCTAAGAAGTGGTGATTCGGTGGTCCCTTCGGGAGATCGTCGAGAGAATCACATAAAAGGGAGTTATAAGGTAAATGGTAGGTTGACTTTATAAATAGGTAATGATAACTTATTCTTTACGTACCTTACGGAAGACGCGGTCTCATGCACAAAATGAGTCTCCTTTGTCAAAACTTGTTTCATCTGGAACATTAGATTGAATTTCCTCGATATTATAATACCCCGACTAACAGTACTCACAATGTTTTCATACATTTTAGTGTCCCTAGCATGAAGTCAGTCAAGTCAACGAGTCAGCACAGACTAAGAAACACTGGGATACCTGACGTCGTGTGGTCCGAAGGGACAGGTAGCGGTTAACCCTTGATCATATCTGTGAGGACTCCTTTACTGTAAACTCGATTCTAGACTTCTTTATTTCCTTTAATTGGTCTCTCATACACCGCTCTCATCCTTGCCTACCTCTTTCTACCTCCCTCTTGTGGTGTGTTTTTCACTTTACAGTATCTGGTCACTCTTACATAGTAGAAGTTTTTCGACAACCTTTACGTTGAACGAACTGGAATCTCATACTCTCCCTTTTACCACTCTTTACTCTCAATCCGTCCCCGTCAATCGTCTTCCTAAACATACGAGATAACTACATGTGCTTGTTCGATTTATATTACCTTTTTCGTGACTTCCCAAATTGTGTCCTTTTACGGTACTTATTGATGTAAAATGTAATAAAACGACGTCCTACCTCCTACTGCATTTCCCCTACCTTGATCTCAAGTCTCTGGTCCAGAACTTTGATGAACCCATTTTGTACCACCACGAAACCTACTCTCACTACCCTTACCTTTTCTATGAAGGTGTACTCTCTTCTATTGAAGTGTAAATTCCTAAAGAACCCCCACCCATTACCTCTGTGGTCTCTGTCTCTTCAGTTACAATGGTTCTAAAGTCAAAACCCCCAATCTCCATCCGTTATTAAGAGAGAGACGGGAGTGAAGATTGAAGACTTTCCTTAGGTTCCTTTTTCTCTTTATCTAGTGGTCGAGAGGAGTTCCTCTTTCTCTCTCTAAATCGGTCATCAATATGGGATGGGGGTTATGTGTAGGTGAACGAGAAGTACAAGAATATTCCTGAATCCATGTTTAATCCCTTTGATTTACGGTCGACTCCTGAGAAAGGAAACGTTGTGTAGGTCTCTTTCTCTAGACTGTCATAGGGATCCGTTTCGAGAGATATTTGTGAGAGGAAAAAGATGGGTCGGTATTTCTCAATGTACGTCTTTTTATTGGTGAACTTTGGGAAACGGGGGTACAAGTCGAACGACGGTTCCGAAAAGGGACTCGAACGGAGTTGTTCTTATTTGACAAGTTTTCGAGACCTCAAGAGTCCGTTACACTGACGGGCGAGACGAACAAATTCCAGTAATTTTAGGACCAGAAACGGTTTTCTGAATCTCGTCTCGGTAGGACAAGAACCTCACTTGACTTCAAAACGAATCCAGTGTCTGAAAGATCACCGGTTGTCGTGACTTTACCCAAGAAAAATTACCACAATTCATATTTGTTCTACTTTTCCCACTGACACTATTAATGTTTCAACACAAATATTACTTCTATCAGACACATTCTTTATAAATATATAAACGATATAAATATATAGACGATTATATAAATATGAACACTTAACGACTTTTATTTTTGTGGGAATGATAATAGGACAGTCTATTTACTCCCTAAAATATAAGATTTCCGGAAAAGAAATCTCAAACACCCAAAAAAAATTTTAACTCAAAATTTTCCGGAAGTGTAAATAGAACCTATATAATCACCGGCACAGGTATATCGGTTTTTCTGTACTTCTCAACGTATTAATAGACCACTTAAGTTGCGACAGTCTTGTTGGACGATTTCGGTATTTCCTTTCTAGCAAAAGTTTAGTAATATCCAACTGAATAATAAAACTCGACTTTACAGGTGATGAAGAAGGTAAATGAAACTAATTTCTGTTTTCTTTGAAAAATTAGAACATTTTACAAAAGAGAGACCACTTCATTCCTTTAACATAACTATAAAAAAAGAACTTACAATGAACATAATACTGACCATTCCTTCGTTTTATCTCATCTAACACCGAGTTAAAAGAGTAGTCATATTTTTGTCTTTTTCACTCTTCTATCAGGAACAAAACAAGATATACGTTTTCTGTTCGGTTATATTGTTGTAAACAAACACTTATTAAGACGTAGTTCTACGGGTTTAGATAAGTAGACGTAGGGAAAATTGTTTAACTTTATCTTTCATTTTATGGTCATCAAATATTGATGGGTTTCGTATAGAAAATTAGTCTTCCTGTAATTATTACAAAACTCTCACCATTGTAAATCCGTGAAGAACACGACGAGTAACCGGGTCAAATAAGCGAGTCAGTTGTGACGTCTCCTTCCTCCTCCTGTTTCAGACCATCTCTACGGACTACTGGGTGTCCTAATGTGCCGCTCACCACGACTACTCCGGTAGTTCCTCCATCCTTTCTATCACTACCTACCACCACCACCACTCACTAACCACAACATTATATACAACTCTTTTAAAGTTTACAATGTAATTAGTTCGTAGAGAAAATATTACACTTTGTAAAATAGTAGAGGTAAATTTTATATTTCTGTGACCTCAGGTATTTGAACGAGTCCTAGAGTTTAACCATTCAACCTCAACCCTAGACATATAACAAAGAGGACTGAGGTTTCAAGTTTAAAAAAGACGATCCAAATCTCGTCTAAATCAATAACACACTGTGAACCGACGAAGATTTGTCACCCAATGAAGTACTTCTACCCTAACACAGTTTCCAAAAAAAGAAAAAAAATTCAGACCTCCTTGAAATCCTTCTAAAACCCTTGAAACTAAACATCCACATTAATTAGATAAAAATGGATATACATTCACCGCTGAAAGGGGCGGGGGCGGGGCTTTGTGTCCACAGGACATCTTTTTGACGAGCAGAGACTCAGATTACGGAAATAAAACCTAGGAGACATATATCTTCATTGTGTAACCCCAATTAATCTGACTTCTCAATAAATATTCTTCTAAAAAGGGTCATCGCATCTGAACGTAAAAGACCTGAAGAAACATAATGAAACGATTCATTCCCCTTTATACGCGCGTACGAATCAGTGAGTCAACACAGACTGAGAAACGTTGAGGTACCTGAGGTCGGGTGGTCCGAGGAGACAGGTACCCTAAGAGGTCCATTCTTATAACCTCGCCCAACGGTGCAGGAGGAGGTCCCCTAGAAGGACTGGATCTCTAGTTTGGGTGCGGAAAATGTAGAGGACGTAACCGTCCGTCCGAGAAATGGTGATCGCGGTGGACCCTTCGGTTCCCTTTTATATGATACGCCATTTTTCTATGTCTACCTGAAAGGTGGGTTCTATAGTCTTATGACAGTGTTTGAGTCAAGGTCTCAATCCCTCTTTCCACTTGGGTCATTTATTCTTTCACTCAAGATTCACTCCTTCGTGATGACTCAAGTATCTTCTTATTTAGGATTACTTTGGATTAGAATGGACCTTGTATCACTTTTAAATGACCATCTGTGCAGTTACAACTGTGAACACTCGGTCTCGTCTCTATTCTCGAACCGAGAATTTCTGGTCACCCAAATGACGACACTCTTAATAGGTCTTACTGACTCCGATATCAGAGTCAGATACCAGATAATTTGTCTGGTTTACGATGACAACCTATGGTCCCCTTATACAGAGTGGGGTTAATTAGACACCATGATTTCACCCGGTAAAGGTCGAAATAGACACTCTTTTGTAAGGAGAATTAGGACTTACACAAAGTGTGAGGTTCAGATACCACAGGAAGTTCATACAAGACTGAAAACGACGGAGAATTGGACAAATAAGTAGTCGTTGGTAGTTACCTTTAATAAGTAAACAAGAAGTAAATAAACGGTTTGTAAATTACACTTCGATGATGCGCATTTCGAAACATGATTAGTAATCCTTATGTTTTCCATCATTTTCACAGACTCAGAAACAGGGTACGTTGAGTAACAGATCACCTCATACGTTTTTTTAGGTCAGGTATTTTATATCATACTAATCACATTATTGGTCCTTTTATGTCTTACGGTATCCACGTGTCTTCTCCCATGCACGGGAATGGGTCTATACTCCTAAGACCCTTCTAAAGGACCTCCTTCCTTCTACGAATGTAATTCAGAAATGGTTTTATGAAGTCAATGTTACACTTCTCACCCAACCACCCTCCCTTCATCTCCGTCTTCAGTAATCTTAAGGTTTCATCGGTAGACCTGTTTTTCCCTACGTGACCTCGGATAATAAGTTTCATATAATTGAGTGCATATATCTACCTTTAATCTTTCTACCATATAATTGAGTATATATACCTTTAATCTTTCTACCATTGCTGTTGAGATATACGTTCTGTCGTTTTCTCTGTGTCTACCTTTCTTGTCTGGAAATCTGAGACACCCTCTTCCGTTCCCACCCTACTAAAGTCTCTTATAGCAACTTTGTACATATAATGGTATACATTTTATTTACTGGTCACGTTCAAGGTACATACTTCGTCCCCTGAGTTTCGGTGGTCTCGTGATACAAATCCAAGTTCCCTACCACACCCCTTCCTTCACCCTCCCCCCAAGTCCTACCCNAATGTTACACTTCTCACCCAACCACCTTCCCTTCATCTCCGTCTTCAGTAATCTTAAGGTTTCATCGGTAGACCTGTTTTTCCCTACGTGACCTCGGATAATAAGTTTCATATAATTGAGTTCATATATATACCTTTAATCTTTCTACCATATAATTGAGTATATATACCTTTAATTTTTCTACCATTGTTGTTGAGATATACGTTCTGTCGTTTTCTCTGTGTCTACCTTTCTTGTCTGGAAATCTGAGACACCCTCTTCCGTTCCCACCCTACTAAAGTCTCTTATAGCAACTTTGTACATATAATGGTATACATTTTATTTACTGGTCACGTTCAAGGTACATACTTCGTCCCCTGAGTTTCGGTGGTCTCGTGATACAAATCCAAGTTCCCTACCACACCCCTTCCTTCACCCTCCCCCCAAGTCCTACCCCCCTGTGTACACGTGGTACCCCCGTCTAAGTATAGTTACACACCGTTTTGGGGGGTGTTATAACATTTCATTAATCGGAGGTTAATTTTATTTATTTAATTAACAAATTTTTTCCCTACTAGACGTATCTCTTCATCTCTTTTCTCCTGTCAAAAACCTCTATTCTTCATGTTCGATGGGATCAGAAACCTATACTCCCTCTTCCATCAAACCCCTTACTACGAGTCTAAAAACCGAACCCGTTAACTCATCTGTCACTTCGGTTTGTCTCTCGTTTATGTCCCCTCACTTTCACTCCTCTACTAATGAAACCAAATCTTGTACCATTTAAACTCAATGGATACTCTGTTGTTTTTTCTACACATGACATCCACCGACCCGTAGACACATACTACGATCTCTCAGTTTACAACGATAGTATCATTTATTTAGTATTACTTTGGTATCTTTAGTTGTCCCACGTGAAAGTCTCAGGATGGTCGATAACCCGAGGATAAGTAATGAATCGAACGAAGACTATTAAATTCTATTTCAACTATTACTAATTATAGGTAAAAATTCTTTCTTGTTTGTCCTTACTTTTTAGAGTACGTATAAGGTTCCGTGACTCCATCCAAAGAGGTTCGAGACTTATACACCAGACCTTATAAAGTACCTTTATTGTGGAACTCATGTAAAAAAGAATAGTATAGGTAACTACACCTCACAAAAAAAAAAACCACCCAATAAATGACTATAGATTTTTATAAAAAGTTTTCATTACAAATCTAAATCCATCACCCAAAATTCCTAATTCTGTTTTTACTACCCTTTTTTTGAAATTTCCTCTAGGACCCACATATTTGAGAGTTCCCTTTTTTTTTTACAACTAGTACCATAAAGGTTCTACTTATACTATATTTGTATATGTGTTTTTCAAATAATAATCAGTGAGGATAACCAATAAATTTTTTACGGGTATGTCTACCGGTTTTCTGTGTACTTTTCTACGAGTTACTGTGATTAGTGATCCCTTTAAGTTGAGTTTTAGTGTTACTCTATAGTAGAGTCATAGTCTTTCTGTTTTTTATCGTTCACATCCACCCTTACACACCTTTTTTCTTGGTAACATATGACAAACACCCTTACATTTAAACACGTCCATAATACTTTTTGTCATACAGTCAACGAATTTTTTAATTTTTATCTTAATGGTATGTTAAGTCGTTAAGATGAAGACCCATAAATTGACCTCTTTTACTTTTATGATTAAACTTTTCCATATACGTGGGGTTACAAGTAAAACGTCGTAAAAATGTTATCGGTTCTATACCTTCGTTACAACCACAGGTGACTATCTACTTACCTATTTCTTCTACACCATACACATTTATGTATCTATGAGTGTCTGTTATCTTATATTGAGTCGGTGTTTTTTCTTATTCTAGAACGGTAAACATTGTTGTAACTACCTTGAACTCCCATAATACGATTCGTTTTATTCAGTCTCTTTCTTTATGTACTAAAGTAAATATACACCTTAGATTTTTTATTTTCGCTTGTTTGTTTGTGTTAGTTTTAGTTCCGATGTATCTTGATCACCAAAGGTCTCCCTTTTCCCATCTTCTATCTACTGTATTCTTGTCCTCTAATTCTCTAAGTTTGAAGGTCAATATATTACAGTACCCCTACACTACATATCGTATCTCTTTTATCAGCTATTATAACATTATTGATATGTCACTGGTTACTATCGATCTGAATAGTATCACTATTAAAACATAACATATTTTTATAACTTAGTCGTACAACATGTGAACTTCGATTATATTATTAACATCCAGTTAATATGAAGTTATTTTTATTCTATAGAAGATCTTTTTCTTTAGCGAATCAAAATACACAAAACAAAATTTTTATAAAGGTAAGACATTAAGTAAAAATTTATAAAATACAAACGTTTTTATGTAATCCATTCAAAGGATAACCATCATACCCCCTACTTACACGTTTCAAACCTCTTTACGTTTGAAGTCGTTATGTCTTAACATTAAAAATCCAAGTTCACTACACAAGACGATATAAATATACAAGGTCATACAAATATATTAGGAAGTCGAAAAGAGTTTCTTTAGATATATAGTCAGTAAGAGGTGGGAAACCAGGACAAGGATACGAAGTAATAAGAAATACTAAAAGTGATCTACGAAGAATATAACATATATGAACCTTTATACTAAATGGAAAACATCATACCAATTGTACGAGTAGATTCAATCGTTAATCAAAGTGCTGTATTTTTTCATAAAGATGACATCTGATGTAACAAAATGTAAACTAAAATAATCACTGCAAAAGAGGGTCACAATGACTGTTTATTAAATATGCGTTCTTTCGAGCGAGTAATTCACATCTCCGACTACTTGATAATGTCAACATGTCTCAATCCCCGAAGGGTCCACCGTGATCACCATTTCTTAGACGGACGATTATGTCCTCTGTATTCTCTATACTCAAACTAGGGACTCACCCCTTCTAGGAGACCTCATCCTTTATGGTTGGGCGAGGTCATAAGAACGGACCTCTTTGGGTACCTGTCTCCTCGGACCCCCGATGTCGGGCACCCCCAGTGTTTCTTCAGTCTGTGTTGACTAAACAGTCTGTGTTTATTACAGTGTTACATGTAAATATTATGTTTATAAAAACATCTGTTCAAAAAATAGAGTGACCACCTTAAAGATCCAACATACTGTCCATATATTTTATATGTCACGCCATCCACTCTGCAATGGTTTGACAAAAGATTTCACCAAGATGGTGAAACGTAAGACAGTCATTACGTCCCCAAAGTATAAGAGTTGTTGCGAACTATAACAGTCAGTAAAATTAAAATTAATAAGACCACCCATAAGTCAAGTCAGTGAATCAGTACAGGCTGAGAAACGATGGGGTACCTAAGGTCGTGCCGTCCGAAGGCACAGGTAGTGGTTGAGGGTTTTGAACGAGTTTGAGTACGTAGCTCGGTCACTACGACAGGTTGGTAGAGCAAGAGACAGCGGGGAAGAGGAGGACGGAAGTTAGAAAGGGTCTTAGTCCCAGAAAAGGTTACTCAGTCAAGAAGCGTAGTCCACCGGTTTCATAATCTCAAAGTCGAAGTCGTAGTCAGGAAGGTTACTTATAAGCCCTGACTTAAAGGAAATCCTGACTGACCAAACTACCAAACTCACCACCCATAATTAAAATTCAATACTTAATCGTACACTGAATTTCTTTCAAGAAATGACTTCTCTGTTTCCATTTGAAATAAACTCCAGAGTTATACCAGTCGATAGTCGTGTCTGAACCTTATATATTCGGGACTAAAATAACATGACTTTATAAAAGGAAAAGCATTTCACTTTATAATTTCACACAACCAAAGTCAAACCATTAAGTTTATGAAGGTAAAATTGTACAGAGTAGTATTTAGATAAAATAACGTAAGATACAGTAGGGAGTATAGAACCTATTTTTATGAAAACAAAGGAAAGACTCAACTCTTAACACTGACACACAAAGAAAGAAGAAAAGAATAGAAACCTCACCCAGTCATTACGTGAAGAAAACGAGTAAAAAAGGGAGTCGTATGGAAGTTAAGATATAATAAGTTCTGGTGGTCTAAACAACCCTTGACGAAAATTAGTACACATTGTAACAGTTTTTCGAAATTAAGAAAAGTTCTTATAAATAAAATGAAAATTTCTACCTCAAAGTGATTTAATACTTTACTTATTAAGACAAACTGTCTATTATCTTCGGATATAACTTAAGAAGACACTCAATTCCATCGATAGAAGTGAGTTATGTTTATGTTTACTAAAACTTCAGTAAAAAAAAAAGTGTTTTATTCATATCGTAAATTGTTCATATAAAGACCGAAACTAATACCTTAAAATGTTGTTCTGTGAGCAAAATATTCCTCTCAGATGTTACAATACCTCCTCTTTTATTTTAGTTCTGATCATTAAGTTCAACTCTCCTTAGTGAAGAAGGGATAGGACTGAAAAAGAAAGTATACTTTTCTCACAAGGACCTCAGGAAGAACAAAGATGAAACGTTTCTGTACTTCACTCGATGAAACGAAGATTCATAAATAGTAATAAGGAATGAAGAATAAATCTGTCTTACTTTTATTGTGTCTTAAACTTGTACCCGTAATACCAAAAAGAGGAGAAAGACCCGACCACCCTTCGTCTCTAAAACCATTTCTATCAGTGTTTCTACCTGAGACTCAAAGAGAACCCACCCCCACACAGGATTCCAAACTAACCTCCCCTCCTTCTCACATTCGGGTGAACCCAAGAGAATGACTTGACATATAAGATAGAAACGGACAACAACAAATCCGAGATTCAGTACTGACTGAAAAACTCTGGGGGTACCTGACATCGGGAGGTCCGAGGAGACAGGTACCCTAAAGGGTCCGTTCTTATGATCTCACCCAACGGTAAAAGAGGAGGTTCCCTAGAAGGTCTGGGTAACTAACTTGGACGAAGAAGACGACATCGTCCACCTAAGAAATGGTGACTCGGTGACCCCTTGGAGTAGAAAATACGTCAAAGTAATAATTATTGTCACTGTGAAACCAAAGTCAACGACTGAGAAAACAGGTAGAGATTCAACTGAGTCTTAGGTATACCCTTTGGTCCACGGGAAATAACCTTGGGGAGACTCTGAGGTTGAGTACCATCCATAGTCCTCCATATAACCATATCCGACATCGAGTTCACAGTAGAGATTAATCAACGATTTTATGAAGGAAAACGTCCACCAAGGGACATGAGTTAACAGTCGTTCTTTTCGACAGAACAAATTTGGTAAACCATGGGCATGGACACCATCGTGAGACGTAAGACGTGACAGCCCAAATCAACGACGGTACATTGAGTGAAACGGTTATTTTACACTCACCTTCACTGCGTAAAAAGACTCGTCTCGGTCACGAAGACGTCAGTTCCTTCATATGTAATTTTCCCTCAAGGTAGTCGGATCCTGGACCTCACTGCTGGTACACCTTGTTTCGGTCAACAATTAGATGTAATTTATAAGTGTATACTCTTAATTAAATGACGACTCTAAAAAGCTCAATTATATCGTATATATGATTGAGACCTCTTCCGCTACCGTTGGGTGAAGTCATGAGAACGGACCTTTTAGGGTACCTTCCTCCTCGGACCACCCGACGGCAGATACCTCAGCGTGTCTCAGCCTGTGTTGACTTCACTGAATCGTCGTCGTATATGATTGAGACTGAGTAAGTGGTAAAGAATCAAGAAGTTTTTCCTGACTTGTTAGTTTATATAACACTGCTCATATTAACATTCTAGAGTCCTGATTTCTAGGGTGTTCGACGTTGTTTCTAGCTTCTAAGACGTACGGTGTTTATTCTGGGTCGTGTCGGTTTATTTGATCAAGTAAATTTTTTATTCACACTTTAGAGTAGTAAACTTCTTATCTAAAGAGACCTCAACCATCCCTACTCTTTCCCGAGGTTTATTTTATACATAACTAGTATAACTAGTTCACTTCAGAGAGTCAGCACAGGCTGGGAAACACTGGGGTACCTGACGTCGGAGGGTACGAGGAGGTAAGTGCCATAAAAGGTCCGTTCTCATGACCTCACCCAACGGTAAAGGAAGAGGTCCTCTAGAAGGGCTGAGTCCCTAACTTGGGCCCAGAGGGTGTAACGTCCTCTGCGAAATGGGAGATTCGGTGGTCCCTTCGGGACATAACCAGTATGTGTGTGGATTAAGTTTCATTTTAACCGGAAAGTATGAGTACGTACAGTCTAATGGGTCTCCTCTAGTCTCAAATGTACTTAACCAACGTCCGTTCATACAAAACCACCACTTCACTCTTCCTTAATTTTGGATCTATCTCGTCCATCCACTCATGTCGTACTAACTATCGGTTTGAATTTACCATTGAAGTTTTGTCTCTTTGACGTTCATTAGATCAATCGTTCCGTATTGTATAAGGCAAACCAATCATCGTAAGGGTTAAGTGATGAGTATAACCAGAAATGGAATGAGACAGAGATATGAACTGAAAAAAGAAAAACGGACAAAAGAACATAAAGAAAAACGTTTATGTAAACGGTGAAACCTTAAATGTTTCACGAATAGGTTTCTCTACTTCAGACAGAGTCACACTTTGTTTAACCTTAAAAAGTCATCTTGATTTATGTCACCATTCATATGTTACTTCGTAAAAAACTAAGGAGTACCCTCTATTAATTTAATTTACATAGGTAAATTATGTGTTAGGGTATTATGGTGTTATACTAGTAATTGAAGTTTAGTTTTTCTGTTTGTCTTAGTAGTTGTTTATTAATTTTAGTCAACTCCTACCAAAAGAAACTTCTAATCCGATTTAAGACTAATAGGGTTTGATTATTTGTTTCTGTATGAAAATTATTATTACGTTATAATGTGTACGTTATCGTCATGGAGTTTTGGTCGAAAATATTTGAGGTGGCCCTCAGAATGTCGATCTCTGTCCTCGTAAAGATAACTCTGTTAATGACAACCGAGATGTCTCCTCGTCACATGTACACTAGAAAAAAAGGGGGGATAGAATTCAGTCCAAACTCTTTCCAAATTTACTTTCCGAACTCTCTCGAGTCACGTATTAGGAGTCAAACCCCTAGAGTCACCCGATTATGGTGTGAAGAGTACTCTCTAGATGTCCTCTGATATTGATCGACCGACGAGTCAAATCCTTCCTTTCTTCTACCCGGATTTACAAACGTCATTCTGTTTCCTACGTACAAAGGTGACTCGTCTACTCCTGACACACTATAACAATCTGACTTCCTAATGGAAAATAGGACGAGTTCTCTTATAAGACCTTCCCGTTCCATTGGGGTGGTTTCTGACGGACGAAGACCCGACTCCCTATCCTATTTTCGTTTACCACCTCTCTTTGTAAGAACGTTTGGTTCCTTTGACAAACCCTCTAGAATTCACCGACCCCCACCCCCTTAAAAATACCTGTAGGTTCTTTTTCTTAGTCGAGTTAGGTAGTTCAAATCTCCATTAGTCGAGATATGTGAACTATTAGGATTTCCTATGGTCACGGTCGACTTTTGACAGTTATTTCATTTTGGAGAGAAACGAGAGATGGATCTCCGTATCGTAGTGTGTTCATCCGCTCTCTTCACGTTTGTGAAGACACGAGAAGTCACCCCGGGACGTTCCTACATTTAGCTGTTTAGGACCGGGTTAGTGATTTGGTGTATTCCTCCCCCGGTCAATGGGACCACGGTAATTGGGGAAGTTACGATGGCGAAATTGTAGTCAAAAGGAATCCCTTCATTATATGTTCCTCCCAGATAGACTCATTTCTCTTTTCTTCGGTTGGAATAAGGAAAAGGGTCGACACTCGAAGGGTGACGTCGTCGTGGTCCGACCACCCATTCTTCCATTAGACATTTGTTTCGACTCTTAAAATAAAACACATGATGTAGTAAAGGGTAGTGAGGAGATAGTTATTAGGAAGTCGCCAAAAAGTAAGAAGAGAGTCACTCTCGGTTACGGAAAGGTACCTGATGTCGGGACGTTGAGTTTTTTACCAATCGTCGTAGTCGTAGCGGACCCTTTGGATAATCTTGAGAACTGAGAGTTCAGGGTACAGTCTGGATGATTCAGACTCAGAACACTCGTCCACCAAGTGTACGAGTAATTTCAGACTTTTCATGACTGAATCTTTGTGGAGTGGGATCAATAGAGAGTATTGAGTAGATGGTTCTGAGAGTTAAAAAGACATAGTCAGTGTCACCAAGAAGTTGTGTGGTCCGAGTAAGAACAGAGTCTCAAAATTGTGATAAAGAAGGAACTTACGAGGAGGGGTTCATAGACATGTGAGACGAGAGGAAACGGAAATAAGGAGAAGTACTCCAGTTGAATTTTACTCCAGACTAAATTTTAATGTAAATTTCCATGTATAAGTCATGGAAAATTATATGACATCCTAAATGAATAATACAAAATAACAGACTACAGGACTCGTATATTAAGGGTTACCGACCTCAAAAACAGACAAAACGGATGACTACGAAGGAATCAAGTATCTTATTATGGACGAATTATGTACACAACTTACTCACACATCTTACTTGATAAATTTTGAAGTTTTTGATGGTTAAAGAGATTCACGAAGTGTATTTATTCCGTCCGTTTTAGTGACTGTAATAAAATAACCGTAAATACAAAAGTGGTTCTTCCGGTGACTTGTTTTATACTTTCAATAAGAGTGACTTCTTATACTCGAAATTGAGTAGAGTGTCAAGGACACTTCCTTCGGGATAAATTTTGTTAAGAAAGTCTGAATGGGTTTACTTAAAGAGAGGACTCTTAGATTCCTTTGTGTTTTTCTAAGTCAATTGTTAAAATAATTCTGATCACAGACTTTCAATACACAGGACGAGAAAAGGGGTTTCTTTGATTGGACTAGAAAAATAAAAACAAAAGATAGGTTTAAACTTACAAAACTACATGCTCGAGTGACCGAGAACCGTTTGTCTTGACAAAGATTCTTTCCGATTTATACGAGTATCTCCTCTGAGTTTCCCGAAGAACCTGTTGTTGATTAAAAATATTTTGTCGTAAAGCTACTCAATTCACATTCATTTAGTCTTTGTCTACCTAATGTATCGGTAACTCTGGGTGTGTAGACTTTTTGTTCACTTTGTGCACACGAAACACAGGAGTCTATATTTTTATTACACATATCAAATTTTGAAAAGATCAAAAATAGTAAAAACTGAGTTTCTAGTACAAAGATTACACGAAAAACTATCGTTTGCAAAGGATAAATATTTGAAGGAGAAGTATTGTAAACGTCCTATTAGTTTAACGAGATTAGAGAGTTAAGACTTGGTTCCATTTATAAAATTATTGTATAAGTTCTATCAGATTTGAATGAGTGTAAAAGAAGATTATATTCCCTATTCTTTTGTAATTGAAACAAAATCACAAAACAAATCATAGAAAAACCAATGTTCCTTGACTCTCCGTGCGTCTGATCAAGTTCTTTATCCGAAAGATATTGTTATATCTCTGACCTTCTGTAAGTGTATGAACTCGTACCGACGTATGTACTCTTAGAAATATTGTGTCGTAGTACGGTTTACCTTAAACTTTCAGTGATCTTTACCGATTACCGACTAGAAAGAGTACTTCAAAACGATCACTGAAGAGAGACAAGAAGACTTGATAAATTGGAGTAAAACGACTAATGACTGAAACATTTAAGTCCAAGTCGAAGTTTACTGGGTATCACCGAGACCCAGTGAAACATTAGAAAATCGAGTCCACGTTGTTGACGGACGGAATCTGTGATATCGTAGTCTAGGACTCTCTTCTAAGACTAGCCGGGTCGAGTTTAAAACTTGGTCCAACGACTAGTGAATGACGATACCGACCCGACAGACCATGTTAGACTACACCGATTCTTTGGGTCCAAAAGACACGTTCTTCCTTATCCGTAGTTCTAACCACCGAGTCCAAATTCACACTATTTATGTCTGGAGTGTTAAATGGTCGTCCTTTTATTAAAGGTCGTTTTATAAAACCGTTCCATATAAGAAACCCTTTATTTTATAATGAACTAAGAGAAAAATTCTTAACTTTATAAAATCTAAAATTTAAATCCTACGGTTTTAACTTTTCCCACACCTACCGAAAGTTTCATGTCTTAAGATAGATTAGACAAACCTAAAATTCTTTTGTTGTCATTATAATCGATGTACGGGTGAATCTCCTACACAATAACCTCTATCAAATAACGAGACAAAATTTATATCAATATGAGATAAAAGGGTACTAAAGACTATACAAGGAACTTTTTGAGTAGAAACTAAACCATGTATCATCAGAGGATTGTTCGAAGTGTAATCCCCTTTTTATCGATTCTGTCTGAACCTTTTGAACCTCCTCTAGGTTACTTTTGAGCTATCATTAACCTTTTCCAAAATAAAACGGTCCTCCAATAATTATCTTCTCTCTTCTTTGTTATTAAAATTTATTATATATTAAGAATACATCCTAAATCTGTTTTTAGACGACGCGGTCACTGACCTCAAATCTTTTGGGTATTTTTCCTCTATTATTGGTCGTATCTTTCATATGGTTTCCTTTAACTGTCCGTCTGGACTCAAGACGGGAACCGAAACGGTCATGATCGACTCGACGGAACCAAGGGACCATTACACTTTTACAACCTGACGTACGGTTGTGTCCAGGAAGGGTTGTGAAGTCAAGTCTACTCCCTGTAGGTGCCGGTGACCCGAACCGACACGCTCACCAAGTAACATGTAGAGACTTTTCATTGTGAGATTCCTAAGAAGGCGAAGGGAAAACGGGATAGTTTATCTATGTAAGTACATCTTCAAATAATTTTTTTTGATCCTAAGAGGGTGTAGAACCCAATACAAGTTGGGTCTTAAATTTCAAGAGAGAGAGTACACTACCAAAATTAAATATGAATTTTTTAATTTTTAGACTAAGCCTACCGTTTCAAACTCGAATATTAACTCTTTGGCTCAATCCTTGTTAAAATACGGGATTGGATCTTTTTATCTTGGCCTACGTGGGTGTACAACTTATGCTTGATAATAGGTTTTTTCTCTACGTTAGAGTGAGATAGACCTACTGACAATGAATTACTTTTGTTTGTTTGGTTCCGAACTCTGATTAACGCTCCCCCTTTTCCCCCGTTTATAACGGTCACTGTTTTTATTTGTAAATAGGTAACCCAGGATTTACTTATATTTGGATTTTTTTTATCTATTTTTTCGACATGGGATGGAAGCCCTATTAATAAGGGTAAGTAAGATTCTTTTCCTACAAAGGAGTGTCGTTTAGGTCGTAACACTCTATCATAGTTAAACTTCGTCTTTAAGGGACTTTCGTCAGTCATTATAATCGTAAAGAAGTACCGAGAGTCTTAGTTCTAACATAATCATCTCGGACAAAGTCAAAGAATCATCAACTGGACCCATCAGTAAACGAGAGGGTGTTATTAGAGTTGGTGTCCGTAGTCAAGTCAAGACATTTATATAGGTGACTTATAAACGGATAAATCTATAAGGTTTCTGTGACATTTTAGAGTCAGAGACCTTCTAGGGGTCGTCTCGGTCGGAAGGGATATTCTCCGTCGGGAAACGTCCCATATTAAACTCACAAACTCTTTATGCTCTACTAAAGGTACAGGATCCTAGTAACAAGGTATCTAATTCTTAAAAAGAGAAACCGAAAAATATTTCCTGGGTCTATGAATATCTTACCTTTTGTGGAATTGTAGAATCATTCCTTACTCGAATAATGGTATCAAAGAAAGTACTATCCGCCCCGAATCTCGTCACGTTCGGTGAAAACCAGAGATTAGTTCCTCTCTACACTTTTTCCGGGGAAAGGGAAGATCTTTACTGAGTGAAAAATATACATAGTCTATATTAAAATATGTGATATATCATAAAACCTTCTGTATGAACAAATCCGACGTATTAACATGGTGTATGAAAACAATACGATCAGAGGTTACACTGTTCGTTATAATATTTCATTGTGTTTCTATGTAGGATAAAATTAGAACTTAATTATTTGGTATTTTGTACTAGTGTTTATGAAATCACAATAAATAAAAAAAATAGAAGGGATCAATAGAAAATAATACTAAACCATCACATAAAAAAGATTGTAGAATAAGAAAAAAATTAAAAATAAAAATGAAATAAAACGAAATGTTATGACATAACCAAAACGGTATATAACTGTACTTAGTCGGTGCCCACATGTACTCAAGGGTCAGGACTTGGGGGGAGGGTGGAGGTTGGGGTATAGTAGAGAGACCTAGTAAGGATACGTGGTCGGGGTTCGTAGGATACAGGACATAGTTTGTGTCTGACCTCTAAGTAAAGAATGTACTATCATATGTACAAAGTTACGGTAAGAGGGTTTAGTAGGGTGGGAGAGGGAGAGGGTGTCTCAGGTTTTCAGGCAAGATTTGTAGACACAGAGAAAACGACAGAGCGTATGTCCCAATAGGAATGGTAGAAAGAAAAAAAAAAAAAAATTAAATAAAAAAAAATTTAAAAAATAAAAAAAATTTAAAATTTTAGAAATTAAGAATGTACGCAAGGGTTTGTACTTGGGGGGAGGGTGGAGGGAGGGGTGTTGTAGAGAGACCCAGTAGGGGTACGTGGTCGGGGTTCGTTCGACGTGGGATGCAGTCTGTACCTGACCGCTAAGTTAAGAATGTACTGTCATATGTACAATCTTAAGGGTAAGAGGGTTTAGTAGGGTGGGAGAGGGAGAGGGAGACTCAGGTTTTCAGACCATATGTGTAGACACAGAAAAAAGGACAGAACGTATGTCCCAGCAGTAACGGTAGAAGGATTTAAGGTATATATACACAATCATATGACATAACCACAAAAAGAAAGACCGAATGAAGTGAGACATATTAACCGAGGTCAAAGTGGGTAGAGTAGTCTTGACTAAGTTTACTTAAGAAAAATTACCGACTCATTATGAGGTAACACATATACATGGTGTCGAAAGAATAGGTAAGTAGACGACTACCTGTAGATCCAACAAAGGTACCACATATACATGGTCCCGAAAGAATAGGTAAGTAGACGACTACCTGTAGATCCAACAAAGGTACAGGACCGATAATATTTGTCACGACGTTACTTGTAACCCCATGTACACAGAGAAAGTTAAGACCAAAGGAGCCCCACATACGGGTCGTCACCCTAACGACCCAGTATTCCGTCGAGATAAACGTTAAAAAAATTCCTTAGAGGTGTGACAAGAGGTACCACCGACATGATCAAACGTAAGGGTGGTTGTCACATTCTCCCAAGGGAAAAGAGGTGTGGGGAGGTCGTAAATAACGAACGTCTAAAAACCTAGNTAGTGTCGGTAAGACTGACCACACTTTACCATGGAGTAACACCAAAACTAAACGTAAAGAGACTATTACTCACTACAACTCGTAGAAAAGTATATAAACAATCGGTAGGTATACAGAAGAAACCTCTTTACAGATAAATCAAGAAACCGGGTAAAAAACTAACCCAGTAAATAAAAAGACCTTAACTCGACGTATTCAACGAACATATAAAAACTCTAATCAACATTTGTTTACCCTAGATTAATTTTAATTTTCGAAGATGTGTTGTTTCCTTTGATATTCGTTCCACTTTTCTGTCGGAAGATTTACCCTCTTTTATTATCGTTTACTTTGTTGAAGTCACAATAAATATTACTGAAAACCACTGTACCTTCACGGTTATACTATTTGTGTCTACTTTACTTTCATTGGTCTTCTACATTTACTGTAGTCGAATAAAACGGGTCTTATCTTTTTAGTTGTAGTATGGTATCGATCTCATTACTATTTCAAATGACACAAATATGACCGTATTAATATTATTTATTAAGACTGAAACTCATAAACTACATGTACCGTACCTATAATTTTCCCCAGACATTGAATTCTTGTGGTATAAAACTTGACAAACAACTTCAAAATGGGTTTAGACATTTTGGATGACTATAATTTTGATTTTAACTAAAGTGTCACAGAGAATCCTTTGTCGACCATTCGGTCCTACTTTCAAACCTACATGAACTCTATCAAAGAGGTAATTCACTCTCTCTCCGGTGAACATCCAGACTCAAAAAAGACAGACATTAAAAAAAGTTTTCTTAACCTAAGTCCTAGAGTTTCTCTATAATCGTGAGGGTACAAGTAACGTCGTAGTAAATACTATCGGTTCTACACCTTTGTTTGTTTTACAGGTAATTACCTACTTATTCCTATTACATGATATATGTATATTTCCTTATAACAAGTCGGGACTTTTCTTTTTCGGACGTTATAGACTGTTTTACCGACTTTGGACTCCTGTAAAACGATTCAGTCGGTGTCTTCCTTTATATGACACATTAATGTGAGTTGTACTCTACAGATTTTGTCCGTTTAAGTTTGTTACTTCCTTACCTCACCAACCATGGTCTCCGACCCCCATCCCTCTTTACCTCTCAACGATTAGTTACCCGTTTTCAATTCGTTCTACTTATTCAAGATCTCTATGTGACATGTTGTGACATGAATGTCAACTGTTACGTCATAATATGTGAAATTTAAACAACTCTCATCTAGAGTACCATTCATTATAGACTAACGAGGGGGTTTTCCTTTCTTACGTAGAAATTTAAGGATCATAGGACACTGACGAGTTTCAATATAAATAAATTTTTAAGACTTTCTGTTATAGTTCGATGGTAGGTACTTTTATGGTGTCTAATAAAGGAGAGAAAGTATCATATTCTTTCACTGATGATCAGTGTAAAAACGAGTTCAACCTATAATTTTGATAGATAACAGGGACGACCAAGACACACAACTACCTACTCTGAGTTCGACCGTCAAGAAGTCGATCAGAACGAACCCCAAAGAATACTCCGACATAAATCTGTCTACGAACTCAGTAGACCTCCGAGTGGATTGTAGACCCGATCTCAAGTAGAGTCCTAGAAACGAGAGGTACGGAGATACACAGAGAGGTCGTCCTTCAACCTGGAGAAGGTACTGACGATTCCTAGAGTTTTTTAGAGTACTTTCCTCCTTAACGGTCCGTAAGAATTACGAACGGGAACCTCGAATACATTACAGTGACGGAGACGAAAGAGAGCCATTTTCATTACTCTCGAGTCAGGTCTAAGTTCCCTCCTCACCGTACTTACACCGACCTCCCCATCAGCACAAACATCCGTAGAAACCTCGGATCCATGGTGTCCGTCCTGATCCCCCTTCCCTATTGTCGGTTTCTCCTGTGGACCCAAAACTTGGTCTTAAGGGTCAAGGTACCCTTTCGTAATGGTATTTTATGTTTCAGTCTTTTCTTTGTACATACTCTTCTCTGTTACTTATTTTAATTACATTTTTGTCTAGAGAACTATAAATAGACCGAAGATAATTAGATCCTCAAGACAAATAATAAGTTTCCCTTACATATACTTACACTATAATAAAAAATTTCAAATTAAAATATTAGTCCGGGTTTAGGATAGTAATAAAATCTTAAAATGAAATTGATCCATAAAATTTAAGGTAAAATTTTCATAGAAGGTAGAGTAAGTACGACGACGTCTTTAGGTGTTCGTACCTACCTTAGGAGTACCAGACAAAAACTGTAACACAAAAAAGACTTCAGGAGGAAAATTTTGAACACCTTATTATAACTTTGGGACCATCTATTTGACCGGAGAACACAAATAATGACTCATGAGTTCGGTATCGAAATCGACGACGTCGTGAGGTAATTGCCACCTGTACCATTCAATCCTCTTGGTAGGGGGGCACTAACACCAAACTTTGGGAGATCCTCCGAATTTTACCTGAGAGACTGGGGGTTTTCCCCTTACTACCAAAACGTAATTCCAAGTTGTATTACGACCCAAACCAAAATAACACTAACCATACTGTGTAATAACCCCGTTGTTCAGATCTATAACAGACCGTTCTTCTAATCACTTAGACCTTTCGTTAGGTTTACTCTACATCCACAAGTTTCTCTTACTGTCTTTACCTTTTTCTCCTTTGAGTCATTGTAGGGAACGTCCTCATCGACCCATCCGACTCTACCCCTAATAACACCGACGTCTGTTTAAGAAAGTAAGATCCACAATTATTTCCGTTTTTCTCCCTGAGACTACAACAAAATGTCTTAACTCACGACGATCCTACAGCTACGAAACGAAAACAGTTTTAAAAAAATTTAAAGAAATATTTACTATGGGTAAAGATAATATGTACTTTATATTCTTATCTTTTATAAAACTTTAAAAATGAAAAATTTTGATGTGCACGGTTCTTCTAAAGGGGGTGAAAATTTGAGAGAGACGAGTCCCTATGGTCTTTTCCTATGTTCCTAATAAACAAACGGTACTTAAATCTTTTATCTTCCTGGATGATCCTCCGTCATAAAACCAGAAAGACTAATATCTTAGGTCCTGACTCCTCAGACCTCCTAGTAAGTTAAGAGTCCTGAGAAGACTACTAGAATTTAAAATCAAGTTGGAGAAAAAGACGGACTCTGAAAAGAGAAAAGGGAAGATGTCCTCAACTAACCTTTCGTAAGTACTATTGGAACATGTGTGATTTAGATTCTTAGACGAAGGACCTCTTGAGTTGGTCGTGGTAAGAATATAAGTGTAGAGATTGAAATAGAAAGAACCCGAGGTTTCAGTGACGTCTACCACCTACGTTGGTATTTTAATTTTCTACGAACGAAGAACCTTCCTTTCGAGACTGTTTAGATCTGTCATATAATTCTTCGTCTCTGTAGTCAAACGGTTGTTTTAAGGTATATCAGTTCCGATTCCAAAAAGGTTATCAGTACATGCCTACACTCTTAACCTGGTATTTCTTCCGACACACGGTTTCTTAATTACGAAAACTTGATACCACGACCTCTTCTGAGAACTCTTAGGGAACCAGTCGTTCCTCTAGTTTGGTCAGTTAGGATTTCCTTTAATTGAGACTTATAAGTGACCTTCCTGACTACGTCTTCAACTTCGAGGTTAAGAAGCCGGTGGACTACGTTTCTTGACTGAGCAACCCTTTCTGGGACTACGACCCTTTCTAACTCCCGTCCTCCTCTTCCCCTGTTATCTCCTATTCTACTAACCTACCGTAGTGCATGAGTTACTTGTACTTAAACTCGTTTGAGGACCTCTACCACTTCCTGTCCCTTCGGACCTCACGACGTCAGGTAACCCAGCGTTTCTCAACCTGTGCTGAATCACTGACGTGTAGTTGTTGTTTGGAATGGAAAGGAACTCTAAGTCTAAGTATTTAGTTTGACAATTTAGTCGTAAGGACGAATGTAAAGAATTTCAGTAGAGTTTTGAATTGTATAAGTCTTAACTCAGGGATTTTTGGTGAGGAGAATAGTCTTGACAGGATGAGTTACTTACAGTGACGGTCGGTGGATCTATGAAGATAGAGTCTGGATTGGTAACAGGAGCTGAGACCAGAGAAAGAGTGTTGGGTGTCGGATAACTGGTTGTAGAGGAGTCAGGAGAGAGGAGTTCCATAGGGTTTAGATTAGTGGAGAGTGGTAAAGGTGACGATGCGACGACGACGACGACGAATCAGCGAAGTCAGCACAGGCTGAGACACGCTGGGGTATCTGCCGTCGGGTGGTCCGAGGGGGTAGGGACCCTAAGAGGTCCGTTCTTGTGACCTCACCCAACGGTAAAGGAAGAGGTTACATACTTTCACTTTTCACTTTAGTCTCAGCGAGTCAGTACAGGCTGAGAATCGCTGGGGTACCTGACGTCGGATGGTCAGAGGAGGCAGGCACCTTAAAAGGTCCGTTCTCATGACCTCACCCCACGGTAACGGAAGAGGTTCGGGATAGATATGATGTTGGTCAACACATGATACCATGAGATATCATGGTTTTTACATAAACAGAGAGGAGTCGGGGAGACTCACACAGAAGGTGATCTCGGTCTCTCGAAAGTGGATAGACTATGAATTCACTATAGAACAGGTAAAGGATTAAACTAAGTAAAGGAGGACGTTCTTAGTGTAGGTTTAAAGAGTTTCGAGGTGCAAAACTTCCGACTGGTATAGAGTCCGATACAGTCCTTCTTTCTTCCAGACATACCAAGATCGTAAACGCAAATTTCAGATAATGAAGGAAAACGACAGTCAATAGAGACCCCATAGATCTTTTCTGAGGATACATAAAACAAACGATACCAAATTCATCTAGTGTATTTCTTTCTGACAGTAAATACCAACTGGTCTTGATTAAAAATAGACTCCATAAAAATATGTACAAGATTCATATCGAAGAAAACGAAACATCAAGAACGTTCAGCTTAAGACCAGAATTATCTATCCAATAAAAGATCACTTCACCATCTAAACTCAAATCACTTTGTTGATGAAATCCATGAAAATGAGAGTGAATTTTTCGACTCATTGTTTTTCATCTTAAATATAAGAAAGGGTAAACCTTTATATTTTTACAAGAATTCCAGGTTGACCAGTTTCAATCTTACACCCCGACAAACTTCTCCTTAAACGACCATTGTGACTCCTGACTTTTACTTGATAAACTCATCATGTGACGCACCACCAACTCCAAATGAATTAGTACCAGAAAGTACCAGTTTCTATTGTTTGGAAATCAGCACGAGACGTGTTATAGTTGAGAGACATAAAAGACTAGACGAGTGATTTCAACTTAAAATAGTAAAAGAACGAGTTTCTAAGTTAGGGGTAATTGATTTTGGGTGATTCTCCTCACGTGAAATACCGAAGTCACCGGATGGTTTGGTTTGTAAACGTCCAGTTGAGTCCTCTTCTTTTTACTAGAGAGAGTTTTACTAATAATGACGTGTTTCTCTTTTTATAGTGATTCATCTTATAGAAAAATATCTACTTAAAATTCAGTTGTCGTGATAGTTAGAAGAAGATATTAGGGACGATTAAAATTGTGGTTTAACGTAACCACCATACACTCATGCATCGTTTCTAATGGTGAAATAGGTGTATAATTATATACATAATTCGTTGTAGGAATATTAAGGGGAAAAGAATATAAAGAACTGGAAAACACATAGTGTAAAAGGATTTCTACAATCTTTTATGGTGTATACAATAGATTGTCACAAGAGACTCAAAACGTTTAGATCGTAGGTGTCTTGAGTCTCTTTTACTACATGTAAGTGTGACTTCTGAGACTTCGTATCCTTACGTCAATACAACGACACTTCCGTAAAACAACCGGACAACCTCGAGTCATATTATAATCCTTCTGTATGGTCACTTACCCTTGTTATTCTATAGTCTCACTACCACTGTCCTACCTGATAATCCTATAAAATCTCCACTTCGTATTTATCATGATTTTACCTGTTGTTCAGTACTATCAATTTACCCAAAAGTCCCCGGAACCGACAACTGACGAGGAGTCTACACATTAACGAGACGTTATTCCCTTTTACTTCAGTCCCCGATACAGGTGATGTCCAAGTGTCTCCTACTCTCCTCTTGGTAGTGTCAGTCGTTCCATATTTATAGTAAGATCTTAAACACTCAAGTATGTTTATAGTAGAATTATAATACCTCTAGGAAATTTTGTGTTAAAAACTATAGAATAATATACGACTTAAGAAGAACATAGGACTATTTATAACGAAATTTCATATTAATTTACTTGATCTGGGTATAGAAAAATTTTAAAAAATAACTTCCTATTAATGAAATGTCTTAAAACGATAAAAGACAGTTTGGAGTTTTACTTAGTCGGTAGTCAAATCAAGTCAGCGAGTCAACACAGACTGACAAACGATGGGGTACTTAGCGTCGGGTGGTCCGGAGGGACAGGTAGTGGTTGAGGGCCTCAAGTGAGTTTGAGTACAGGTAGCTCAGTCACTACGGTAGGTCGGTAGAGTAGGAGACAGCAGGGGAAGAGGAGGACAGGGGTTAGGGAGGGTCGTAGTCTCAGAAAAGGTTACTCAGTTGAGAAGCGTACTCCACCGGTTTCATGGCCTCAAAGTCGAAATCATAGTGAGGAAGGTTTCTTTAGGGTCCCAACTAGAGGAACGTCCGGTTCCCTGAGAGTTCTCAGAAGAGGTTGTGGTGTCAAGTTTTCGTAGTTAAGAAGCCGTGAGTCGGAAGAAGTGTCAGGTTGAGAGTGTAGGTATGTACTGATGACCTTATCCATATGTATATAGGGGAGGGAAGCTTGAAGGGAGGGTAGAGGGAGGGACAGGGTGGGGAGAGCCAACTATGTCTCGGGGACAAACTCGAAGGACTCGGTATGTCGTTTAAGGACAACCGATAGATAAAATGTATACCATTACATTCAAAGGTACAATGAGAAAGGTATTTAGAGTGGGAGAGGAGGGGAGAGAAGTACAGGTATTCAAATAAGAGATATAGACAAAGAGATGACGACGGGACATTTATTTAAGAAGTCATGGTAAAAAAATCGAAGACATATATACACAACCTTATATCGTAAATAGAAGGAGAAAGACTGAGTGAAGTGGAACTTATTATCCAAGATCCAAGTAGGTGGAGTAATCTTGACTGAGTTTACACGAGGAAAAATACCGACTCATTATAAGGTAAAACATATACATGGTGCTTAAGAAGTAGGAAAGTAGACAATTACCTGTGGATCCAACGAAGGTACAAGATCGATAACATTTATTACGACGTTACTTGTTACCCTATGTACACAGAAAAAGTTAAAACCAAAGGAGTCCAATATACGGATCCTCACCCTAACGACCCAGTATACCACCAAAATAAGGATCAAAAAATTCCTTAGAGGTATGGTAGGAGGTATCACCGATATAGTTAAATGTAAGGGTGTTTTCCACGTTCTCGTAAGGAAAAAGAAGTGTGGGAGAGGTCGTAAATAACAAACATCAGAAAAACTACTCCCGGTAAGACTGGTTACACTCCACTATAGAGTAACACCAAAACTAAACGTAAAGAGATTATTACTCTCTACAACTCATAGAAAAATACACGAACAATCGATAGACACAGAATAGACCTCTTTACAGAGAAATCCAGAAAAAGGGTGAAAAACTAACCCAACAAAAAGACCATAACTCAACTTACTCGACAAACATATAAAACCTTTCATTAGGAAACAGGAACAAAGTAAACGATAATAAAAGAGGGTAAGACTCCCAACAGAAAAGTAGAACGAACATCAAAGGAAACGACACGTTTTCGAAAATTCAAATTAGTCCAGGGTGAACAAATGAAAACAAAAATAAAGGTAATGATATCCTCCACCCAGTGTCTCCTAGAACGAAACTAAATACAGTAGCTCACAAGACGGATACAAAAGGAGATTCTCAAATTATCAAAAACCAGAATGTAAATCTAGAAATTAGGTAAAACTCAAATAGAAACACATACCACAATCCTTCACAATAAAAACATACCCTAATCTTGTGAAATGTACATCGATAGGTCAAAAGGGTCGTGGTAAATAACTTCTCCGACAGAAACGGGTAACATATCAGAACGGAGAAAACGGTCTTTATTCCATGGGTATCCACGTACCTAAATAAAGACCCGAAAGATAGAACAAGGTAACCAGATATAAACAAAAAAACGGTCATGGTATAACTGAACTACTGACATCGAAACATCAGATTAGATTTCAGTCCTTCCAACTAAAGAAGTCGAGGTAAGAAGAAAGAGTTCTGACGAAACCGATAAGTCCCAGCAAACACAAAAGTATACTTAACACTTTAAAAAACAAAATCAAGAGACTTTTTACGGTAACCATTAAACTATTCCTAGAGTAACTTAGACATCTAACGTAAACCATCATATCAGTAAAAGTGTCATAACTAAGAAGGATGGGTCCTTGTACCTTATAGAAAGGTAGACAAATACAGTAGAAACTAAAGAAAGTAATCACACAATATTAAAAGACATATGTCAAGAAAACAGAGGAATCCATTCGAATAAGGATCTATAAGTTAAGAAAAACAACGTTACCACTTACCCTAAGGAATTAAAGAAAAAGACTAAAAAGTAACAATCATACATCTTTGTGTTCACTAAAGACACATAACTAAAACATAGGACGTTGAAACGATTCAGGGGACTAATCGAGATCATTAAAAGACTATGGTAGAAATCCCAAAAGATACATCTCATAGGACCTGAAGGAACCACCGAGTCTGCCGTTTCGTAAACAGATGTTACACCTCTGGGCCCAAGCTAGGGACCCAGTCCTTCTAGGGGACCTCTTCCTTTACCTTTTCGTGAGGTCATGAGAACGGACCTCTTAGGGTACCTACCTCCTCGGATAATCCCGATGTCAGGTGCCCCAATATTTCTCAACCTGTACTGACTCGCTGAAGTGAAAGTGAAAGAAAAGAAAAGTACATCTCACAGTACAGTAGACGTTTGTCACTCTCGAAATGAAGAAAAGACTAGACTTAAGAAAAGGAAAAAGAAGACTAACGACATCGACCCTGGAGGTCTTGATACAACTTATCACTACTTTCACCTGTGGTAACAGAACAAGGACTAGAATCCCCCTTACGAAAGTCCAAAAGTGGTAACTCTTATTACGAACGGTATCCGAATATACCAGAAATGATTCGACTCCGTCCAAGGAAGATAGGGGTAAAGAACTTCTAAAAATTAGTATTTTCCCATGACGAAAAACAGTTCCGAAAAAGACGTAGATAACTCTAATAGTATACCAAAAATAGAAAGTTAAACAATTATATCACATAGTGTAACTAACTAAACGTATATAACTTCTTAGGAATGTAAGGATCTTATTTGGGTTGAACTAATACCACATCCNGGAAGATAGGGGTAAAGAACTTCTAAAAATTAGTATTTTCCCATGACGGAAAACAGTTCCGAAAAAGACGTAGATAACTCTAATAATATACCAAAAATAGAAAGTTAAACAATTATATCACATAGTGTAACTAACTAAACGTATATAACTTCTTAGGAATGTAAGGATCTTATTTGGGTTGAACTAATACCACATCCTCGAAAAACTGCATAACGACTAAACAAACGATTTTAAAACAACTCCTTAAAACGTAGATACAAGTAGTCACGATAACCAGAGATCAAAAGAAAAAACCCCAACAGAAACAAACCAAAACCATAGTCCCTCTACCACCGGAGTATCTTACTTAAACCTTCACAAGGAAGGAGACGTTAAAAGACTCTCAAAATCTTCCTATTCGTAATCGAGAATAGATTTATAAACTATCTTAAGAGGACACTCCGGTAGACCAGGACCCGAAAACGAAAAACCTTCTAAAAACTAGTGTCGAAGTCAAAGTCACGAACATTGACCCAACAAGTATCAAAGATAAAGAGGGACCAAATCAGAACCTTCTAACTTGAAAAGATTCTTAGACAGGTAAAGAAGGTCTAATAGGTAAAATAACGGTGTATCAACAAATATTGTCAGAGGATATTAGGAAACATAAAGAAGTAACAGAATACATTGAAAAGGAAAAAGTAAAAAAAAAAAAGGAACTACCCAGACCGATTTCCAAACAGTTAAAAGAAATAGGAGAGTTTCTTTCTCGGTCGAAAATCAAAATAATCAGAAATAATAACAAAGAAAGTAAAGAAAAAGTAAATAAAGACGAGACTAGAAATACTGAAGAAAGGAAAATGATTAAAACCACAAAAACAACAACAACAACAAGAAAAGGTCAACAAAATGCACATTTCAATCCAACAGATAAGTTACAAAAAGAACAAAGAACTCCATCCTTACATAACGATATTTGAAAAGAGAATTCTTGACGAAAGTGACGTAGGGTATCCAAAACTCAACAGTACAAAAGTAACAGTAAACAAAGATCTTTCAAATAAAGGTAAAACTAAAAAAGTCATTGGACAACCAATAAATCTTTGAACAACAAATCAGGGGTACACAAACACAAAGAATGTGAAAAAGGAACATTAACTGTAGATCAGAGTATCGTAAACCAGTCTCTTCTACGAACTATGCTAAAGTTAAAAGAAGTTAAATGACTCCAAACTAAACACTGGGTTCTACACCAGATAGGACCTCTTACAAGGTATACGTGAACTCTTCCAAATAAGAAGACGTAAACCTACCTTACAGGACTTCTATAGTTACTCTAGGTAGAGTAGATTACATAGTAAATTCTAAACACAAACGAATAAAAGACAAAACTACTAGACAGGTAACCACACTCACCCCACAATTTTAGAGGTTGATAATAACACAATGACAGTTAAAGACGAAAATACAGACAATCACAAACAGAATACATAACTCCACGAGGATACAACCCACGTATCTATAAATGTTAACAATACAGAAGGAGAACCTGGCTAGGGAACTAGTAATACATCACAGGAAGGAATAAATAACATTAGAAGAAATAAAATTCCAGATAAAACAGACTATACTCCTAACGATGAGATCGAAAGAAAACGAAGAGTAAACGTATCTTATATAAAAAGGTAAGAGAGTGAAAGTCAGATATACACAGAACTCCAGACTTCACCCAAAGAATATCTGTCGTATATATACCCAGAACAAAAACATAGGTAAGTCAGTCAGACACAGAAAACCAACCTCGTAAATTAGGTAAATGTGAATTTCATTAATAACCTTCTATACAAGGATAACGGTAAAAGAATTAACAAACCCCAACTAAAACATCTATAAAAAAGAAAACGACATAAAGAACGGATATTCAGAAAAATTGTAAACAACATTTCGACCAAACCCCCGTGACTTAAGAGAATTGAAAACGAACAGACTTTTCGAAAAATAAAGAGGTAGTTAAAACTTACTCTAGGAACTACCCGTGTCATTAGAACCAACACCTAAAAAGGGAAATTCATGAAATTTATATAGGACGGTAAGGGAAGATCGGACGTCTCAAAGACGACTTTCTAGTCGACAATTTACATACCCCAAAGGAAATGTACAATGTACAACGAAGAGGGAACGACGAAAATTATAAGAAACGCAAATCAGAAACAATCAAACTAATCATACACAGAACCGTACAAAGAGGAACCCAAATAGGACAAACCCTGAGAAACACGGAGAACCTGAACCTAACTGATAATGGAAGAGGTACAACCTCTTTAAAAGTTGATATTAGAGAAGTTTTTAAAAGAGTATGGTAAAGAAAAAGAGAAGAAGAAGACCCTAGGGATATTAAGCTTACAACCACGTAAACTATACCAGGAGTCTCTGTCGAGAAAAGTAAGAAAAATGAAATAAGACGAGAAGTCTTCAGTAAAGGTGGTAAAATAGAAGGTCGAGTGACTGAGTAAGACGAAGTCTATAAGACGACAACCAAGGAAGATCTCATAAAAATTAAATTCATTAACACAACAGAGACATTCAAACAAGAAAGTAAGTAGATCCAGAAACAATCAACTAAGAACGTAAAAGAGGTAAAACAAAAGTTCTAAAAACCAGTAGAAATGATAGTAATAAGACTTAAGAAAAAGTCCATCAAACGGATAAAGAAGAAGTAAATAAACCTGAAGACACGAAGATCAAACAAGGAAATAAACACGTCATAAAGAGACGTAGAATTAAAAAAATTTTCTATAACACAAACTCCAGAGAAAAAGGGTTCGAAGTTCCTTTCAACTTAAGAAAGGAACTTATTCTAACTTAAGAAAAAAAAAAGAATTAATAAAGAAAATAAATGTACTTGTGCAAGTTTCGTATCGAGAATAATTATGTTCATAACCGACGGAGTTCTTTTGTTAAGTTCTGGTTATCTCACGTTTAACTCAAATGGTTTTTGGTTTCGTTTTTACTTTTGTTTTCAGGATTGTCTTCCAATCTTAGCCCTTCTAAGATAAAACAGTATGATAAGTCTGTCGTACAGAAAAATGACTGTATATACACTTATTTATACAAAAAAATATAACTCTTATTTTACAGATGGTATATTGTAAATTTTATTATTACAAAATTGTTTTAAAAATAACATAAAGGAAGAATAAGTCTCATTGACTTATTAAATTTAAGATCAGGGAACTACTTGAGAAGATGGTGGGTCGAATGTGAGAAATGTACCCTTTAAAGGACTTTCTTTGAATGGACTTGATTGGATTATTAATGAATACCGAATGACATTGTGTCACATGAAAACTAAACCTTATTTAGGATACTAAAATAATGTTAGAATGTTAACAGGTTAATATCCCAAAACGTATCAAATAAAGTACTACTATCGTATTTCAATAATTTTTTAACTTTTCGATTCTTGTTTTTTACTAGTACACTGATATTACTCAGAGAAAGTACTATATTTATGTATAGTTTGAACCTCAATTTAGATAAATAGTTTACCTCCTTTTTTTGTTTGGATGATACTGATAAAGATTTAAGAGATTAAAGTGGACCCTTGGGACGACTTGGAAGATTGAATGAAAAAAAAAACAAAAACAACAAAAATTTAAAAAAAATAAAAAATTTAAATTTTTAGAAATTAAGAATGTACGCAAGGGTTTGTACTTGGGGGGAGGGTGGAGGGAGGGGTGTTGTAGAGAGACCCAGTAGGGGTACGTGGTCGGGGTTCGTTCGACGTAGGAGGCAGTCTGTACCTGACCGCTAAGTTAGGAATGCACTGTCATATGTACAATCTTAAGGGTAAGAGGGTTTAGTAGGGTGGGAGAGGGAGAGGGAGACTCAGGTTTTCAGGTAATATATATAGACACAGAAAAAAGGACAGAACGTATGTCCCAGCAGTAACGGTAGAAGGATTTAAGGTATATATACACAATCATATGACATAACCACAAAAAGAAAGACCGAATATTAAGAAAGAAGGAAAACCGAAGACGGGAGGATTCCAACCAGGTCACCAAACACACTCGAAACATATTGTGCTCTAAACACGACTCAAAAACCAGTAAACAAACAAAAAGGAGACAACTGGTTCCGATTCACTCCACCATTAGGACAGACGACTACTGACCCAAACATAAAAACAAAACGAACAACAAATCTACTCCACAGGACGTGTCCCACGATGACCACCAACCCACTACGACCCAGAACATAAGTTCACCAAAGGAAACACACTCAAGAGTGGTAAACTATGAGGGATCACAATACCGTGGGGTGAGGTCATGAGAACGGACCTTTTAGGGTACCTACTTCCTCAGACCAACCGACGTCAGATACCCCAACGATTCTCAGTCTGTGCTGACTCGCTGAAGTGAAAGTGAAAAGTGAAAGTACGTAACCTCTTCCTTTACCGTTGGGTGAGGTTATAAGAACGGACCTCTTAGGGTCCCTGCCCCCTTGGATCACCCGACGGCAGATACCCCAGCGTATCTCAACCTGTGGTGATTTCGCTGCGTCGTCGTCGTCGTCGTCGTCGTCACAATCAAGAGACCATCGAATCCCAGAACCTCAGTCACGAGGGTGAGGTTTCCGAGTCCCGAACTAGAGAGAGAGAGAAAAAAATTCTAAGGTGTTCTTAGAACACCAAACAATACCGTAATCCACTCTAATTTTATCTAGAGTTTCTTGTTCTTTGGTTTCTACTTAGGGTCCGTTCACTTTCAATGTTTTAGTCCGTTCATTATTAATTTTGTTACTTTGTGTGTGTGTGTGTGTGTGTGTGTGAGTGTGTAATATGTGTAAGTACTCGTTTCACTTTTGTCAGGTTGTTTTTATTTCATACCATCGAACTAGACCGCTTGTTTCCTTTATTTTTTTAATATAATAGTCAATTATTGTTTTGATTGAATTCGTGTTTGACCTTTTGTTTTGATTTCGTTCCACGGTTCACCCCTTATTTCGTTACTTCTGTTTTCATTGTTTATACAACTCTCCTTTCCTCTCTTTCTTTTCTTTCTTATCCATTCGTTTCAATTTATTTCCATCTACTTCCAAATATATTTCTAATTGACGTTCCCCTTTTCTTGTCATCCTTTCCGTTTGTTTCCTTATTTACATCTTTTTTATATTATCCAATTTTTTTAATTTTAAAATTTCTTTTCTTTTTCATGTCTTCTTTCTTTTTTTTCCCTTTTATTCCTTTTGAGACGTCTTGACGTTTTTGGGTTACTTGTCCGTCTCCAAATATAGTTATCTTTCACACTGATTTATATGTGTATATGTGGGTATTCGTTTTGGTTTTGTCGGGTTGTTTTTATTTCATGTTATATAACTGGACTGTTTGTTTCCTTTGGTTTTTAATATAGATGGTCTTGTTTTAATTTCGTGTTTGACCTTTTGTTTCGATTTCGTTCCACGGTTAACCCCTTATTTCGTTACTTTTATTTTGATTGTTTACAACTCTCCTTTCCTCTCTTTCTTTTCTTTCTTATCTATACGTTTCAATTTATCTCCATCTATTTCTCCTAAATATATACAATTTCTAATTGACGTTCACCTTTTCTTGTCATCCTTTTCGTTTGTTTCCTGATTTACATCTTTTTATTGTCCAAATTTTTAATTTTTAATGTTAATTTTTTTCTCTTTTCTTTTCTTTTTCTCTTTTGAGGTGTCTTGGGGTTTTCGGGTCGCATCTTCGTCTCCAAATACTGTTATTTTTTATACTGACTCTTTTTTTCTTAGAGTTTTCGAATTAACCTAAACAATTACGGTTATTTTAGTTGTTGATGATGTCTCCCCTTTTTTCTTTTTTTCTTAGATTTTCTTAGATGTCTTGTACAGTTTTTTACTCATTATTTACAAAAAGAACTCAGTGACGATAGTCTCAGGAAAGGGAGTAACCCACAGTGTCAGGTGGAGTGGAGGGATTCTACGGACGGTTGAGACGACTAGAGAGCTGGACGATACCCCTGTCGAGTCTAAGATTAGACCAAGATAAGGACACACAAANTACAACTCTCCTTTCCTCTCTTTCTTTTCTTTCTTATCTATACGTTTCAATTTATCTCCATCTATTTCTCCTAAATATATACAAGTTCTAATTGACGTTCACCTTTTCTTGTCATCCTTTTCGTTTGTTTCCTGATTTACATCTTTTTATTATCCAAATTTTTAATTTTTAATGTTAATTTTTTTCTCTTTTCTTTTCTTTTTCTCTTTTGAGATGTCTTGGGGTTTTCGGGTCGTATCTTCGTCTCCAAATACTGTTATTTTTTATACTGACTCTTTTTTTCTTAGAGTTTTCGAATTAACCTAAACAATTACGGTTATTTTAGTTGTTGATGATGTCTCCCCTTTTTTCTTTTTTTCTTAGATTTTCTTAGATGTCTTGTACAGTTTTTTACTCATTATTTACAAAAAGAACTCAGTGACGATAGTCTCAGGAAAGGGAGTAACCCACAGTGTCAGGTGGAGTGGAGGGATTCTACGGACGGTTGAGACGACTAGAGAGCTGGACGATACCCCTGTCGAGTCTAAGATTAGACCAAGATAAGGACACACAAAAACGGAGGTTACAGGCGTCGATAGTCTCGATCACGTAAAAGAAAACCCCCTCGAGAGTTACCGGAGAATATATAAGGTATCTGTGTCTCAGACGAATCAACTAACACACCTAAATTAGACGTCGAACATGTCGACCACCCTTCCAAAACCCAGAAGGAATCGGTGTAACGGGGACCCAAAGTTAACACCAAAATAAAGATGGTGGTGTACACCCAGTAGGTTACCCCAAAACGAGGACTCCGACGGAACCTCCCGAACTCAAACGGGGACACTCCCGGTCGACACCTCCACCATGTCGACGAACCCAGTGTCCCCAAGACCGTCGTGGTCCATGAGTCCCCTCAACCGTCGATCCCGTCGTCCTTTATATCACGAGATCTTCTCTTACCATTGGTCATAACCGGTTATGTGAGGTCATAAGAACGGACCTTTTGGAGGAAAGACTGTCTCTTCGGACCGTCCGGTGTCAGATGTCCCAGTTTTTCTCGACCTGTGCTGGTTTCGTTGGGACACGTGTGTCTACGTTCTGTAAAAAAAAACGGACACCGTCTAGATGGGTCACTCTCAACTCGTACTTCAACCGTATTGACGAACCGAACACCCCTGGGACCTCCGTGGTTCACACGTCCCTGTGTCTGACGGAGGTGACCTCAATACCGGGATAGTCTCAGAAAAAAGCTCGGAGAACATCGACCGCTAGTTTTCCGGAGAAACCGGTCAGAAAGAGACGTCGAGGCGGACAAGTCGAGGCGGACAAGTCGGGCGTGAATCTCCCGAGGGAACGGACCCCAGGAAGAGACAACAAACCATGCAATCCGTGTACCTCCCCGGGGGGACCGACCCCAAGACGACACATATATCCGTCCAGTCCGTGAATTTCCCCACGGGCCCCACCCCAGGATGGGACATCAAGTCACGCAGTCCGTAAACTACCCGGTCAGAGAGACAATAAGTCGACACCGACGACCGTACGGCCCTCTCCCTCCAATACCACTACCGAGGTGGGAGATACACTCTGAGTCATCATAACGGAACGAAGGCGCCGACGGACCGAAAGGAGGTATCCGTAAAAGGTGGTGGTAGAGGACGGGGTGTAGGAGAACTAGACAGAGAGGTGTCAGTTGTCGTCGGGAGCCGGACCCTAACGAGGTGTTAGGGATTTGCGGTCGAGAGTCGACGACACGGAAGGTTCCCCGGTCGTAAGGACAGGTCCCATACATACCGAAGTCGTTCCTGACAGACTAAGAGTAAGGTAAATCCGACGGTGTCTAGTCGACAAAGTAAGAGTCGGAATTTACAAAGAGGAAACTGAGTCTGTCAACGGGGTGACACCCCCACCCTAGGGACGAAGTCAAGGTGGTGGACGACTCCCGTCCAGGTCATGATGATTGTGAGGACAAAAAGGGGGATAAAGGAAGCAGGATGACTCAAAACGCACCAATATGTATAATAAACGGTCACCAGTCCATGAGGACAGGTGAGAGTCGACCACAAGACCTACGTGAAGACACAGACTTCCACATAAGGACGACATAGGCACCTCCCTCTACATGAAGTGTAGGTGGATGAGGAGGTAGTAGAAAAAGAGAGGAGTTTATTACAGATCTAGGAATAGAATTGTGAGTGTTTTAATTAAACTTTATCATCACGGAATCGTACGTGTCTTCGTTTCTAAATTTACATTTTGGTCTTTAGTATTTAGGGATCTTCCTTTGTGTACTGTTTTCCAAGAAGTATACCCAGAATCATTACTATATATAAAAAATTAAACGGTGGATTTCGTCTTCGTTGTTTTACCTTCTACTTGTCCACACTAATGTTTGATTTTTCGAAGAAAGACATATCTTTTTATTTTACGTTTTTTTATTTGTTTTACTTTTCTGTGGGATGTAATACCTTTTTGTAAACTTTTAGTAAATAGACTATTCCTCAATTATCGGTTTTATAATGCTTGAGTCTTGATTCGTTTTTATTTTTCAGTTTAATTTTTTTTTACCCGTTTTCTGGACTTGTCTATTTAAGTCTACCGGTCTTCCATGTACTTTTCCATGAGTTGTAGTGATTAGTTTTTCCTTTACATTTAGTTTTCGATGTCTCTCTATAGTAAAGACCAGATAATCTTACGAGTCGTAATTTTTCCGTTCCCTATTGTTCACATTCACTCCTTTGTCTCTTTTCCCTTCTGAACACATAAGAGTCGTTATGACATTTAACCACGTCGGTGATACTTTTTGTCGTACCTATAAGAAATTTTTTAAATTTTATCTTTGAAAGTATACAAGATCGTTAAGATGAAAACTTATATATAGACTTCCTTTACTTTTGAAACAACTTCTCTATAGATGTAGGAATACAAGTATCGTCACAATAAATGTTATCGGTTCTGTACCTTCGTTGGATTCCCGGACTACTACCTACTTACCTACTTCTTAAACACCACATACACTTATACAAATATACACACTACCTTATAATAATTCAGTACTTTTCTTCTGGGACGGTAAACGTCTTGTGCCAAACTGGAACTCTCGTAATACTATTCATTTTATTCAGTCTTTCCCTTTCCATGTGACAAACTAGAGTGTCCACCTTAGATTTTTTTAAAAAAAAGTTGGAGTTTGACTAAATTTTTTTTTTCTAGGCTTGTGTACATTCTTAATTTCTACAATTTTAATTTTTTTATTTTTTGATTTTTTATTTATTTATTTATATTCATTTATTTTTCGTCTCTGTAATGAAACGGTTGTTTCCAATTTTTTTTTCTAGGTTAAACACCTATCAACTCCACCCTTATGGTGAGTAGGTTCCGTTCCTTGTCACCGACGTGAAACAACCTCGTCGGCACTTCTCTATGAGGTGTGGGTTCCATTGTCTTTGGGTTCATTCTACCATCCACAACGTTCTCCCGTAGTCCCTCGTCTGTGTCACTTTGGTATGAGTGTTTTTGATCAGTTAGATTAGTGTGATCCTGGTGTCGGAACAGATCGAATTACTTTGATTCGGTACGGGCACCCCGTTGGGTTCTGTCCGTCCAGTACCACCACTCCAGACTGTCTTACACCATGTGACCTCTTCCCTTACCGTTTGGTGAAGTCATAAGAACGGAACTCTTGGGGTACTTGTCATCCTTTTCCGTTTTACTATCCTATGACTTTCTCCTTGAGGGGTCCATTCATCCACGGGTTATACGATGACCTCTAGTCACCTCTTTATTGAGGTATTTCTTACTTCCCTACCTCGGTTTCGTTTTTGTTATGGGTCGATACCTACACTGACCACTATCTTTGTTCCAGGTTACGACATTTTTCGTTATAACGTATCCTTGGACCTTACCGTCCAGGTACTTAGTTCCGTTTAACCTTCACCAGTTTGTTCTCTACCGTACTCACATGCAGCCGTAAGATCCTTAGTCGATTGATTTTACCTGACCTTACCCACTTAAATTGAGTCTACTGGTAATATAGATGATGACACCCGTCCTTAGGGAGTCTTCTTCACCTCATCGGTAGTATCAGTTGTTTTCTCAGGTTTTACGTCATGAACCTCGTTAGAGTTTTTATTGTCTTACTAGGGACAAGCAGAGGTTCCGTTTGGTAAGTTATAGTACCATTAGGTTCAGATACGGGGTTGGTCACTACGACTTCTTCGACTTCACCTTACCAAGATACTTCTGGATGTTCTGGAAAATCTTGATTGTGAGTTTTTTCTACAGGAAAAGTGATATTCCCTGACCTTACGTTTTTATCCTTAAGTTCTTTGTTGACCTCATTGTCCGTTTAAACCGGAACATTACGTCTTACTTCGTCCCGTTTCTGATTATCTCAAAACGGTTCTTTTACGTGACCAACATCGTTTGTGTGAGAAGGTTGTTACGTTCTCTTCTGAGATGTGTACCTGTAGTGGTCTACCAGTTGTGACTTTAGTCTAACTAATATAAGAAACATCGGTTTCTACCTCTTCGAGATATGTCAGTTGTTTTTGTTGTGGTCCTCGACTGACACCGAGTCTAGTACTTGAAGAATAATGGTTTAAGTCTGACTTTAACTTTTTTCATCCCTTTTGGCGATCTGGTAAGTCCATACTGGATTTAGTTTAGGGAATACTAATATGTCACCTTCACTCTTTATGTAAAGTCCCGGATCTAGACTATCTCACGGACTACTTGATACCTTACTCCAAGCACTGTGACATGTCCTCTCTCCCTAGTTCTGGTAGGGGTACCTTTTCTTTACTTTTTTCGTTTTACCGACGAACCCCTCCGGAATATTATGGACACTTTTCTTCTCTCTACCTTTCGTTTCCTCTTTTCCTTTCTATATTCGTAGACTTACGTCTCAAGGTTTCTTATCGTTCTTCTCTATTTTTTCGGAAGGAGTCACTAGTTGCGTTTCTTTATCTCCTTTTGTTGTCTTACCCTTTCTGACCTCTAGAGAAGTTCTTTTAATCTCTATGGTTCCCTTGTAAAGTACGTTTCTACCCGAGCTATTTCCTGTCTTTACCAGACCTGGATTGTCTTCGTCTTCTGTAATTCTTCTCCACCGTTCTTACGTGTCTTCTTGACATGTTTTTTCTAGAAGTACTGGGTCTATTAGTGCTACAACACTAGTGAGTGGATCAATCTATAGTACCTTACACTTCAGTTCACCCGGAATCTTTCGTAGTGATGCTTGTTTCGATCACCTCCACTACTATAAGGTCAACTCGACAAAGTTTAGGACTTTCTACTACGACACTTTCACGACTTGAGTTATACGGTAGTTTAAACCTTTTGAGTCGTCACTGGTGTCCTGACCTTTTCAGTCAAAAGTAAGGTTAGGGTTTCTTTCTGTTACGGTTTCTTACGAGTTTGATGACGTGTTAACGTGAGTAGAGTGTACGATCATTTCATTACGAGTTTTAAGAGGTTCGGTCCGAAGTCGTTATTCACTTGGTACTTGAAGGTCTACAAGTTCGACCAAAATCTTTTCCGTCTCCTTGGTCTCTAGTTTAACGGTTGTAGGCGACCTAGTAACTTTTCCGTTCTCTCAAGGTCTTTTTTTTTAGATAACGACGAAATAACTGATACGGTTTCGGAAACTAACACACCTAGTGTTATTTCACTTTTACTTTCACTTTCACTCCAGTGAGTCAGCACAGGCTGAGAAACTCTGGGACACCTGACATCGGGTGGTCCAAGGTGACAGGTACTAGTGTTGTTTGACACCTTTTAAGAAGTTCTCTACCCTTATGGTCTGATGGACTGGACGGAAAACTCTTTAGACATACGTCCAGTCCTTCGTTGTCAATCTTGACCTGTACCTTGTTGTCTGACCAAGGTTTATCCTTTTCCTCATACAGTTCCGACATATAACAGTGGGACGAATAAATTGAAGATACGCCTTATGTAGTACTCTTTGCGACCTGACCTTCTTTGTGTTCGACCTTAGTTCTAACGACCCTCTTTATAGTTAGTGGAGTCTATACGTCTACTGTGGTGGGAATACCGTCTTTCACTTCTCCTTGATTTTTCGGAGAACTACTTTCACTTTCTCCTCTCACTTTTTCAACCGAATTTCGAGTTGTAAGTCTTTTGCTCCTAGTACCGTAGGCCAGGGTAGTGAAGTATCCTTTATTTACCCCTTTGTCACCTTTGTCACAGTCTGATAAAACCCCCCGAGGTTTTAGTGACGTTTACCGCTGACGTCGGTACTTTAAATTTTCTGCGAACGAGGAACCTTCTTTTCAATACTAGTTGGATCTATCGTATAAGTCTTCGTCTCTGTAATGAAACGGCTGATTCCAGGTAGATCAGTTCCGATACCAAAAATGTCATCAGTACATACCTACACTTTCAACCTGACACTTTCCGACTCGTGGCTTCTTAACTACGAAAACTTGACACCACAACCTCTTCTAAGAGCTCTCAGGGAACCTGACGTTCCTCTAGGTTGGTCAGGTAAGACTTCCTCTAGTTGGGACCCTAAAGAAACCTTCCTTACTACGATTTCGACTTTGAGGTCACGAAACCGGTGGAGTACTCTTCTTAACTGAGTAACCTTTTGCGAAACTACGACCCTCCCTAACCCCCGTCCTCCTCTTCCCCTGCTGTCTCCTACTCTACCGACCTACCGTAGTGACTGAACTACCGTAGTGACTGAACTACCTGTACTTAGACTCACTTGAGGCCCTCAACCACTACCTGTCCCTCCGGGCCGCACGACGCTAAGTACCCCAGTGTTTCTCAGTCGGTCCTGACTCGCTGACTTGACTTGACTTCAGCCTTTATCCTCCTCCGTTCCTGACTCGTTTCCACCAGTTTTCGATGTTTGAAGGTCAATATTCTATTCAAACCCTCCCTATATCCAGAAGGGACCATCGAGTTAACCATTTCTTAGTCAGACGTTACACCCTCTGGACTCAAACTATAGACCAAACCCTTCTAGGGGGACCTCTTCCCTTTCCGATGGGTGAAGTCATAAAACCGGATCTCTTAAGGCACCTGACATCTCAGGTGTCCCAGCGTTTTTCAGTATGTGTTGACTCACTGAAAGTGAAGTGATCCCCATTTTACACTAATAATATGAATTATAGGAAGATTGTATGGTATATCGTCACGATTCTCTTCCAGGATTCTCAAGAGTCGTATTCCTTTCTTTTTTTTAAAAAAAAAACAATAGATTATATACTCTACTACTACAATTGATTTAAATAACACCATTAATACATTGTTGTGTATTTCAGATTAGTAATACGACTTGTGGAATGTGTCACGACTTACAGTTAATATAGAGTTATTTTATCTTTGCAAAATTGACATCCAAATAGCGTAATTGTTTTCTACTAGAAAAGGGTTTTACTCAAATTAATAAGTCTCAAGCCACCTATTCAAAATACGAGACAACCTGTCGGGAGAAACCAACTACAAAGAACCAGTTGTTTGTAGTGACTCTTGTCTCTAATCCGTTTGTCGACGTTCTACCTACTACAGAAAAAAGTTGGGTGATTACTGTGAAGAGTAGTTTATTACTCTGTTAATCATTTCCTTCTTCTCTGGTTTTTACTTACACCGAAAATAACTTTCCTTCCTTGAGGTCGACAAACTTAGTAATACATAATGATTTTTCTCATCTTCAAGAATTTGTACTTACATTGTCTACAAACGGTTCCGGAGGGTCAGACTTCCCATTTATCCTAGCGTTATTGGTATTCCTTTACCTTCTTACACACCTCAGGTAAAGAGAAAGTTTAGGGAGAGACGACCAAATTACTCAGGGAACCCCTCACCTAGTTGTCGAGTCCTCTCGAACCTCCCTGTTTTAACGAGAAAAGAAGGACATAAGTCATTAGTGGAAGAGTCTACGAAGACTGTCACTAGTCTATCTAGACTAAACGATGGACTAGAGAGGTTGAGGGTTACACCTGACGGTACTACCCGATAGTTTTGATCGAAGTATCGAATGACCAGTGAAAGTAAAGTCAAGTCAAGTCAGTAAGTCAAAACAGACTGAGAAACGTTGGCGTTCCTGACGTCGTGTGGTCCGAAGGGACAGATAGTGGTTGAGGGCCTTAAATGAGTTTGAGTACAGATAACTCAGCCACTAAGGTAGGTTGGTAGAGTAAGACAGTAGGGAAAGAGGAGGTGATTGGTACGGACTCACGTGTTAACTAATCAATACTGAAGTACCCATAGTCAACATCATTCTCGATATATAAACGATGAGGGTTTGATCTCATCAGTAAAGATTGTGACCAAGTGAAGGTGAGGAGTAAACGGTGTGAAGAGTGGTGACTCAACATTGTTAAATGAATAATTCATTTTTAATTCATAATTTATTCACAATTTTTTTGATCTCGGGATTTATTGTTTCGTTCTTTTATCCTCTTCCTTAAAATGTAATTGTATTATAACTTTCTACACTTAAAGAACAAAAAAATTGTTGAACAAGAGTCTTACTGAAAAGGGAGGGTTTCTAATTTCGTAGTACTCTCTTAAACCCGTTCAAACAAAAATCACAAGGGGTAAAACACTAGAAGGTTATCTAGTATCGAACAAGAGTCAACGAGTTAACACAGACTGTGAAACTCTGTGGGACCTGACATCGGGTGGTGTGAAAAGACAGGAGCCCTGTAAAAGGTCCGTTCTTATGAACCTCACCCAACAGTTAAGGAGGAGGTTCTATAGAAGGGTTGGATCCCTAACTTGGGTGTAGAGGACAACGAGGTCGTAACGTCCGTTTAAGAAATGGCGACCCGTTAGTCCCTTCGGTCTAGAAAGTCACTATAAAAATTATAGCAGGAGGAATATAAAGAGTAGAAGACCGACGATTTTGTATAGAATCTGTTATTAATTTCCCAAGTAAGTAAAACCATTTACTTGATAATTGTCCATAGTCCCGAAGGGATCACCAAGTCTACCATTTCATAGACGAACGTTACGTCCTCTGGATCCAAGTAGTGACCCAACTCTTCTAGGGGACCTCTTCTCTTGACGGTAGGTGAGGTCCTAGGGACGGACATCTTAAGGTACCTGTCCCTGTCTCCTCGGACCGTCCCATGTCACGTATCCCAGTGTTTCACAGTCTGTACTGACTCGCTGAAAGTAAAGTGAGTGATTCACATCATCTATTCATAATATTCATAATATAGAAAGCTCTCATATATGTACAGTGTACATAAAGTAAGTCTTTAAATCGTTTATATAACTTTTGAAGAACACATGGCCTATGAAAAGATTTGACATCCCGACGTCACTACTCATGGTCAAACCAGGAGTGTCCAGAATACAAAATGACACTTTTCTGTCGTTTGTCTTTTATAGTCTATCACCACTCATGTCAAGTTTCTTAATTCAATCCTATATACCACTACTTACCGGTTGATTTAATCTTACTTATTAGTCACTTATTAATGAGGTCTACTTTACTAATCCTTTCTGGAAAGACCTCTTACTGAAATTTTCATAGACTCACTTTTATTTCTAAGGCGGTGTATGTTAAAATACTTTTTGTGTTGAAATTGGATTCATCTTAAAATCTTGTTATTTTCTATTTTCCCGTAAACCCCTCCTCCCTTTGTCAGACTTACTGACAGTAGTATAGTAAATTACTAGGAAGATGTACCTTTTGTAAGGGGTTATCATTTACGAAGAATTCACAGTAAGTACAGATAAACTGTTTCGAAATTTTAAAATATTATAAAATTGAACATTTATTTTTTCAATATAGGAGTTGATTTCCGTGATAAAAATTGTCGGTCTCTCTTTTTTTAGTGGAGACTTCTTGTAAATAAGTCTATGTTCTAGAGAGTTCTCGTTATAATTTTAGTCTTCTGACACCTTATTATAGAAGTTTCACAATTCTTTTTATTTGAAGTTGATTCTTAACACTTGAGTCCCTTTACCAAAGATGTTGTAAAAAAAAATTTCTTTTCACTAAAATTTATCTTTTATATCTACGTGTTTCCTTGTTTCCTTATTTGTTTATAAAATATTTTACTATTTTTACAGATAAAAAAAGACTAATTTTATTTTTTATTACCTTTATATACATTTTAATCGGTTATCTAACCGTAATCAAAATAATATCAGTTTTAATATATTCTAAGAACATAATAAGTACACTATCTAACTGTATAATTTGAAAACGTACCATTATAAAGTTATAAAATCTTTGTCTTATATATTGAAGGCTTGTCATCTTCTCTTTTTCCTTTTGTTCGTTTTTATTGATCAGGTTTTTTCTGTTCTCATTTCTCTTTCGTATCCTTTTCAACACTGTCATGTGTTTCTACAACTATTTTATAAAGTTTACATAATTATTAGTGTGATTTGTCTTAATAAGTTGACCGAATTTTCAATTTTAGGTTACGTTAGATGTCCAAGTTGTGTTAGGGATAGTTTAATGGTTACCAAAAAAAAAAAAAGTGTCTTGATCTTGTATTAAAAGTGTTAAGTATACCTTTGTGTTTTCTGGGACTTATCGGTTTCGTCAGAACTCTTTCTTCTTACCTCGACCTCCTTAGTTGGAAGGACTGAAGTCTAATATGGTGTTTCGTTGTCAGTAGGTCTGTCATACCATGACGGTGTTTTTGTCTTTATATCTGTTTACCTTGTTCTATCTCTTGAGTCTCTATTTGGGTACGTGGATACCCATGGAATAAAAACCGTTTCCTCCGTTCTTATATGTTACCCCGTTTCTGTCGGAGAAGTTATTTACCACGACCCTTTTGACCTGTCGACGTACGTTTTCTTACTCCAATCTAGTAATGGATTTCGGTATGTGTTTCTATTTGAGTTTTAGTTAATTCCTGGATTTACATTCTGGTCTTTGATAATTTGAGAATCTCCTCTTGTATCCGTCTTGTGAACTACTGTATTTAGTTTTGTTCTAGAAGATACTGGGTGGAGGATATCATTACCTTTATTTTTGTTTTCATTTGTTCGCCCCGGATTAATTTTCGAAAACGTGTCGTTTCCTTTGACGCTTGTTCCACTTTTCTGTTGGGAGTCTTACCCTCTACTATTATCGTTCCCTTTGTTGACTATTTCTTAATTCAAGGTTTTATACGTTCGTCGAATATGTTGAGTTATGGTCTTTTCGTTTGGTGGATTAGTTTTTCTCCCTTTCCCTGGACTTCTCTGTAATAAGGTTTAGTCTGTATGTCTACCGATTGTTCCTGTGTTTTTCTAATATTTATAGTGAGTAATAGTCTCTTTATGTTTAGTTTGATGTTACTCTATGACGGAGCGTGGTCAGTCTTACCGGGAGTAGTTTTTCAGACCTCTCCCACACCTCTTTTCCCTTGTAAGAACGTAACGACCACCCTTACATTTGACTATGTCGGTGATACCTTCTGCCATTACCTCTGAGGAATTTTTCAATCCTTATTTTGGTGGTATACTGGGTCGTTAGGGTGAGGATCCAAATATGTGACTCCTTTATTTTTAACTTTTTCTGTATACATGGGGTAACAAATGACGTCGTGATAAATGTCATCGATCTTGTTCCTTCGTTGGATCTACAGGTAACTGTCTACCTACCTAATTCTTCGACACCATGTATATATGTTACCTTATGATGAGCCAGTAATTTTCCTTACGTAAACTTAGACAAGATTCGTCCACCTGTTTCGATCTCGGGTCATATGTCTCACTTCATTTAGTCTTCCTCTTTATATTTATAGTATACCTGTGTATATATACCTTAGACTTCTCTACCGTGACTACTTAAATAAAAATCCCGTCGTCACCTCTTTGTCTGTATCTCTTGTCTGGATACCTGTTCCACTCTCCTCTCCTCCCTCTTCCCCTCTACATACCTCTCTCATTGTATCTTTAAATGTTATGGTACACATTTTGTCTATCGGTTACCCTTAAAAGAGATACTGAGTCCCTTGAGTTTGTCCCCGAGACACTGTACGACTTCCTACCCCACCCCTCCCTCTACCCTCCCTCCCCTGTACCCACATGAATACCGACTAAAAACAACTACATACTGTCTTTTGGTGTATTAAGACATTTCGTTAATAGGAATTTAATTTTTTTTTAAAAAATTGAATTTTAAGTTCTTATTTCTCTTTTCACATTGAACCCTTTCACTTTTTACTTCCCTACAATTCTTTACCAAACTGATATAATTATTGTATTTTATTGAATTTGGGGGGGGGGTTTATTCATCTTTTCCATTAGTGTGTTACAATTTTCAAGTTAAAATTTTCGAGTCAAGTAGTCCTTCTATGACAGTAAGATTTGATTGTACGTGGATTATTTTTAGTGGAGTTATATAAACGTTCTATAAATGTCTCCCTATTTATTCGTGTAGTGGTAATACTTCTCGAATATATGAGAAGAAATGGTAGTTTCCAGTGTGTTTATTTTATATTAACATTCTCAACTCGGTGTTTTAGTTATTTAAATTTAGTTATCCATACATACCTTAGTAAATGAATAATATTCTCTAATATGTAAGAAGAGTTTGTGTATTTTTGTAATTAACTGACACATTCAGAACCACCACCAAATTAGCGATTCAACACAGACGGAGACACACTGGGACGGTCTAAAGAGACAGGTACCCTAAGAGGTCCGTTCTTACGACCTCACACAACGGTAAAGGACTTGGGTCCAAAAGACGTAACGTCCGCTTAAGAAATGTCTGACTCGGTCGTTCCTTACACACATACATAATAATTGAAAATTTTAAATATTCAGAGTCGTTTGAAGTTTGTCGACTATACGTTTTGTGTAGTGTGACCACAGTGTGACGGGTAGAGTCAGGTTAATCCAATCCTCATTTATCGTTATTCTAATATAAGAGAATATTATTCATTTACTAAGGTATGTATACATAACTTTTTAATTATTTAGTTATGTATACATACCTTAGTGAATGATCAAGTTGTCCTTTTATCTTTTACAAATACCATGGTTGTTTTATCTACTTAAGAATCTTTTGTATGTTATGACTTTGGTTTACTTCCCCTTTATCTTTCGCACTTAACAGGATTTTAATCATTAATTTGGATATTAGTTATTAGAAGGGTGTTTCCTTTGTTGGTGGAACTTATAAAATATATGGTCAAGATGATTTAAAAGTTACTTCTCTATTATTAAGAGTGTATAAAAGGTCTCTAGACTTTCTTACAATCGTTAAGGGTTCAGTAAATTACTTCAGTCATATTGGAACTATGGTTTCAATCTTTTCCTGTAATACTCTCTCGTGTAAGGTTAAAGTAAATTCTTATATCTGTTTTTAGACTGTTCAGTACATTTTTCTTCTGTTGATTACTGTTAGTTCCAATGATTCTGTTTACTTTTTTTATGTACAAAATTTTTATTGTTACTTGGATATTTAAAGTGAGTGGTAAATACTCTTATTTGTGATTTTGATATATTAAGAAAGTTAGTGACCTCATTTCATAAGGTATTGAAAGTTGTAAGGTACTACTATTTTAAGAATAGTTTGAACTTTATCTTCTCTTTTAGAAATGGTTTTGGGTGGTTATCGGATACTGTTTATATCAAGAATTACCAATTTACAACATTCAAAAGGGAGACTTTAGTCCTCGTTCTGTCGTCATAAATTATATTGGAGAAGAAAAATCATCAAATTACATCCAGGATAGGTCATCTCATTCTATTCTTTATCTACAGTTTCATATCTAGTTACAGGGACTACTTGTATCTATGTTTATAGAAACTATTATCGTTTGATTTAAGTTATTATGCAATTTTCTAGTATGTGACACTAGTTCACTCTAAATTGGTCCCCTTATTTAGTATACTAATAGAGTCACCTACGTCCTTTTGGAAAACTGTTTTAAGTTTTAATTACTACTTTTGAGGGTCGTTTTACTTTATCTCCCTTACAAGAAGTTGTATCATTTCCGGTATATACTGTTCGGGTTTCGATTGTAATAAGAGTTAACGATTTCGATTTTGAAAAAGAAATTCTAGGTCCTATTCTGGTTCTACGGGTGAAAGTGGTGAAAATAAGTTGTATGATAACTTTTCAGGATCGGTCTCGTTAATCCGTTCTTATTTTTTAATGGGTTAACCTTTCCTTTTTATTCTTAAAGTGATAAACGTCTACTGAATATGTCTTTTGAGATTTATGAGGTGATTTTTAAATCTTGATTATTTACTTAAGTCGTTTAAACGTCTGATGTTTCTGTTATGTGTTTTAGGACAGTGTTAAGATGTGTGATTGTCTTTTGATAGCCTTTCGTTTTAATTCTTTTAGGATTAACGTCAATGTTGTTTTTCTTATAGACATTCATTTAAATTAGTTCCTCCATTTTCCAGACAGATGACTTTGAATATTCTGTAAATACTACTTTTAATTTCTTCTGTGTTTATTTACCTTTCTATAAAATACGAGTATCTGACCTTCTTAATTATGACAAATATACAGGTACGATGGGTTTCGGTAGATATTTAAGTTACGTTATAACAGTTTTAAGGTTATCGTAAAAAGTGTCTTTATCTTGTTTGTTACGAAGTTTTAACATACCTGGTGTTTTCTGACGTTTAACAGTTTTGTTAGAATTCTATTTTGTTTCGATCTACGTAGTACGATCCTAAAGTTTTATGTATTGTTTCAATATCATTAATTTTGTCATACTATAACCATATTTTTACCTGTGTATCTAGTTACCTTGTCTTACCAAGGTTTAGTCCTTTCCTCATGCAGTTCCGACATATAACAGTGGGACGAATCAATACACATCTCATGTAGTACTCTTTACGACCCGACCTACTTCTTGTTCGACCTTAGTTCTAAAGGTCCTCTTTATAGTTATTGGAGTCTATACGTCTACTGTGGTGGGAATACCGTCTTTCGTTTCTCCTTGATTTCTCGGAGAACTACTTTCACTTTCTCCTCACACCTTTTAAACCGAATTTTGAGATGTAAGTCTTTTGATTCTAGTACCGTAAACCAGGGTAGTGAAGTACCGTTTATCTACCCCCTTCCCCCCCTTTGTTACCTTTGTCATCTCTAAAATAAAAAAAACCGAGGTTTTAGTGACGTCTACCACTGATGTCGGTACTTTAATTTTCTGTGAACGAGGAACCTTCTTTTCAATACTGGTTGGATTTGTCGTATAATTTTTCGTCTGTAATGAAACGGTTGTTTTCAGGTAGATCAGTTTCAATACCAAAAAAGTCATCAGCACATACCTACACTCTCAACCTGATATTTCTTTCGACTCGTGGTTTGTTAACTACGAAAACTTGACACCACAACCTCTTCGGAGAACTTTCAGGGAACCTGACGTTCTTCTAGGTTGGTCAGGGAGAATTTCTTTTAGTCGGGACTTATAAGTGACCTTCCTGACTACGACTTCGAGGTTATGAAACCGGTGGACTACACTTCTTAACTCAGTAAACTTTTCTGGGACTACGACCCTTTCTAACTTCCACCCTCTTCTTCCCCTGCTGTCTCCTATCTACCAACCTACCGCAGTGACTGAGTTACCTGTACTCAAACTTATTTAAGGTCCTCAACCACTACCTGTCCCTCCGGACCGTAGGACGTCAGGTACCCCAGGGTTTCCCAACCTGTACTGACTTGTTGACTTGACTTGACTTGGTATATATTTTTAATTGAGTTTCACTTAGTTTCTGAACTCACATTCTGGACTTTGACATTTTGAGAATCTTCTTTTTAATCATTCGAGGAATCGGATTCAAAACCCTTACTAAAAATTAGAATAGGGTTTCGGTTCTCGTTGTTCCCGTTTTTGTATGTTCACCCTGATGTAGTTTGATATTTCGAGGACTCACCGTTCTTTTGGTAATCGTTTTACTTTTCCGATGACTGATTTACCCTCTTTTATAAACGTGTACTATGTTGACTATTCCCCGATCATAGGTCATACATCTTTCTCAAGTCTGTTGAGTTATTGTCTTGGTTTTCATTTGTTAGACTAATTTGTACCCGTCTTTAAAACTTGTCTGTGAAAAGGTTTCTTCTATGTCACTATCGGTTGTGTTTGTACTTTTCTATTAGTAATTAGTAGTCCTTTTACGTTTATTTTATTTTTTTTTTGTTGTTACTCTATAGTGGAGTGTAAATGTTCTTATCGATAATAGTTTTTCTATTCTTTCTTGTTCGTACCTGTTCCTATATCTCTTTTCCCTTGGGAACTCGTAATAACTACCCTTACATTTAACCATTTCGGTGATATCTTTTATCACCCCTTAAAGAAATTTTTTTTAATTTTGATCTTGATGGGTCGTCAAGGTGAAGACCCATAAATAGTTTTCTTTTATTTTCGTGATTGAGTTTTTCTATGTACATGGGGGTGCAAGTGACTTCATAATAAATGTTATCAGCTCTATGTTTTCGTTGGATTCATAGGTGACTACCTACTCACCTATTTTTACAACACTATCTGTATGTATGTGTGTTACTTTATAATAAGTCGATATTTTTTACTATGGGTTTAGATGTGTTTCACTTTACTTTTTACTTTACTTAAACGGTGTCGTAGTCACTTGGAACTCCCACGATATGATTCACTTTATTCAGTTCGTCTCTTTCTGTTTATGACATACTAGAGGATACACCTTAGATATTTGTTTATTGTTTTAGTTCGAGTATCTATGCCTTGTCTAACCATTTCCGGTTTTCACCCTCCACCCTCTTTACCCACTTGACGAAAACAAACAAAAATCGAATTTATTTTTGTTTCATGATTAGGGATCCAGGGTGATGGTCTCTAAGACGAAATTAAAAAGACTCTATCACGGGACCATTATTGTAAAAATTCTGGAAGTCGTATTCTGAATTCACTTCCATACCGACTCTTAATAGTGGTATCGCGAAACGTCGAAAAGATTGAGTGTAAGAAAATTAACGTTGTAGACCTACTCTAGGTGCAGGGTACCCCACCAGAGACCGATCTGTTAATGAATCCGGTAAGTCGAAGGTGCGTCCAAACATACGACTCTCATCTTACGTTTTAGTCATGTGGGAAGCCGGATTTGGACTAAGAAAACTATGATTCAGGGGTCTTACCAGAGAGTTCTACACCCTTCGGACAGTACCATTTAGACCTATATGGTACTTGAAACGGTAAACCATTTGTTTGTTTGTTTTTTTCTTTTTTCGTATTTCATATATCTATGACCTTCTATCCATGTTTTGAAAGTAAAGGTCTAGTACCATGACAGTTGAACTTTTTGGGGTTATATAGACATCTGTTCGATAATCTTAAGTATTTCTTCAAATTTTACGACCATAGTACGTCATTCTAGATACATGTCTTCGTTCGACGTAAACATTGTTTATCCTTTACACTAAATATCTTCACATAGTAAGTGGTATCTTGATTTATATCTAGGTCCTTATTTGAGTTTTTACCTATGAAGTCCGAAAACACCTCTGTCAATATGTAAAAGTACTGTTTGTAATTTCTCTGGATTTAGCTTCCTTCTCACTTTGGTACAGTTACTTATCTTTCTGGTTACAGTTTCACAGTTAAAAGACTTTTAAATAGAAATCAATGTTACGTTAAGTTATTTTTATAAATAAATTTTTTTAATTTTGTGAAGTATATAAATAACCTTTTATATACCTTCTCGTCCCAGTTTTCAGTCGGTTCGGTAAAGACTACTTCTCGTCTTTATTACTATTAAAAGAGTGGTCTTTTACTCTGTAAAATTTTCATTATTATTAATTCTCAAACCAAAATTATGTCACTATCCTTGTAACTCGTCACCTTGTCACATATCCCTATTCTCTATCTGGGTATTTAAATACCATTAAACGATAAACTATCATTACAGAAATGTCTAATGACTCCTTTCAATACGTATGAGTTATATACCACGACTTCGTAAACCAATAGATACGTCTCCTTGACTGACGTGACAAATGTGTTTTAGTAAAGGTTTACCTAATTTTTAAATTTTATTCTTTCCGTTTAAAGATTACAAATCTCCTATTGTATTTCAACTGATAGTACTCAAGTCCTATACCTCCCTAAAAATTTATTCTACGTTTTTAGAGATTTTTACCTCTTTTCTAACTCTTTAAATTGACGAAATTTTAATTATTGAAGAGAAATAGTTTGATGTAGTACTTTTCTCACTTTCGTTTAGTTTTGGTTTTCTTGTATAAAAATTCTTTATATTGTCACTTAAACGGAGTTCTGATCTCTTTACGATGTTTAAGATTTTTAATTTTTAAGGGTTATCACTTTGCTAGTTTTCTATAGTTGTCTGGAAAGTTGTTTCCTTTGTATATTTTGTGTCCTTTTATTTTTTGAATACTTTTATACGGGTTAGACTAATTTTTAGTCCTTTCACGTTTATTTTAGGTGTACTCTATGTTGTGGGTGTGTAACGATTTTCAAGTCATTCAGTTTACTACAGTTCACAAAACTTAAGAATGTATGACGACCTCTGACATAACCACGTTGGTGCATCTTATACGAAAAATAAAACGTACAAGACGTTGAAAGATAAACATATTTATACTCTTTGAGAGTAAATACAAGTGGTTCTCTTCACATGTCCTCATACTGACCTGTTTTATATTGATTTGTGTTAATAAGTATCTACCCTCTTATTTCCTCTGGGTCGAAGTTAGAGACCAAGTCCTTCTAAGGGACCTCTTCCTTTACCGTTGGGTGAGGTCATAAGAACGGAAGGTATCTGTCTCCTCCGACCACCCAATGTCAGGTATCCTAGTGTTTCTCAACCTGTGGTGACTCGTTGACTGTGAAAAGGGAAAGGAAGTGTGTTATGTCAACATATGTCACCAATTTTTAGTTTCTTGGTGTTGGTGTGTATCTTATACTTTTACCAATTTATGCAAACAAGTCAGTAAATCAACACAGGTTGAGAAACACTGGGTTACCTAACATCGGAAGGTCCGAGGAGACAGATACCCTAAGAGGTACGTTCTTATGACTTCATCCAACGGTAAAAGAAGAGGTCCCCTAGAAGAGATGGGTCCCTAGTTTGGGTGTAGAGAACGTAGAGGACGTGACCGTCTAAGAAATGGTGACACGGTGGATATTGGTAAATAATTATCTTTACTTTTCCTCAAAATCTTCTAACACATGTCATATAGTGAAGACACTTCAAGTTTCCATTCGCGATAATTCATAACCAAGTGTATACGTACACGTTATTTTCACATTTTTCCGAACTTTTTGTGTTTTAAATCTTATCGCCTCCCCAACCCTTCCTTTGGGTAGTCGAAGTGTTATCCATGTATATATAGGAATAAATATTTTATCATAAATATTTTATTAGATTTTATAAATAATAAGTTTTATTGTCAAAATTCTTTGTTAACTTTTACTTCTAAATCATTACATCCATTATTAAAACTTCTACTGACTATAAAAGTGGGGTGAAGTAGAAGGACTTAAAGTGACTATGGTACTTTAAAGTAATTATGGTACCTTTAACTTAAGTGATTGTACTAGAGACTGACTTACGTTAGAGGTTGAGTTGTGTTTGAAATTCAATGTATTATGTTTGTTAACACTCCAAGAACTTTATGGATGAATGAGCACTCCTCATTATCCTCTTGACCTGACTTATTAGTCGAATCACCCAAGTCAGATAGAAACACAGTCCTAGGACTTTTATAAACCTGTCGAACGGACTAAAGACACCTAAATAAAATGGGTGGATACTTTAATCGTACACCTAGAGATTACAAGGAAATCCGACTTTTTCTTACGACAACGATAAGAGACATAGAACTACACAGAAAGTAGAAGATAGACATAAAGAAGAAAGATATCCGGTGTCGTTGGTTCCTTGATTACGGATTCCTGACACGATATTAGTCACACTATGAAAATAGAAACCAATTTAATGACACCCTGAGGTTGACATCGAACACGTCAGGAAAGGATAGTATTTAACACCGACAAGGTCAAGAGGAGGATACGTCATGAATCCCCAAAGAACAGAATAAAGTCACTAAGACAATACTGGTGACAGAGGACTGTTGAGTGAGGACGGAGTTCTATAGGACCGGAAGTGCCCCGGAAGATTCAATCGTGGACGACACGGGAATACACTTTCGGAAGTAAAGGAAGAGAACTCAAAATTCCTCATTCTTTTAGTCAATAAAGTGTAGCAAAGTTTTAAAATAAGATATCCAGGAACACATTTACCCTGATGAACACTGAACAGGTCACCATGGTCGCAGGGACTCGTTACGTTGGTCGATCTAATGTAGTACTTGTGTAATCCATCGGTGACAGTGTTCCTACGGCACATTTTCGGGTGTTTAAGTCATCGAATCGGGACATGCAGAAGTATAAGAAGAACCTAGTCTCTAATGAAACCCGGAAAAGAAAAGTACCGTCTAGTGTTCTCATATTTACTCAGTTTGGTTTGGTTTGTGTAAATACCGGAAATGATATCAGTACCAGTGAATGTAAGGTGAGCGATTTCGTCAAGTATGTCATTTTGGGTTGTGGTTACCGCTTACACACGCACACACGTACACCTCCCGTATAAGAGAAGGACAAGATTGTGTGGTGTTTCTAGTGTACCCACTCACTTCTTTACTCTTGTTAATAGGTCAAGTGGTTTTTGTGAGTAATATACTATGTTTTAGTTTATCTTCTAATTTTACTTCGAGATTCTCATTTATACTTTCTAAAAATAGAAAAGGACGAATCAATGTTGAAAGTTCAAGTACAATGTAATCAATCTTTGGTAGTGATTCTAATATCTATAGTCAACCAAGAGAGTTAAACGTATGTGTAGTCTTCCTTATAATACAAGTTTACTCCAATTTAATAGTATATTACATCTACACTGTTATGTGTTTTATATAAGAGGACAGTAAAACTAGTATCATCTTCCATTAGGTTTTACGTCGTACTACTTAAACTCCAGATAGATTACTCACTTCCAGTCACCATTACACCCCCGTTTTCGAGATTGACACTTTGGTCTACATTGACCAAACCTTGAGACCGGGGATTATTAACCGTCCAAACTCGTCCGTTTAACGAATCTAGGAGATTCTGAGTATAAGATCAGACATTTTACCACTGTCACAGTAGGAACTCTATAGCAACTTGTTTACACGTTTACGAATTGGACCATAGACTTTCAACTGTGAGTTCTTCAGTGTCAATAGTAAGACCTTTGTAAAGACTACAAGAGATTTCTTATAAAATATGGATAAACCTAAAGAAAATTTTGTCCTAAAGAAAGGAGATTTTACCGATTTCACATTAAAGTGAACTTTATCCTACTATAGGAGGATTCTTGTGAAGTTTCAGATATTTAGTTACTAAGGTTTTTCCTGGAATAAATAAGTAAAGTCTTTTGGTAAACGGTGTGACGACGTATGAAAGTCTACACGTTTATTTCCCTAGGGTCGACCAACGAAATAAAAGTTTGTTGATGTTTCCCTTGTCATCTTAAAACCGAAGAACCTTAAAAGGAAACTTTTAAAAGTGTTGGTACACACCAACCTTAGACCGTAAATAAAAAACGAAGGTGAGACCTTTAAATATGTCAAGAGATCGTAAACCAAACCCAGTATATTGACAAGTTTAGAACCAATATCAGAAGGTGAACATATTAAAGGGAAGTCACACTTTTTGGGGGTATGGTATTACACAGATGTGTCGTCCTGAAGTTTGTATCATTAACGAGTACCTAATCTTCTTAAGTGTTCCGGTCTAGTGAGTACTTATCATTCCTTTGTTTTTTAATTATATTTAATCAAAAATGTACTTACTGGTGCACTCGAATACCAATAGTTTACTTGAAATATTGGTAACTGAAATATTCGTATTATTTTATGTATATTTAGTTATATGTCTTTTTGTATGGTTAAAGGTTTACCGGTCTACTCAAAACGGTTAAAAATTTAATAAACTTAAAAAACCAAATTTCTGTAAGTTTGATCGAAAATTCGATCAGTCCACTACACCCAACTGTAGTCTGTGGATAAAGGAACGGGACAGTTAGGAAATACTTCTTTTCACCTTTTTTTTTTCACTAGGATCTTTCTTTGAAGATTTGTTTGATTTAAGAATCTTCGAAAAGGGAAAGATCAAATTTGTTGTTGTTTTTCTTTGTTTTTTGGCCAATGAATTTGAAAAGGGACTAAGAAAACAGATATAAAACTAATATTGTAAGAGTTTCGACTTGAAGTATAGAGATAGAGGAACATCCCGTGAAACACTTAAAACATAAGACGTCAGATGATTAAGGTTGGGACTAAGGATGATAGAATAAGGAACTATAACTGAGGAGGAGAAGGATCATTTTATCATGGACGGAGACTACTGAATATTAAAACACTTAGTTTTATGATAAAGTCCTTTAGGGTTTAGTACAAAAAAAGACTGAACTATCTCTCGTAATAAATGTCCTGAAAGATCGAAGGTGTGTAGTAGTTTTGAAGATAGATAGGTAGGAAAGTAGGTAGATGGGTAATAAAGAAGGAAGGTAGGTGACTCGTGGTCAATGTAAGTCTGTAAGACGATTCGGGGTCTTCTGTCTTTTTCTCTCTAGTCTTTCGGTCGGACAGTCGTGAACCTAGGTCCGAAACGATGAATACCAAACGCAGTGGAACCAGTTCAAGGAACTTGACACAGGAAGTTAAAAGAGTAGACATTTTACTCTTGTTATTATCATAGGATACAGTATCTGGACAAAACACTTAATTTATTACATATGTGTATCCAACGAATCTCCCAGGTATCTAATAAGACATTTGGTATTGTCAAGACACGGGAATCTGGATAGATGAGTGGTGAGGACAGGACCAGGAACCGGAAGTGATCTACCGGACGACGACGACGATTCAGCGAAGTCAGCACAGTCTGAGACACACTGGGGTATCTGCCGTCGGGTGGTCCGAGGGGGAAGGGACCCTAAGAGGTCCGTTCTTGTGACCTCACCCAACGGTAAAGGAAGAGGTTATGATCTACCGGATGGGTCATATTTTTTTTCTCCTTAAGTATAACTTTTCATCAGTGTTTGTAGTGTTTTACTTAATTTTCTAAGTATTAATTGACCAAGAATAAATATCCTAGAGAAACTATCTGAAGTTTCCAGTCTCAGTATAATGTCAAGACTGAATGTTCCCCAGTGAATAATATCATACGGGACATAGTCTCGATCTTTACATTGACTGAAATGAAAGTGAAAAGTGAAAGTACGTAACCTCTTCTTTTACCGTTGGGTGAGGTCACAAGAAGTACTTCCGACTAATATCGAAGACCCCGAATCTCCTGTAAAACCTAATTCTCGCCGTATGACCCAGAAGTGAATTGACGGTATATAAATTTTGAGAAGTGGAATACAAATTCGTTAGAATGTAGTATTACTATTATAAAATTGTCATTGTCGGATCATCATAAGTCGACACACACGAAACCGTCTTGATTGTACCAAATTCAATAATTAGTTCTAGATAGGAGTACTAGGTTTACATAGTGGTATAAACATATGTGATATCTTGTTTGGTAATAAATTAAATAATTTAACTGTTAATAAGAATATCTGAACCGTGAATCCTATCACTATATCTTCTATGTTTACATCTTCTGTCAAGTACAGAAGTTCCTTGTACTTCTTCTTGAAGTATAAGAAGAAGTCTCTGTTTGGAAATGATTTATATACTATGATGATCTTCTCCATATAACAACAACAAATGACCGATTAGTACAGACTGAGAAAATTCTGGGATACGTGACATCGAACGATCCGAAGGGAGAGGTGCCCTCAGAGATCCGTTCCTATGACCTCACCTAACGGTAAAAGAAGAGGTCCCCTAGAAGGGTTGGGTCCCTACCTTGGGTACAAAAGACGTAACCACCCGTGTAAGAAATGGAGACTCAGTGATCCCTTCGGGGTCGTCTCCATATATGTCTCGTAATTTCTTGACTCATCTCGGGTTCTCTTACACGTGAGAAACGTCACAAAATACCAGTAACTCAAAAGGAGACAAAATCATCTACGACACATTATACCTGTTGTACGGAACGTGTCGATTTCCTATGATCAAACCTAGAACGAAAAGTTTTACTCCTTCGATTATTTCTAACCGAGGAGTATAATAGTTTTTGTAAAAAAATTTTATAACAGTTACCCGATAATAGAGACGAAACTTGAACTTTCTGAAAAGATTTAATTGACTAAAAAAGTGAACGAATAAAGTAAGAAAACTACGACACATCTGTGTTGGTGTCTATAAACGTATCAGACTTTTTTCAGAATCTACTACATACGAACCCAACAGAGTGTCCTTCTCCCAAAAGTTATCATCCCTCTTTTTTTCTGGTGATCTTACCCTTTTCAGTAGAGAATAAACGTTAAAAGACTCTTTAGTCAAGAATTCAGTATTTTTTGTTGGTTCATTAATCTCTTTTTTTATACTAAAAGTAATATGGTACTTAACACACTAAGAGGAGAGGGAAGAACGGTTAAATCAAACCAGACTAACACTTTGAGATAATTAGTCGTCATTGTTTGGGAAAATAAAGTCTTTTAGTAAACAATGGGTTATTTACAAAGTATATTCTGACTATCATAAAAAATTTCTTAAAAAATATACTTGTTAAACTTTCAGAAATAACTTAAAAAATGGATGGAAATAACTTTAACAATAGAAGTTAAGTTTATTTAACTTACATAACGGAGACAAAATACAAAACCAAAAAACCGGTACTCCATACACCCTAGAACAGAGGGGATGGTCTCTGACTTGGACATGGGTGGGACGAAACCTTCCACTGTAGAATTGGTGACCTGGTGGTCGTTTCAGGGATTCACTATTATAACTTTAGAAGAAAAAGAGACGGAGTTTAATAATCGAACGATTCAGACTTTTTAGAATAGTCTTAAATTAAGGAAATTCTAAATATGATATTAGAAACCTGTAACCAAACAAAACACATCTTTTGGTTGTGAGAAATTAACTTGTGAAGACACAATTTTCGGATATTATATAAGTCCCATCCTTTAAATTTCCTCAGTGTTAAGAACGTACATTCATCAAAAGGTTCATCTTTTCTCTTAATTTACACTTGTTATAGATTTTGTGTCTTGTAACTGTTTTTCGATCCTAAATGAGTAGGGAATCTGTTTGTGCACACTGAACAGACGGTACAAGACTCGTAATACACTCTAAGAACCCTATGCCGGTACTTCTTTCGTCCGTGTAATGCACCGGAGTGTCAAAACCACCCCGACTGTCTATAAATGGTTCTTTAATACTCGGAAACGATGCCCGGTTTGTGAAATTTTGGTCTGTGTCTCCTAGGACGGAGTCCACGACTGTCAAATTACTTCTTCTACCCAGTATTTAATTCGTTACTGATTCGAAGTACTATTCTCGGGATTATCTTTACATCTGTCCTGTAATGTCTTCCTCCTTCGTCTCCGGTTCTCTTCCGTGTCGGTAGTAGGATAAATTATGAGTCTTTAAACTCAAAATAATACGTGGTATATTTATATCCGTTATAAGATATCGTGTCCATTACGACGAACCACTCTTTGATAGACAACTTACACTGTCTCCTTTACTCTTATATACTTTTCTTTAATAATTAAGAGAAACCATAGTAGTCCTAATCGAAGTACTCCTCTCCGCGGTAAACTCGGTTCAAGAAGTACTTCCTAAAGATTATAAAGTCCTCTCCTAAGGACTGTCTCCTCGGTCACACTCGAACAAATGACTCCGTCCTTTCATATCCAGAAGTCATGTGTCACTTATCAGGATACTCCGATCTAAAACTCTACTTTCTCACACTTCACTTCTTTTCGTAAAAAGTCCAGAACTTTCCGGAACATTTGTAAATTATTTCTTAGGTCCGGAATAGAATTTTCGTTTGAAATTATAGCCTCTTTTATTTCCCCTCTATGGGTCAAGAACCCAAAGGGACCACTGAGTCGTCATTTGATAGGTGGATGGTTACGACCTTTGTACCCAAGTTAAGGACCCAACTCTTCTAGGGGACCTCTTTCTCTATCGTTGGGTGAGGTTATAAGAGCGGACCCTTTAGGGTACCTGTCTCCTCGGATCACCCGATGTCAAGTACCCAGCGTTTCTCAACCTGTGCTATCGTTGAGTTGTTGGTGGTGGTGGAACAAGAATCCGGTTCCATAGTCTCTCTATGGGTCTTCACTCACTATTTCCTATTCGTGTCCCTTTGACCATACTTCAAATAAAGATCGCCAAAGTCTTTACACACATTTCCATACATACTACAAATGAATAACTTAGGGATTTAAAAACAAATCTTTACTTCATGGAATATGGGAGTACAATGATCCATTCCTCCTTTATTTATTATCCGAAACCGGATTTCCTTTCGTTTATATAATTGAGTGTCATTAAATTTGTCATATTTCTTTACGACTCGATCTCCTGTGTGTCACACATGTCTTTCTTCATTAAGTAAGACTTCTCACTAAATCTTTCCTAAACCCGTATCCGTCCGGATGAAGTGTCGAATGTTAGGTCCTTCGCAAAAGGGGAGACCAAAACCAAGAAACGCCGGAAAGAATTTACTTTAAGGGACCTTTGTACAAAACTCTACCTTTCAACGTACGTCTTCTAAATATCCCATCGAGAAATCTTTATTTTTCTTCTCTTTCTTACTCTTGATTGGACACTATGTAGGCGTGACTCCTGAACCAACACAGATACCTCTCGGAAACGTCGACCCGTCGAGAAAATAATTACCCGAATTAACTTCATTAACCCTGACTGGAAACATAGAACCGCAGTCAGTTAATAATCGTCGACTCTTAGAGGACCTTCGCCACATAGGAACCCCCTCGGTCAACGGACGTCGAACTCCGACTAAAGGTCACTACCTATGTCAGACCTCGATATTCGTTGATAAGTGAGGTCTCGTTTGGTTCTACCATCCACCTTTGGGTTGAGATACGACTTCACGAAGGGGAATCAAAAGGTCGACATCCGACATCTGTCACTATCTTTCGAAAATTCTTCCATTCCGAAGTATTTAACTAAAACTAAATTCTTTCAATAAAGACATCGTTACATTACCCGTTAAACCGTTCCACTATCTGCGACCGTTCAGTTTCATAATCAAACCTCCGATAACATCGACAATTCCGGATCAAGTTTTATCAATTCCGGGTTGAGTTTGGACACTCTTCAAAAGGGTTTAGAGGGGTTCGTCCTGTCAGGAAAAGAGATGGAAGAAGGTATCGGGAAAAACAACACGAGAGACACGTCCCACCTTTTATCAAATCTCTGTACTCCGTCTTATTTTTCTTTTATATTCAAATAATCTCACCCTCCGTGACAATCTTACCCCCTCCCAACCGAGTTCCCTCTCGACTTTGGAAAACGTCCGACCATCGGTTAACAATATTGGCGTTCTGTCCTTTAAGGATGATCTTACCAGTGTAATCTACTGACCAATCCTACGATAACGATATCCCACCCATCATCCCAATCGTAAAACGGATAATAACCCAGTCCCTTGACCGGCCAAATCTAGACCTCCAAGTGCCGTTGTCAACGACACCCCGAGCCAGTCAAGGTCTCTAAAAACAGGGCACTGAGACCATGTCCCGAGGTGTGAAACCAATATTAAAATGAAACCTAGGCTAATGTTAGACTGAAATATAGTAATCATCAACTCAGACACATAGAGGGATAACTGAGACTTAAGAAAACTCCGTCATCGGTAGATGAGAACAGACATGGAGGGTGCCACGGTAGTAACTTGGGACTCATCCTAAACTAGGTTCGCAAAACTTAATATGTCAGGTCCCTTCCCTACTACCCAAAGATTTTACCTTAGTCATCATTACCTTTCTTCTCTTACCACAGTTACTTCGTCTTGGACGCTCCATCTTTATACACCTTCTCGAAAACTCTGATGCCGTATTGAAGGTACAGTACCTAATAATCATGTAATGTATGACTTGTAAGTCATGTAATGACTTTGTGTTGATGATCTCGGGTAAACATAAATATATAAATAAACCGAATAAAGGACCCGGAAAACAATTTTGTGAAAGGGAAACTTTGACTCGTCCTGGGACACCCCGAGGACCCGAATCTTCGGAAAGACACAGGGGTAAAGAACAAACATCCTTCATTCGAAGTCGGAGGTACTGGAAGGGTCTTAAGGTTCCCCGTCCAAGTTTATCAACGATTAGTCTCTTCCCTCACCTACGTCTCTTTTCCCCCCTCGTCAGCTCTTTGTGAACACATCGGAACCCTCTCCCAGAGAAGACGTCTTGATTTTGGGGGTTGTTTACCTACCACAATTGATGAACTAGTTTGGTCAGGTAGAATTTCCTTTAGTCAGGACTTATAAGTGACCTTCCTGACTACGACTTCGACTTCGAGGTTGTGAAACCGGTGGACTACGCTTCTTGACTGAGTAACCTTTTCCGGGACTACGACCCTTTCTGACTTCCGTCCTCCTCTTCCCCTGCTGTCTCCTACACGACCGGGTCGTGTGTGTGACTAGGAATAGTCGTAGGGATGGGAACGTGGTAACGATATTTTACCCTAAGAGGTCCGTTCCTATGACACAACCCAACGGTAAAGGAGGAGGTCCCCTAGAAGGGTTGGGTCCCTAACTTGGACTCAGAGCACACGGAGGACGTAACGTCCGTCTGAGAAATGGACGACTCGATGGTCCCTTCGGATAATGATATATTGAGGAGTGGTTTAGGAGGGGTCCAACCCTATGTGTCAAAACTCTTATACTCGGACGACACAGACTCGGACGACAACGAAACTGACCGTTTCGTTCCTTCGATAAAAGTTGAAGTGAGTTTTGAGATTCAACTCAAAAACCGTAGTGGAGAAATGTATTCAAAAGAGTCTCAAACAAAAAGGGTTAATGTGTAGTCTCTTTTCTATTCAACGTACAACAAAGATGGGACATTTGAGTACGACAAAACATTGTACGGATGGAATCTGAAATTTCAAGTCCATTATAAAGACGGAATCAATTTGAAACTTAAACATTCTACAGAAAGACTGGTATAAGATTTACTTACGGGAGTTGAATAAAAAATTTTAACTTCATATCAATTAAATATTACAACAAGATCGAAGACCATATGTCGTTTCACTAAATCAATATGTATATAAATATATATAAGAAAAAATCTAATAAAAGGGTATATCCAATAATGTTTTATAACTATATCAAGGATCACGATATATCAAGTAGGAACAAATAAATAAAATATATATCGTCACACATATACAATAAGGGTTTAAGGATTAAATAAAGACGGAAGTAGAAAGGGGAAACCATTGGTATTTAAACAAAAGTTTCAGACACTCAGAGAAAGACAATACATTTATTTAAGTAAAGAAATTAAAAATTTTTCTAAAGTGTTTATTATTATAGTATACTATAAACAGAAAGAGACTGAATGAAGTGAATCATACTATTAGAGATCCGGGTATGTACAACGACGTTTACCGCAATAAAGTGAGGAAAAATACCGACTCATCATCAGATAACACACACGCACACACACACACACATACGGTATACGTAGAAGAAATAGGTAGGTTAACACCTATCCGTAAATCCAACGAATGAACAGAAACGAGAAGATTTATCACGACCAGACTTGTAACGGGACGCACATAGAAAAACTTCTTACCAAAGGAGACCTATATACGGGTCCACACCCTAAAGATTCAGTACACCATTGAGATGAAAATCAAAAGTGTTTGGAGGTACGACAAGAGGTACCACCGACGTGGTTAAATGCAAGGGTGGTCGTCGACCCCTACCCCACCCCC
>SJYO01049755.1:31904766-31923992 GCA_006410555.1 Capra ibex | reverse complement strand
TACACATATTCTCTGTCCACATTCTCCCCAGGGAAAAGAGATATGGAAGAGGTCGTAAATAATAAACATCTCAAAACTACTACCGGTAAGAATGACTATACTCCAATAAGACGTAACACTAAAACCAAACGTTCATCGATTATTAATCACTACGACTCATAGAACAGTACAAAAATAACTGGTAATAATATACATAAGAAACATAATAATATACATAAATAATATATATTAATATATATATTTCTTATTGATATATATAAGAAACCTCCTTATAGATCTAAAGACAGGTAAAAAAAAACAAAACAAAACTCAACAAATATATAAAAATTTTAGCTTAGAAACAGTGTAACAAACGTTTATAAAAGAGAGTCAGGTATCCAACAGAAAAATAAAAGGAATATTAAAGGAAACGATACGTTTTCGAATACAAACTGATACAGGTAACAAATAAACACGAAAATAAAGATAACGGAATTGGATTCTTTTGTAACGAACTTATGGAGATTGATGACCCAGTTTAGACGGTTCCAGAATACTGGGGTCTTTCGACAGTTCTGACGGTCTTTCAGTTCTCACTTTATAAAAGGACAGATCCCATACTGAACCAGTTTTCTTTCATACCGTATATTTTTACTTTTGTATAGAACCTTATAATCTTTCTGAAACTAAGTTCATCCCTTTCAAAAGGTTTGGACTCTCCCACGTGTAAAATAGACACCTTTTTTCTGAAATTTTATATCACCGTTTTAGTACACTATATAGTAGTCCTTTACGTCTAACTATTCGACTGGTACTCATTGAGATACAGGACAAAACAAAAATAGAGTTATTTTAACTTTCTTATGTTAAAGAAAAACATTGACTGAGTTTCTCTACTAAATTTCTATGTTTATTTACCCTTATTAAAGATGTAATATTTTATGAAATCAATAAGAATCAAGTACATTACGAATAGGAGGTTTATAAAGACGAAACTTTGTTGGATACTAATCTTGTTATCTGAAGTTATAATCTTATGTAACACAAAACATCAACGAATCGACATTAAGTAATTCACAAACGAGAGTTGGTGACACAACTCTTATTAAAGTAAATTAAGATTGTTGGGATCCCACTTCCATTTTAGTAAAACAGGTAAAATGTCTATTCCCTTGAATTTATATTAATCTTTTTGTTTTATTGAGAGTTTCTAGATAACTCACCGTCTATTATGGAAATACAGAAATCTCGTATATGATGATTGTGAATCGTAATAGGATATAATAATGTATACATATCTGACTGTTCCTACCTCAATTGAGTACTTGTACACAACACGTACGAATTATATGTATGTCTGTACTATTCATTTATACATGTTCTCCTTTTGAACTAGTAGTCTTTTAATACATCGATGTCTGTAACTTCCACATACATTGACTTCAATTATTCGTAGATCTGATTGTAAGAAAGAAAGTTTCACAACATAAACCTTCATTAGAAGAAACACGTCTTGTGGTACAAACTAGGAGGTCTCGTCACTAAAGGTTATCTTTATATTACTCTTGGTGCGTACATTAAAATTTAAAGCATTATCGATGTAACCTTCTCGTTTTCTTTGTCAACTTTAATTAAAACCATTGTTATACCCATATAGTTCACTAAGATTAAGAATAAAGGGAACGTCCGTACTCCTTTTGTCTTAAGTATCTTTTTAATTTAGTGACCGGATAAAAATTTTTAGTTCCGATCTAAAAATCACAATTTCAAAGTGAAGTCATCGTTTTGTTCGTTTTGTGTATATACGTTTGTTTGGGGAGGGGTGTTTTATTGTTATTTTTTGTTTTATTTTGTGTTTTTGGTGGTTTGTCATACTAAATTTTCACCCGTCTCTTAGACTCATCTGTAAAAAGGTTTCTTTTGTATGTCTACCAGTTTTACTGTAATTTTCCATGAGTNATAGTTCACTAAGATTAAGAATAAAGGGAACGTCCGTACTCCGTTTGTCTTAAGTATCTTTTTAATTTAGTGACCGGATAAAAATTTTTAGTTCCGATCTAAAAATCACAATTTCAAAGTGAAGTCATCGTTTTGTTTGTTTTGTGTATATACGTTTTGGGGAGGGGTGTTTTATTGTTATTTTTTGTTTTATTTTGTGTTTTTGGTGGTTTGTCATACTAAATTTTCACCCGTCTCTTAGACTCATCTGTAAAAAGGTTTCTTTTGTATGTCTACCAGTTTTACTGTAATTTTCCATGAGTCGTAGTGATTAGTAATCCCTTTACGTTTAGTTTAGATATTACTCAATAGTGGAGTGCGGATCGGATAATGTTACCGATAATGGGTTTTCTGTCCTTTATGGTTCCCATGCACTCCTACACCTCTTTTCCCTTGAAAACACGTGACAACCACTCTTTGTCATGCCTCCAAAGAGTTTTTAGTTTTTACTTCAATGGTATACTAGGTCGTAAAGATGAAGCCCATAAATTGGATTTTTTTAATTTTTATCATAGAGTCTCTATATTTGCATAGAGGTACAAGCAACATCGTAATAAATATTATCGGTTTTATGTATTTGTTGGATTTACAGGTAACTAACTACTTACTCACTTCTTTTGTACCACGTTTGAGAGACGTAAGTCTCATTCAAATAAGTGTACACCTTTTCTTTCTTTAGAACAGTAAACCCTGTTGTGTCTACCTTGAACTCCAGTAGTGCGATTTACTTCATACAACCCGTCTCTTTTTCTTTATAGTATACCAGAGTGAATATACACTTTAGATTTTTGGTTTTGTTATGTTTTAACTCGAATATCTATGTCTCTTGTCTAACCACCAACGGTCCCCACCACTTCCCACCCGTTTTGTTCAGTTCCCGTAGATTTCTATGTTTAGAAGGTAATATTTTATTTACTCAGTACCCCTACATTACATGTCGTACCACTAGTATCAATCGTTATAATAAAACGTACAAACTTTCGAATTCCCTTATCTTGAATTTTCAAGAGTAACGTTCTTTTTAAGAAAATCGACATATACTACTACCTACAATCGATCTGTATAACACCACCAAAAAAACGTTATATATGTTTATAATTGAGTAATACGATATGTGGCTTTGATTATAATATACAGTTAATATAGAAATTTTTCAAAAGTGAAAACTATAACAACTCAACGAAATCCGTTAGACGTGAATACTAAGTAGTCGGAACACAATCTTCTTACATTATAAACTCTATCACTCAACATAAAATACATGTTAGGAACTTTTTTATTTATTACTTAAAGAGAAGGTAAAAAAGGTCTTTGTTATAGAGAAAGGTGGGGTATTAGTATAGAAGTGATCTCTGTACAAGATAGGTTGATATAAGGTTTCCTCTTATCAATAGTTAATAAGTTTAAGTCGTTTATACATAACTAACAGAGGATATACGGTTGATGAACGGACCTTTTAAGGTACCTACCTCCTCAGACCACATCAGTAACCGATGTCAAGTACCCCGGTGTTTCTCAGCCTGTGCTGACTTACTGAAGTGAAAGTGAAAGAAAGTGATATACGGTTGATATCTATGTCAATACTTTATTAAGAAAGCGTCTATATCGAGTATTTCATCCGATCTCCTTTCTGTCTGTTTATGTGTTCATACTTATTGTTTTACACTACTCTCTAAACAAAGGTATTACAATGTTTTTTTATGTTCCATACCCATGAAGAAAAAAAGAAATGAATAAAGTTTGGTTGATTTGGACTCCTATTCTGTGTCAATGAATTTCCTGAATCTTTTATCAACGGTAACAAACTTTCATTACTTCAAACTCCGAAACAGTTTACCTTCACCATTTATAAATCGTAGAAGATATTTGAGATGAAAGTTGTATAAGAGTCAAAAATCATACAAATTTTAAATTTCACTGTGTTCGTCACACATACATAATTTATGATAAAATAATAGTTTAAAATTTGAACCAATTAATGGGTTATCTTTATCATTTCCTCCAACATCCTTTTCTTGACATAATTTTATTAATAAATGTGTATTACTCATAAGTGAAAATAATTTTACATCATTTATAATCAATAAGTCCCTATAGGTGATAAGTTTTATGGTAAAGATAAACTTCCCTGAAGTAACACACCCCGAATACTCAGGTTTTCTTTATAAAGAGGAAGTAGGAGGACTGGTCTGTTCTAAACCTGAATATTCGACGAATCAATTCCATCTCGGATCTTTGAAGTACCCACCACAGGTAACAAACACCATGGTCAACACCGTAGGATTGGTCTGAAAGACTTAAAGTCGGAACCAAAACAGGAACCGACGATTCAGAGAGAACGAAGGACGTAAAAGACTCGGACTAAGAGGTCGTTAGAAAACCAAGAGGTTTGATGATAATCAGATTTTTAATTAGACTAAAACCTTCGTTAATCGGTTTCAGTCAAAGTCCACAAATGTTGGTTCTTATACGGATAAATATATGATAAATATAAGAAATGGTCACAGATATCTTTAACCATGGTCTTTCCCCCAATAACCGGAGTTTCGGACTCCCGTTAGACTTAGAATAGAAACTAAGTCAAACCCAACTTCCACTATTTTTTAGGTCAATTACGGGTGAACTACAGACCATTGAATACCGCAAGTTACCGTTTCGTTAATTAATGGTAATTAACAAAATAGTAAATATTTTTATAAATAAAATAGTAAAATAGACACCAATAGTAATTATTTTACAGATAATTTTCGTTTAGAAACGCTAAAAGTATAACTACGGTATTATTTTGTCTTAATTTCAGTTCATTTAAGTTGCTAAGTCCCTTCCTACAAACAAAAATTACCTATACTCATTTCTGTCTCTCCTTATCCAATTCCAAGTGTCAGCAACCGAGTTCTATACTTACTTTTGAACCCTTCAAACGGTGGTGCGATTTTATTAAAAAATTGCACGTCACAACATTAGTTTAATTTTAAACTTTTACGTCTAATAGTTTAAGTAAATAAACTCAAGTGCCGTTACGGTCTAAAGGGTACACTATCACTCAAAAATAATTCTTCTTTACTTTCTTATACTTATCTTATATAACCTACTATGCCTTTCTTCGCTTCCTGTACTACCTGGGGTTTGGGATTGAGGGTGACCAAAAGGTACGACCGATATCGACAGAGTAGTAGGTGTAGACTATTCGAACAAAGTGGGGACTAAACTTCTACCTCAATAAAAAATCCCTCTTTTTAGAACGTTTCCTTCGGTAAAGAAGACTTCAGAAGAGACCTGGAATTACAAACGTTTGAATAATGGTCTTAAACCCTTACACTACATTTACCTCCAGTTTAAGTTACAATTTGATTTTCCTCTTCTAAAATTGGAGTTTTCTTAACAATCTAGTCCTTTAAGGAAAATTGTTGTAAAACACTCCCTACATACCCTTCTAAGACTCCATGGTTCTTTCCTTATTGTAATTTAGTCCAACTTAAATCGTTAGTCAAGTTAGTCTTACGTAAGAACCGATTTACCGATTTTGGACCTAGTTCTCCACCCAATACAATTTATTTCAACTCTCCGGTTTTTAAGGAACCGTATTACATATCCTTTTCTAGGTTTCCAAGACTGACTATCTTAATGACCTTATTCCAAAGGAACGATTATGTCAGTGGGTAGTGTTAGTACAAACGATTCTCCCAAGTTATATGGATATCGACTAAGTACAACTCCAAACTGTCCTTTGTTGTTTTAAGAAATTTCGTTAATAGGAAGTTATTTTTTATTTAAATTTTTTTGTCTATAAGAGAAATGGTTCAGAACTATTTATATGACCACTTCCCCACGGTTCAAAAGACTTTTCAGGACGTCACAAAGTCTACCTCCTTTAAGACGTTAACTTCACTCGAAGGACTATAGTCACTTCACCTTTGTAAGATCCCATGTCTTCTGTGGATTCCTTAGAATCGTTAGTCTCCTTTTCACCCACATCGATGGTATTATCCCTTACTTTTCCCGAAACGAGAGTCTATAATGACCACCATTGAACCCGTTGAGTTGAAATCCTACGGATCTTACGACGATTAGGACTCTTACGTTAAGGGTCTAGTTTCAGTTAAGGGTCTGGTTCTCGAGGTTCTTGTTTATATATGAATGCCTTCCTACGAAATCATGTACCATACTTAAAAGTAAGATCAGAAAGATTTTTTTTTTTTTTTTTTTCGGACATTGAGCAATGGTTTATTAATACATGAGTACTAGTCCTTCATGTGTTTACAAAAGTCTTGGATAGCCTATATCCGGGACTCGTTTTTCATTGAGGACCCGTCAGTCTCCTGGGACATGTCGTGACCATTCTCGTCCCGTATCTACTGTTCACCTAGACCACTACTTACCGTCACGGTGTTTATGGGAGAAGTACCATCCTGTTTATTATGGAGTCGATGTAGGTCATCGACAAAAGGTTCAACGGACAAAGTACAGTGACCTTTTGTCCTTTTAACACGTCCCATATAAGACCTCACTGACTGGAACAAGTAGTTCCCACCCATCTTAAATGTGATATGACCCCCAAGACTTTCTTCATGTCTACCTCCGAGTATTCAAAAGAGAACCCCAAAGAAGAGTATGATAGTGTAGAGGTCATTTTCAAACAACTGTTGATTATGTTGGACTATCTCATATAAGTCCGACTGGTATGAAGGTAAGGGAATCTTTTTATTTATACACGAAGGTTACCCTATTCTTCGAAATAATTCAAGACGGACGAATTCTGTTATCCTTTAGGATCTGAACTTCGTTAAGTCATCAAATTGTCTGAACCCTAACCTAGGAAAGTCATTCCAGATCCTACATTCTCCCATAAACTTAATATGTCTGGCCATTCTAAAACTCCCTTTCCATTCTTCTCCTTTTTCCCTTGTATACCTATTACCGTTGATCTTCACATCTGTACCCACACAAAATCGGAGACAAAAGTCCTTAGGGAGTTACACATCCTCAGTCACCTTTCGTCCGGGGAAATAGGTGATTGTTTTGGAATACCTCTGTTTATAAAGGAGGCAAAACAACAACAACAACAAGTCAACGAGTCAGCACAGACTGAAACACTGGAGTACGTGACGTCGTGTAGTCCGAAGGGACAGGAAGTGATAGAGGGAATCAACCGAATGTACGGTTCGTAGAATAGGAGACAGTGGGAGAAGAGGAGGACGGGAGTCAGAAAGGTTCGTAGTCCCAGAAAAGGTTACTTAGTCGAGAAACGTAGTTCACCGGTTTCATAACCTCGAAGTCGAAGTCGTACTCAGGAAGGTTACTTATCAGTCCCAACTAAAGGAAATTCAACTGACTAAACTAGAGGAACGACAGGTTTTTTTGAGAGTTCTCAGAAGAGGTCGTGGTGTCAAGTTTCGTAGTTAGGGGAGTCACGAGTCCGAAGAAATACCAGGTTGAGTGTAGATACGTACTGATGCCCTTTTTCGTATCGAAACTGATATACCTGGAAAAGACCTTTCACTACAGAGACGATAAATTATGTGACAGATGCAAACAGTATCGAAAAGAAGGTTCCTCGTTCGTAGAATTAAAGTACCGACGTCAGTGACAGTTGTTACTAAAACCTCGAGTTCTTTTACTTCAAACAGAAAAAGGGGGATATATAAACGGTACTTCACTACCCTGACCTACGATACTAAAAGAGACAAATGAAGAACCATTACTCTCGTGACTGTACACAAGTCCCTGTTACGTAGAGCCCCTTCACTGGGTTCCTGTATGTTATCAAAGGACAGAGAATCGCGTGACTTCAGAAAACTCTCAGGATCCTATCTATTTCGGAAAGATTCTTTTGTGGGGGAAGGTTGTTGTGTACTCTTCTGAGATGTGTACCTGTAGTGGTCTACAAGTTACGGTTTTAGTCTAACTAATATGGGAAACGTCGGTTTCTACCTCTTCGAGATATGTCAGTCGTTTTTGTTCCGGTCCTCGACTGACACCGAGTCTAGTACTTGATGAATAACGGTTTGAGTCTGAATTTAACTTCTTTCATCCCTTCTGGTGATCTGGTAAGTCCATACTAGATTTAGTTTAGGGAATACCAATATGTCATCTTCACTCTTTATCTAAGTTCCCTAAGCTAGACTATCTTACGGACTTCTAGATACCTGTCTCCAAACACAGTAACACGTCCTCTGTCCCTAGTTCTGATAGGGGTTCTTTTTCTTTACGTATTTCCGTTTTACCGACAGACTCCTCCGGAATGTTTATCGACGTTTTTCTTCTCTTCACTTTCCGTTCCCTCTTTTCCATTCTATATGGATAAACTTACGTCTCAAGGTTTCTTATCGTACCTCTCTATTCTTTCGGAAGGAGACACTAGTTACGTTTCTTTATCTCCTTTTTTTCTCTTACCCTTTCTCTAGAGAAGTTCTTTTAGTCTCTATGGTTCCCTTGTAAAGTACGTTTCTACCCGTGGTATTTCCTGTCTTTACCATACCTGTATTGTCTTTCGTCTGTAATAATTCTTCTCCACCGTTCTTATGTGTCTTAATATGTTTTTTGTAGAAGTACTGGGTCTAATGGTACTACCATACTAGTGAGTGGATCTCGGTCTGTAGGACCTTACACTTCAGTTCACCCGGAATCTTTAGTAGTGATTCTTGTTTCGATCACCTCCACTACCTTAATGTCAACTTGAGAAAGTATAGAATCTTCTACTACGATACTTTCACGACATGAGTTATACGGTCGTTTAAACCTTTTGAGTCGTCACCGGTGTCCTGACCTTTTTCAGTCAAAAGTAAGGTTAGGGTTTCTTTCCGTTACGGTTTCTTACAAGTTTGATGATGTGTTAATGTGAGTAGAGTATACGATCGTTTCATTACGAGTTTTAAGAGGTTCGGTCCGAAGTTGTCACGTACTTGAGACTTGAAGATCTATAAGTTCGACCTAAATCTTTTCCGTCTCCTTGGTCTCTAGTTTAACGGTTGTAGACGACTTAGTACCTTTTTCGTTCTCTCAGGGGGTTTCTGTAGATGAAGACGAAACAACTGATGTGGTTTCGGAAACTGACACACCTAGTGTTATTTGACACCTTTTAAGAAGGTCTGTACCCCTATGGTCTGGTGGAATGAACGGAGGACTCTTTAGACATACGTCCAGTTCTTCGTTGTCAATCTTGACCTGTACTTTGTTGTCTGACCAAGGTTTATCCTTTTCCTCATATAGTTCCAACATATAAAAGTGGGACGTATAAATTGAATATAAGTCCTATATAGTACGTTTTACGGTCCGACCTTCTTCGTGTTCGACCTTAGTTCTAACAACCCTCTTTATAGTCATTGGAGTCAATACATCTACTGTGGTGGGAATACCGTCTTTTACTTCTTGATTTCTAGGTGTAACCACTTTCACTTTCTCCTCACACTTTTTCGACCGAATTTCGAGTTGTAAGTCTTTTGATTCTAGGACCGTAGGTCAGGGTAGTGAAGTGCCGTTTATCTACCCCCTTTGTTGCCTTTGTCACTCTCTGAAATAAAAGAACCCGAGGTTTTAGTCACGTCTGCCACTGACGTCGGTACTTTAATTTTCTACGAACGAGGAACCTTCTTTTAGATACTGGTTGGATCTATCGTATAATTTTTCGTCTCTGTAATGAAACGACTGTTTCCAGACAGATCAGTTTCGACATCGAAAAGGTCATCAGTACATACCTACACTCTCAACCCGATATTTCTTTCAACTCGTGGTTTCTTAACTACGAAAACGTGACACTACAACCTCTTCTGAGAACTCTCAGAGAACCTGACGTTCCTCTAGGTTGGTCAAGTAGGATTCCCTTTTGTCAGGACTTACAAGTAACCTTCCTGAATACGACTCCGTCTTTGAGGTCATGAAACCGATGGACTACGTTTCTTGACTGAGTAACCTTTTCTGGAACTAAGACCCTTTGTGACTTCCGTCCTCTTCTCTCGCTGTCTCCTACTCTACCAACCTACCGTAGTGGCTGACCTACCTGTACTCAAACTCGTTCGAAGTCATCAACCACTACCGGTCCCTTCGGGCCATACGACGTCAGGTACCCCAGTGTTTATCAGCCTGTACTGACTCTCTGACTTGACTACTTGACTTCATGATCTTTAATCTTGAACCAAAGGAGTCTTAACAACCCTTTCACCTTAAATAGATCAGTATATCTGTTAAAATAAAATAAAATAAAAAGAATATCTGAAAGTAACAGGGACTAGGGTCGAGACTCGGAGTGAGATGAACAGGAAGACAGTTGAGACCATGAATGTATGACAAAACAAAAACAAAAAAAAGGGGTGTCTCATTTAGTTGAACTAAAAAAACCCATAGGATTGACTTTCACGTCTATTAACTCGAAAGTCAATAACGAGGACGTAAGCCGATGGAGTGATTAGTGAGAAGATATAAAGAAATTCCGATACCAAAAAGGACACCAGGACATACCTACACTCTCAACCTGACACTTCTTCCGACTCACGGCTTCTTAACTACGAAAACGTGACACCACAACCTCTTCTGAGAACTCTCAAGAAACCTGACGTTCCTCTAGGTTGGTCAGGTAAGACTTCCTATAGTCGGGACCCTAAAGAAACCTTCCTTACTACGATTTCGACTTTGAGGTCATGAAACCGGTGGAGTACGCTTCTCAACTGAGTAACCTTTTCTGAGACTACGACCCTCCCTAACCCCCGTCCTCCTCTTCCCCTGCTGTCTCCTACTCTGCCGACCTACCGTAGTGCCTGAGCTACTTGCACTCAGACTCACTTGAGACCCTCTACCACTACCTGTCCCTCCGGACCGCACGACGCTAAGTACCCGAACGTTTCTCAGCCTGCGCTGACTGGCTGATTTGACTTGATTTTTAAATAAATTTTACAAAGGAGGAGGTGACTCCAGAGGATGTCCGGAATAGTAAAAAATGAACTATGTGAAACATAAAGAAATTACGATATACCCTTCTACCCGTTCTCCTTATCTTCTATTTATGTAGAACAGTTGTAAAGTCTAAGTCGTAACACTAGGAGTGTTCGACAAGAGAAAAATAATTTGATACTATTCGTTCGTGTTACTAAATTAACAATTACACAGATCTTAAACTGACACTTATTATAGTGACATGAGATTTCGTGTCCTGGTGTAGTATTTATTTTGTAGAGGTGACGACTACTACCATATCACCGACGTAAGACGTCACGGGAGTAGGTGAAAAAAAAAATTACCTTCAACAATTCCAATTACTCTGATGTAAAAATAGTCTCAAACTAACCGATAATAATTACAGACTGGGTTAAAGTTAAAGATTAAGACTGTTGTAATGTTTTTTTAGATCTTAAATCGGTACGGTTTTCGAAGTATCCTTTTTAAATTGACCCAAAAATACAAACGATATTGAGTCAATTTTATGAAAACGTCTGTAAAAAAAGATCATTTTGATTTTCTTGAATTACAAGAGGGTATACTAAACTCAACTTTCACATACCTGATCGGGATAGAGAGGTGGGATAGATTTTTCGTTTCTCGGAGTTTTTAACCTGACCTAGACTTTAAGTCTATAAAAGGAAGGTTCTAATCCTGAATTCAAACAAAGGTTTATAGTGCTGGGATCAACTTAAATACCAGAAAACTACGGGATCTGACAAAGGAAAACTCCTGAGACGGACTCAGTCTAGAAAGATATCAACCAGATACTCTAAACTTTCTCTCCTCTGAATCATTTCGTATCTTTCACACAGACATCAATTCCCTATGCTGGAGTCCGTTTTTTAGACCCTTTTTTCTGGTGCCAGTCAAAGATGAAGGTTCTTTTCGATCAACGACAAAACTATTGTCATTACAGGGAAATCAAGTTTCAATGGTCGATAGTTTTGTTCAAATCAAGTGTCAGCTGATTGAGGAAAGGTAATGTCTCTTCGTCTAAGATTACATTAGCTCAGGTTTATTTTTATATAAATGTCTCTTTTGATCCGGGTGCTCCTCGTTCGTCTTTGATTGTTGTTCGATTCGAAAATTTTACAAGTCCGTTTTTAAAGTGGTATACATTAAAAATAGGTATCCTGATTCTTCTTTAGTACTCTTTTTGACGTAATCTTCCTTTACTACAGAATTTTCTACTGAGTGACTTTTCCGTCGCAGTATCTTTCGCTAGCAGATAGTTTTGTTTTATGTCTTAGTGAGAGAGGTAGTGTACACAATTGAAAGTCGTTTCGTCGAGACGAGACATGAGTCATTCTCCAGACTTGTCCTTCATAATAACAGACCGCAGTCTCAGTCCCATCCTAGGTCGAACTTGGAGGTTCAGTAAAGTGTCCCTTTATACTTTAACGTCTTGGTACACCCACCGGTTACCTGAACTGGACTGAGAGTAAATAATTTATTTGTGACTGAAACTCATCGACATGAAGACTCTCGAAATCGTCACCGTAACGGTTCCACATCGTGAACCCCTCTTCCCAAACTGGGGTAGTATTTAAAGGTACGTGTTAGAGGAGGTTCAGTGGAGATTATTTACGTGTTAGATTCGTTGGATTCATTTTAAGTCACACGAACGAGAAGTTTCATCGAAATTCTGTTTGGTTAATCTTAGGTGAAGGTTTTTGTAAAAGTGGTGAGTCAGGAAAGATATCTCTTAAAGACCTCGACGTGTTGTGCCTTAAAATCAGGTTGAGATCTCTAATGTACGTTACAACCAAGAACGACTTTGGTCTCGCGGTCCCCGGAGGAACAAGAAGTCAGCAGAACATAGTACCAATGCGAACGACCGTCGACCTCGTCCATTTCTTTTGGTATAACAAACACATCAAATTTTCTACTGAAGAATTTCTACACGTCTGTCGTTTTAGGTACGAATTCGCTAACATTTTTGTTCTTTTTGGACTTTTCTTAATCATTAGATAAATATGTGCATTTTTTACCTTTTACTAAGGAATGACATACCTGACCTTTTAAGAGAATTTAAAAAAAGAAGGGTTTTAACAACCGTCCCTCCCGTATAAGACCAAGATCCGTCTTTCCTTCAGAGTCCCCCTCACACTCTCGAAGTCCACCCGTGTTTAGTCCCTCCGTTCGGATAAAATTCAGTCCACGTGAAAAGGTTTTACATAACTTATCTTTTATTGTATTTCTTACAGTATATCGGCGAAAAAGTTGTGTAGTGCAACAACGTAAAAGTTATACCATAACAGTCATATTGGTCACTTATGCGTTATCATAAATATTTTATTGATACGAGTTTCGGATATTTAAAAGTAAGTCATAAATTCAATCTCTTTAACACTTAGTATTAAACGAACCTAAATTTATGAATAGATCTTGTTTAGATCTGTCGTATAATTTTTCACCTCTGTAATGAAACGGTTGTTTTCAGGCAGATCAGTTTCGATGCCAAAAAGATCGTCAGTACATATCTACACTCTCAACCTGGTATTTCTTCCGACTCACGACTTCTTAACTACGAAGGATTAACACGTCGACCTCTTCTAAGAACTCTCAGGGAACCTGACTTTCCTCCAGTTTGGTCAGTTAGGATTTCCTTTAGTTGAGACCGATAAGTAACCTTCCTGACTACGACCTCGATTTCGAGGTTATTAAACCGGTAAACTACACTTCTCAACTGAGGAACCTCTTCTGGGACTACAACCCTTTCTAACTCCCGTCTTCCTCTTCCGTTATGGTCTCCTACTCTAACAACCTATCGTAGTGACTGAGTTACCTATACTCACACCCTTTTGGGACTCTCTATTACTTCCTGTCCCTTCGGACCGGAGTCAGGTATCCCGACGTTTTTCGACATTACGTTGAATCACTGACTTGTTGTTTTTATAGATAGTAATGGAAATCCGTGAATAATAGATTGTATTTATACATTTTCTATGGGACTATCTGTGGTACATTTCGAACAAGTCCATTTGACATTATAAACTCAAACCTTTCTTAGAATTTTAGGTAACTCAGATTCACTGTGAAGAAGGGATCACTCTGAACTTTAGAATGAGTTTTATATGAATACGACTGTACCTCCATCGGTGACAATATTTTGTTGTCTTCCTTTTTAATTTATGCATACTCGTTAAACTTATCATTAAAACCACACCATCTCAGAATTTCCATAGTTCTTTTGATGTACGAGTCTATCTCATTTATTGGTTTTGACAAAAAATGAATCGGTGAGTTTTTATAAGAAACAGATCGGAACTAGAACGTTGATCCAAGTATCGAAACACACTACAGAAGTATCGTACATTGAGAAACCTAAGAAATCTAAAAAAAAAAAATTGACGTTGAAGAAAATAACACGATGTAAAGTATCCGACAGTGAATTGACCTGTTTTGAAGACCGGTCTATATCGACCTCACAAAAAGACATACTCCGTAACAGACGAATAATTCAGAACAGACATTGGAGTTATATTTGACAACTCACCAAGAACAACGAATGTCGTCTATCTTCAACCGGATTTTCTTATTACCTCTTTGTTACCTCTTAATCTTCAGTTCACTAATAAACTATGAACTAAATTACAATTTCTTTAGTCGACTTCAGTTCCTATCTAAAGAATTCGATTTATCAGAACTTTTCTCAATCTACTCACATCTTCCATTAGTACTATAAGGGCTACTAATTACAGTAGTCCTACGGTCGTCACTTCTCTTGAAGGGAACCTTCTTCTACTCTACTTTCTTGAAACGAATCCAAGGTTTATCCTTACCTTTAGGGGGTTTTTTCGTTTTTTGTTTTGTTTTGTTTTGTTTGTTTGTTTTTTTGATCCCTCTGGATCCTTTTAAGAAGTTATCTCTCTAGAACCGAGAGAACTAGGTACCTGGTGAAACGAGGTCCTCTATATAGGTTGGTATTTAAAATGCTTCTCTGGGACACTAGACCGTGGTCCTCAACCGTAAGTTGAGTTGGGTGAGTGTCCTAGAATTGGAAGAGACGGTCCCCTCAGTAGTAGACTTACCCTTTTTGGAAACGTTTTAAAAGGGAAGCAGATTATTCTTACTGATTAAAATCTACGTAGTGTTCCTTCACAAAACAAGGTCTGTGTCAAGGATCTTTATCACCCCGTAAGGTCAGGTTGTCTACTTTTGGAAGGAGTATTCTTGGTTTGGGCGAACGAGACGTGGTGAACAGATACTTAGGTTTAGCGGTCGAAAGTTCTTCTACTCTTCCTCTACCCCGAAGATTTCCTTGTCTAATTAAAGGGTCAGAGAGACACCTAATAAATCTAACAACTTATAAATGTCGTTCTAAAGTTAGGGTTCTCCAGAGAAGGAGTAGTGAGAACCTGGGTGGGGAAAAACAAAGAGAGTGAACAATTCACTTTCGTGTAAAATAATAATCCGATTTGTTTCGAATCTACTTATAAATTTAGATAATATACTGTTGAATTCAAAAAGTTTTACTCTTAAAACCCAATTAATACATCTCTACACATATATTGTATAATTTTTCAAAATTAAAAAATTTATTTTAATTACGAATTTTAAATTCATAAATTAAAATTCTACGTACCATATAACCCTTCAAATGACTTGACTTCTACGTTATGACTCAAATCAAGACTGAAAAAGTGATCAAATCTAATCATCGAAGTAGAGAGATTGACATATTACTCTTATAACTGGGTTAACTGAATATTTAAGAATGTCTAGATTTTAAGAAATTAAATTCATACTACACAAGGAAGAGTATATTCTTTACTGGTCGTTATGTTTCACTACGAACGATTCACAACTTAATGACACAATTTATTCCTACTTTCACAGTCAAGACCGGTCGTACCTTCCTATTTAAACACCTCCCATACACTAGACTCGACCCCGAACTTTCACTAGTCTTAAAACCTTTCACTTAACATCTCGTGAGTTCAGTACCTCCGTATTCACTTATACACCTCCTTCTTTTCGAGTTCTACACACCTCTTCAGTCTTTCGTCTGGTTTACTATAGTACCTCTCAAGGAAAGTCTCTCCGATTGTATTTCAAATCCCTGGGTGAAAACGTCTCAGATATTTCAGACCTATATGTTTTAAATGGTATTTTTGTCGTCGTACATTTGAAATTAAAACAACGACAACCAACACACCCACCATGATGTACATGTTTTTATCAAAAACCTTTTCTTCTTTCACAATGAGGAGAGGATAATGAACAATAAACGAAGGTTCTCGTACCCGTTGGTTCTCAGTTGAGATAAAAGTTAACAAGTAAACGAAATCAAAAATAACGTATAGTGTAACGTCGTAACCCTATTCTACATCTTAGTGTAGAAACATACAATAGAGTTTAAAGGAGTAGAATAATAAATTAGACGACGACGACAACGATTCAACGAAGTCAGCACAGGCTGAGACACCCTGGGGCATCTACCGTCGGGTGGTCCGAGGAGGTAGGGACCCTAAGAGGTCCGTTCTTATGACCTCACCCAACGGTAAAGGGAGAGGTTACGTACGTACGTGTGATACAGTGAAGTCAACACAGGTTGAGACACACTGGGATACCTGTCGTCGGGTGGTCCGAGGAGAAAGGTGTCATAAGAAGTCCGTTCTTATGACCTAACCCAACGGTAAAGGAAGAGGAATAATAAATTAGATCACGTAGACTAATTAACCCGAAGGGAACACCGAGTCGACCATTTCTTAGACGGACGTTACATCCTCCGGACCTAAGATAGGGACCCAACCCTTCTAGGGGACCTCTTTCCTTTCCGATAGGTGAGGTCATAAGACCGGACCTCTTAAGGTGCCCGACATGTCAGGTACCCCAACGTTTGTCAGTAGACTAATTGACCCATGGACCACCGAGTCACCATTTATTAGGTGGACGTTAAGTTCTTTGACGGACTCTAGGTCCAAACTAAGGACCCAGACCTTCTAGGGGCCTCTTTCGTTACTGTTGGGTGAGGTCACAAGAACGGACCTCTTAGGGTACCTGTCTCCTCGAACCACCCGATGTCAGGTCCCCCAGTGTTTCTCAGTCTGTACTGACTTATTGATTTGTTGTTGTTTTCGTTATTAGAATAAGTAATCCCCAATTAGTCCCTTAAACAAGTACACAGGGTGAATAACGATACCTGATTTACAAAGACGGAGAAGTTTTAAGTACACAACTTTGGGATTGGAGGTCATCCTACTGTAATCCTCTACCCCCAAACCTGTCCACTAATCTAGTACTCCCGTATCGGAAGTACTTACACTGATCACAAGAATTTTTTCTCTGGGGTCTCTTGAGAGAAAGGGGAAGACGGTTCCTGTTTCACTCTTCTACCGGTAGATACTTGGTCTTTCGACCGATAAGTGTCTACGACGCATACAACGGTGGAATTAGAACCTAAAGGGTCGGAGGTCTGGACACTCTTTATTTAAAGACTACAAGTATTTCATGGATAAAATACTACCAGACAATGTCGTCGGACTGAAATGATCCTATTAATAAATCTTCTACAAATAAACAAGGAGTTTGTAAAGTGCACACCACACGAATTACTGGACCTGACTCGAGACCCGTATTCTGTCTTGGAAAGTAAAGACCTGTCTAGACAGGTAAATAAAACCCCCCTTCTTATTAAAAAACCTAGAATATAAAAATATATTCGTCACGTATAAAAGGACCGTTACCATTTAATTTTTACGACGTTAGGTGTAAGGTGTACAAAAATGCCGATAGTCCTTAGAAATAAAAGGAGTTCCTTACCAAACCTCGGTTGTCATAAGGTGCAGTGAGTACAACAGTTTAAGAGGTACAAACATTACTCTTTAAGGTCCATTCGGTTAACGCCATCACAAAGTAATTGAGTTTGATAAAAGATTATGTTACGGACCGTGTACATATTACTGCAATTAGAAACGTGATTCCTTATTTATCTTAACGTCGACCATATTTCCCATATTTCATCATTCCCGAACTATTTACAACTTAACTTATTACGGAGTTCAGTCATATTCTGGAAAGGAGTTTCACTTAAAACTCCTTATTACCACCCTTAAAGTCAGGGTCACTACCAAGGCACCCCTTCATTGAAGAAAAGTTGTAAACATATCCCGACAACGATCAAAGGTTATTGTTGTTCCGGGAGGAGGGTTTACACCATAATCCAGTCACTCGCGAGTATCCTAAACGAAATAAGGTCTGGTGCAATTAAAGGGAAGTGTAAACATGTACGATTGGTTTACCTCATTACCGATCTACAATCTCCTTTAATTTTCCTACTTTAATTAGAGGAAACGAAGACTTTTAAGTCTGACGGAAACCAATTTAATTTCACCTTTAATATTGGTATTGATATTTGGGTAAACCCGCACATCGTTTGTACACTTCCTTTAACCGACTTGAGGACGCTTACGGAAAACTGTACCGTGACTTACGTGACGTATTACGAATGTCGACCTTAAACGTCTAGTCTCCCAAAGTGTTTTCGAGTGACACAGAGTACAACCACCAGGGAGTCCACCGCGATCACCATTTCTTGGGCGGACGGTTACGTCCACTGTATTCTATGCACCTAAACTAGGGACCTAATCCTTCTAGGGGACCTCCTCCCGTACGTTGTGTGAGGTCATAAGAACGACCCCTTAGGGTACCTGTCTCCTTAGACCACCCGATCTCAGGCACCCCAGCGTGTCTTAGCCTGTGGTGACTCACTGAATCGTGCGTGCCTGATAATACCTTTCTACTAAATCCCCCGTCTGTAGGACTTTGGTCTGATGTACTTTAGTTTCGGGTGTGGACAGTGAATAAAAAATAAATAAATAATAAATAAAAAAAGACTCGTTCAACTAACTTGAAAGACCCGGAGTTGAGAGAAATGGAGAAAAAAATAAAATAAAAATAAAAATGGAATAAAATGAAATGTTATGACATAACCAAAACGGTATGTAACTGTACTTAGGTGGTGCCCACATGTACCCAAGGGTTTGTACTTGGGGGGAGGGTGGAGGGAGGGGTATTGTAGAGGGACCCAGTAGTGGCACGTGGTCGGGGTTCGTACGACATAGGACGCAGCCTGTATCTGACCGCTAAGCTAAGAATGTACTATCATATGTACAATGTTACGGTAAGAGGGTTTAGTAGGGTGGGAGAGGGAGAGGGAGACTCAGGTTTTCAGGTAATATGTGTAGACACAGAAAAAACGACAGAACGTATGTCCCAATAGTAACGGTAGAAAGATTTAAGGTATATATACACAATCATATGACATAACCACAAAAAGAAAGACCGAATGAAGTGAGACATATTAGTCGAGG
>SJYO01049755.1:31789917-31904753 GCA_006410555.1 Capra ibex | reverse complement strand
GGTAGAGTAGTCTTGACTAAGTTTACTTAAGAAAAATTGCCGACTCATTATGAGGTAACACATATACATGGTGTCGAAAGAATAGGTAAGTAGACGACTACCCGTAGATCCAACAAAGGTACAGGACCGATAATATTTGTCATGACGCCACTTGTAACCCCATGTACACAGAGAAAGTTAAGACCAAAGGAGCCACACATACGGGTCGTCACCCTAACGACCCAGTATTTCATCAAGATAAACGTTAAAAAATTCCTTAGAGGTGTGACAAGAGGTTTCACCGACATGATCAAACGTAAGGGTGGTTGTCACATCCTCCCAAGGGAAAAGAGGTGTGGGAGAGGTCGTAAATAACGAACGTCTAAAAACCTAATGTCTGTAAGACTGACCACACTTCACCATGGAGTAACACCAAAACTAAACGTAAAGAGATTATTACTCACTACAACTCGTAGAAAAGTACACAAAAGTTGAGAGAAATGGAGATTTCCTCTCTACCACTACCATATCTCAATAACACTTCTACGTTTCTCAATAACACTTCAATTTAATCAATAACGTCCGTTTCACACATCTTCTCAAACGATCTCATTTACAAGTCCTTTATAACAAAAGAATACTGATAGTGTCTCGTACCTTGAACCTGTTACTGTCCGGTTGTGATTCGTTTATTCTGCTTGTACTAAAGGTTTACGAGTAATAAGACCGATTTCTTTACCTTTTTATCCTTCCTTAAGTCCCATTAGATATAAAGAGTTGATAAACGTCCTTTATTATTACCAACCTTGGACATCACGATTTCAACAAAGTGGCTATAATAATGGTATAAATAAATATTATAGACAGAATATTCGTTCTTTCTCTTTATAACTATATATAAAGAGAATTAGTTTTCTTCCTTAATCTATTCTTGAATTCACTACACTGGTTCTAGTTTACCAGATATTCGTCGTCTACTCCCTACTCTTGGATGAACAGAACTTTAGATCAGGTCCCGAAAGGATGAGTGATAAACCGATGGCGAGACGTTAACCGAAGTCTAAGTTTTGAATTTAAAAAGACAGAAAGAAGAAAATATTTAGATAAATAAGACCAGTAAGTTTACATGAAGTCATTGATGACCTACTTATCGCAACAATGAACTATACAAAACATCGGGTACAAAAAACTAGGTACAAATTATTTATCAATCCTACACAATTCGTGATCTTTATTTGAGACTCAAATCCTCAATGGGTAATAATTATGATTTCTCGAGTGTACTTACCTATGAATAACATACAGTTCGTGACAAAATTCTTGGAAAACATACGATTGTTTGTTGTTTCTTTACATCGTAATGATTTTACCATAGTTAAAACTTATATTTACAAATTTTTACAAAGAATTTTGCCGAGTGAGAGGGTAGAAGTCCCGGCGATGGTAGAGAGAAGAGTTGTTAAACAGTACAGGGGTAAACGGGGGTACGGGGGACAGAGAATGGTGTCATCCTCTGAATGGGTGTGTCATCAGTCTTAAGTAAATAATTTACTACCTTACTTACATTGAAGGACGAATTTTGAGTGTTACCAAAGAGTCAAATAAATCTTCGGAGATCAAAAGAATTAGTCTCTTCCGTTACCGTGGGGTGAGGTCATGAGAACGGACCTTTTAGGCACCTACCTCCTCGGACCATCCGACGTCAGGTACCCCAGTGATTCTCAGTCTGTGCTGACTCGCTGATGTGAAAGTGAAAAATGAAAGTACGTAACCTCATCCTTTACCGTTAGGTGAGGTCGCAAGAACGGACCCCTTAGGGTCCCTACCCCTTCGGACCCCCCGACGGTAGATACCCCAGTGTGTCTCAGCCTGTGCTGACTTCACTGAATCGTCGTCGTCGTCAAAAGAATTACCGACATTGTGGGACGTACAACACCGAAGAAGGGTGTAGGGAATAGAAGTACAGAAGATAAAGGAAAGAAGGAAAAGGAAGAGAGGGAAGAAGGAAGTAGAAAGAGAGTGAAAAAGAAATGAGGTATTAGAGAGAAAGGAAGAGGAAGAGAAGAAAGTAGAGGAGGAAGATGGAAAAGATTTCAGTGACATGTGTCACGTAGCTATGAATACGACACCTTACGATTGTACACTAAGAATAATGTATCCTTTTACCCCCTGGAGGGACCACCAGGTCACCAATTGTGAAGTAGAAGGTTACGTCCCACACGTCGAAACTAGGGACCAGTCTCTCGATTCTAAGATATTCGGAAAATCGGTTTTTTTTGGGTTTTGTATTTTGTCTTGTTACAACATTGTTTAAGTTATTTCTGAATTTTTTTCTTTTTTACCAAAATGGGATTCTATCAAAACCTTTTCTATTTCAGTTTCGACTGAAAACAAACAACCAACCAAAAATGAACCATCTCGGACTATTTATGACTCAACATTTCAGACGTATAAAAGATTAGGTTGGAACAATTTATTTTACAAAAAGTTCCATTAAGAATATACTTGAGTGAGAATCCTAGATAAAACTCTTTACGGAGTAGGATTTATTTTCGGTATAATTTAAATAGTTTGAACTCAAGTTTTACAGTTTTCAAATTCTAGAGGATGTAAAATATGAGTCCCTCTTTTCTATTTTTCTTATGTCAATTATTATTCTTTCATATAAAAGATTTACAATTAATTTTAAATACTTAAGGATCCTCTATATCACTTTAGAGGAAATGGAAAGGTAAGTTATGGACTTCTAAGATAGTATAAGAATTTAACTTAAGATTCCTAATTTTAACTCAGTGATAAAACCCAATTAATTGAAGTTATTCTCAAATAACTCCTAGTTGATCCTACTCAGACATTAACCTTTCAAAGGAACCGTCTCTCGTGGTAGTCCCACCTCCCTAACATTTTAAAAGAAAAAAAAAAAGGTTACTCTTTCCCACCAATGATATAGTCATACTTGAACCCACCAGGAATTGTGTCAGAGTACTTAGTCTTTAATATAAACGGTTTACGATCGAACAACATTCTAATTGTTAATGTACACACACACAAGTATGTACACACGTAGAAACATACTATCATAGGAACGTACCCAAAATGAACGAATGTTTTCTCTCCTTTTATTAAAAATTTTTGTATCGTGTCTAACAATTATGTTCAATATACCCAGAAGAGTTATTTAAGTCGAGATATAATTTACTAACTTTTTCTGTCCATTACCGATTTCCCGATGATACCAAATTTCGTTCACACTAAAAGGTAACAGAAACAAAATGAGGAAATTTCAAAGACGTTAACGTACGCGAACCTAAAATCCTCCACTTCTGACCCTGCCAATAAGGTCTTATTAAACAATTCAGAGGAGAAACCTCCGGAGGAAAAATAAAAGATAATAAAGACAATAATATTTTGAGTAGAAGGTTGGTCTTGACTTTCTCTGTACACATGGGGTTACAAGTAGTGTCGTGACAAATATTATCGGTCCTGTACCTTTGTTGGATCTACAGGTAGTCGTCTACTTACCTATTCTTTCGACACCATGTATATGTGTTACCTCATAATAAGTCGGTAATTTTTCTTATGTAAACTTAGTCAAGATTACTCCACCTACTTTGACCTCGACTAATATGTCTCACTTCATTCGGTCTTTCTTTTTATGGTTATGTCATATGATTGTGTATATATACCTTAAATCTTTCTACCATTACTATTGGGACATACACTTTGTCGTTTTCTCTGTGTCTACATATCTTGTCAGAAAACCTGAGACCCTCTCCCTCTCCCACTCTACTAAACCCTCTTACCATAACTTTGTACATATTATAGTATACACTTTGCTTAGTGGTCAGATCCAAGCTACGTACTATGTCCTACGAACCCCGACCACGTGACCCTACTGGGTCTCTCTACTATACCCCTCCCTCCACCCTCCTCCCAAGTCCTACCCCTTGTGTACATGTGGGCACCACCTAAGTACAACTACATAGCGTTTTGGTTATGTCATAACATTTCATTTTAATTTAATTTTTATTTTATTTTGAGTAGAAGGTCTCTCTACATTTTTAACGTTTTGGGGTGTTTTTGTTGAACGTTTTGTATATCATGCAACAAGACTTATCTATTAGAAAGGTAGACGGTCATTTTGATCACACTTCTCAACATTAATAAGGGTCAGAAACTTTACTACAGGAGGTCAAGAAGGTGATTACCCAAATATATTCTTTACATGTGTTTTAACCAGACAGTTGAAATTTCTCAAAAACTTACGACCCCATAATCCATCCCAGGGAGGTATTTGTCTGTGACTCTTTTCTTTAGATTGTGTGTATCAAAAACATTTACTAAGGTCCTAAGAGACCATCCTCTTACACCTTTACTCTGGTTATGTCCTACACAATCATTCGTTTAATGACGATACGTGTCGACCCCGAGTGTAAGTGGTCCAATACAGACCTTCTGTCACTTGTCGTATGGAGTATCCGTGACTTCTTCAACCATCAGAGGAGAGGGTGGACGACACCCGAGACCGATGTGGACTCCCAAGGTTACAAGGTTGTGGGAACCGGATGGGACGTTACTATCGGTATATATGGTTTGTTCAGGGAGTGTGTCTCTCTTTACCCACGAACCTTAATTTTCAAGACTCCCACAAGACCTTCACTCCTTTGACTAACCTATACTATTTCCAATAGGGGTCACCGACGATGTTAACAAATAGTAGTACTCTGTCTTCAACCGAACTTTCGTTCGAAATTTAGGTAGTACCTTCATATCTGTCCACCCGGGAAATATCTGATCATATGGTCATTTTTCCTAATTAGGTAAGGGACTATCGAGTCAACCATTTCTTAGGAGGACGTTATGTCCTTTGGTGTCAAGCTAAGGGTCTAACCCTTTTAGAAGACCTCTTCCCTATCCGATAGGAGAGGGTATAAGAACCCGAAGGGACCACCGAGTCGACCATTTCTTAGACGGATGTTACACCCTCTGGACCCAAGTCATGGACCCAACCATTCTAGGGGACTTCTTCCCTTTCCGATGGGTGAGGTCATAAGGCTGACTCACTGAAAGTGAAAGTGAATCCAATTAAGCCGAGTAATAAAATACTACCCACTTATTAGCAGAGAGGACCAGGGACTGTAATAAGGGGTCCTTCAAGAGACAACGAATAAGAATAAGGGTCCGGTACAGATTTGACCCATACCTCTCTTATGACAAGAGTTCTGACATGTAGAGAACATAGGGTGTAAGACGAACCATCTAACCTCGAGACCCACCGAAAGTCGTGACGTTAAAGGTAGTTTTGGTTCAGTTGAAGTCTGAACGAAGACTAGGGATAGTTCATGGTCGTTCGTGTCGGTTAATGTCAAAGATCTATGGTCAAAATTCGGACTTTAGTGACTAGAAAATAAATAAACGGAGACATGAACCGGATCGGGAGGAGAAGAAGGTGAATTATCACCAATGAAACTCCAGGAATTTTTTTTTTTTCAAACGTAAACTTCCGTTATAAAAATCAGAGTAAAACTAGAGACTCGACCAAGAATAGTACACTACCGCTTGGGAATCGTCCTCCAAGAACTCTTTTTGAAGTGTAGGGTCAGCATTCAGGAATATTCCGACGAAGAAAGTACAGGGAAGAATATAGAAGAATGTAAACACACATCTTCATACAATCTGAAACAATTAGGACACTCTAAAGTTCAATGACTTGAGAGTCAGTTGAAATTAACGAATAAATTCCGGTGTCATCTACTCAGTGAGACGTCGAGCCACAACAGACGTTACAGACGGATGTCTGACCGGTCTGAGACGGTTGAACAGAGAGAGTATTCTGAAACGACTTTCACCGTTTAACCTCGGTTATGGGTTGTATCAAACTTTTAAAGGGTTAATAGAAGGAATTTTAATATTTCAATCATTTGTCTGCTATTCAAGAAGTGAAAAGTGAAAGTACGTAACCTCTTCCTTTACCATTGGGTGAGGTCGTAAGAGTGGACCTCTTAGGGTCCCTGTCTCCTCGGACCCCCCGACGGCAGAGATCCCACCGTGTCTCAGCCTATACTGACTTCGCTGAGTCGTCGTCGTCGTCGTAGTACAATAACGTTCACTGCATAACCGGTTTACAAAACGGTACCTCTTAACATAAGGTCGAATGTAACAAACACAGTAAAGACAGGGGTATGACTGACGATCATGTCACGACTCATAGGTGGAATCATCTTCATAGAATGAAACCCCTGTTTTAAGTGTAATCAATAATATATCCAAACCGACAATATCAATCAGTGAGACAGCACAGACTGAGAAACGTTGGGGTACCTGACATCAGACGGTCCGAGGAGACAGGTACACTAAAAGGGTCCGTTCTTATGACCTCACCCAACGGTAAGAAGAGAGGACGTCCCCTATAAGGTCTGGGTCCCTAGTTTGAACCCAGAGGACGTAACGTCCATCTAAGGAATGGTAGACTCGGTGGTCCCTTCGGGAACCGAGAATGTCGTTTCTCGTTTTTATTACCATCAACTTAATTTTATTTCACAATACCTCGTCAGGTCTCTAGTGTACCGTCCACCAAACGGATTCCCTCGACGAGACCAGTCGGATCCGTCCTATTGAATGGGATTTTGTACAGGAGGTCAGTCACCCTTCCCTTCATCAGGGTCTTCTACTTGTGAAATAAAGATAAACAAAGGGAAATCAGACTGAAACAGTATACGGATATGGATCGACGTTTCTCCCTCTTCCGTTACCGGTGGGTGAGGTCATGAGAACGAACCTTTTAGGGTACCTGCCTCCTCGGACCATCCGACGTCAGGTACCCCAGAGCTTCACTTAAAGTGAAAAGTGAAAGTACGTAACCTCTACCTTTACCGTTGGGTGAGGTCACAAGAACGGACCTCTTAGGGTCCCTACCCCCTCGGACCACCCAACGGCAGATACCCCAGTGTGCCTCAGCCTGTGCTGACTTCACTGAATTGTCGTCGTCGTCGACGTTTCTCCCGAAGCGATCATCGAGTAGTCAATTCTTAGATGAACGGTTACGTTCTCTGTGTCCAAGCTAGTAACCTAGTCCTTCTACGAGACCTCTTGTGAGGTCATAAGAACGGACCTCTTAGGGTACCTCCCTCCTCGGACCATCCGATGTCAGGTACCTCAACGTCTCGACTTCTGTTGAATCGCTGATTCGTTCTCTTTGTTCGACGTTTCTTACGATGTTTCGTATTAGAAATAAGACACAAAGTGAATGGATAACGGCACATTGTTTATTGGAGTTTTGTTACACGATTTTACTCTCATAAATAAACGAACACAAAAATACTTAGTTGACCCGTAAAACCCCCAAGGTATACCATGACTGAACCAATTACCACATCGACGAAAGTCGTCCGTCAACCCGACCCGACCTTCCAGGTTTTCAGGAGAGTCTAATAGATCCGTAACCACGACAATTAGTCACGGAATCAAGAGTGGGTGCTTGGGAGAGAAAGGTGTTCCGTGAGTAGAAAATTCCGGAAGAGTACTCCGGAGAGAGAGGATTTCTTCTCGAAATAATATCGTATTATTGACCTAAGATTCTCTTACTTTCCCCATCGACGGTCTTGGGAATTCCTGATCCGGATCTTGACGTATCGTAGTAAAGACGGTATATAAAACTAGTCTCGTAAAGTGTTCAAGTTAGGTCTAGGTTCCCCTCCCCTTTATCCGAAGTCGAAACTACCCTCCCCATTGTACGTATATGTACCTCCCTTCCTTAACGACCCCTGATAGAAACCTCTAAAACCTCCTCCCATACTGTTGGGTGAAATCATAAGAACGGACCTATTATGGTACCTCTCTTCTGAGTATAGACGGAGTTATTTTACTCTGGACTTAAACCGAGTGATCCTTAGAATAAAGATTTGTTATTAATTTTCTTACCCCACTAAAAGAATAAAAATAACCTTCCACCTAAATAACTATGATCGTAAAAGAGTAAGTCGTAGGTCAACTAAAATTCTGAGACACGGTGAATTTGAAAATACCCATAAAATGACAAGTCGTTAATTTAAAACTACTCAAACACAAGAAATGTCAGACAAGAGTAAGTAACAGAATTAATACGGAATGACACAAGATTATACAAGTACAATTTATTTTTAATACCCAAACAAGAACAAAGTGAAATTTTCACTAAAGAGTTGAGGTTTATAACAGATTATTTGACAATTCATTCTGTTCTGAACGGTAAAAGGTATAAACACTTTGTCTAAACTAAATCGTTCTCTTAATTCAATTTTTGTCTTTGTATATAAAATCACCCACGTCTTACCTTGTCAACGAATTATAGAAGGATAGTGAACGTTGTAAAAGGGACTCTATTATCCCTTGTGATCGTGTTCCTTGAAATTAAATTTCACGATAGACACTGTGAGAGTCACCGAGTAAATACCACAAATGAATAGAAGGAAACGGTCCCTCTAAGGTACATGTCTTTAGACTTAATTTATACTCTTGAATTCGTGAATAACGTAAATTAAAAGTCTCTCTTATTATTGTGGTATTTTTCCATTACAGCACTGTGGAAGACATAACTACACCACCACCACTATGTCTACTTGAGAGACTTGTAGAGTAAAAACAATAAAACCATTTAGGAATTTTATATAGTGTCTTAAATTAAACATTCCGATATGTTTAAATTTTAAGAGGTTTTAAAATATAAAGAACAAGATCACTCGGTTAAAGAGTTACAGATCAAAAAAATCAAGAACGAAAATTTCAATGAAGGAGAATATAACTAAGAAATAAACCTAATTCACTTGACAGTTCTGAAACTGAATTTTTACTTTTATATAAGTTCTAAGATTATAGTATAGACAGGGGAGCACAATGTTACTATAACACCTAAAAAAGGGAGAAAGTTGAAATCAACCGTAATCATAACGGGCCTGGTGAGGAGAGTCGAAAGAATAAAGACAACCTTTCGTACCTTTGGCATTGAGGTCTAAGCTTTGACATAAAAAGTACCTCCATCCACATTAAGAGACACCATTCTTATGGGTCTAGTAAAAGTTTCAAGGGAAGACACATCTACTGTAAATACTGTTCAGTAAAATTTAGGGGACCACGTTCTTACCTTTTTGTTGTCTTCTTACACTTTCTCTTTGCAAAGATGGTTGGAGTGTCTATCCATTTCCATATACGTGTGTGTGTGTGTGTGTGTGTGTGTGTATGGTCGAAGGGACCACCGAGTCTACCATTTGTTAGACGGACGTTGCACCCTCTGGACTCAAGCTAGGGACCCAACCCTTTTAGGGAACCTCTTCCCGTCCCAATGGGTGAGGTCATAACGACAGACCTCTTAAGGTACCCGTCTCCTCGGACCACCCGATGCCAAGTATCCCAACGTTCTCAACCTGTGTTGACTCACTGATTGTAAAGTAAATCGTATGTATGTGTCGTATGTATATACATTTTGTTTATATGGTTTTTTTTGTTCGTGTCGGTACATCCTTAGTTGGTTGTCCCAAAAGGATAGACATTACTACTCCCATGCTTTGGTGTGGTAGGACAGTATAAGTAATGACCGGGAACACCGAAACTGGGAGATAAGTGTCGACCGAGGACCATTGTCTCTCCTTCTTACCTCATGTTTTAGTAGTGGAACCCGAGATCCTCAGGACTCTGGATGAATGATGAGAGGAAGAACCATTGGACGTTGGAACCTACTGACAGTGTATTGACAAAACGGAACTCAAGTGGTAATTATTTCACTCTCTAACTACGGTATTTGAAAGGAGTAACACGATTAGGCCTTACTTACTATCACTATCTCTTGTATGAATTGTGTCGACTGGTAGAAAAGCATTGGGATAGTTAAATCCACGAAACGCATTTGTCGTTTGTAACCTTAAGACTACATCAGTACAAAAGGACCAGACGACCCACGATCTGAGAGAGGACGGGGAGAATTGAAGGAGTTCGGAGAATAAATGATCTAGGTGGGTCCCAAGGGTGTACACTTGAATGATTATACGATTCGTGTAGTCTTCAACAAAATTTCCACCCTTTCCATATTTTCCAGGAAAAATTTTTAATTACATAAATAAAAGAAAAAAAATAAAAATTTTTATTTAAATAAATAAAATTAACCTCCAATTAATGAAATGTTATAACATAACTACAACAAGACTATCGGGTGTGACCGGTTTCACGTAAAATAAAAGAGAACAAAAAATTAAATTTAAATAAATAAAATTGACCTCCGATTAGTGAACTGTTATAACATAACCAAAACGGTATGTAGTTGTACTTAGACGGTGCCCACATGTGTACAATGGGTAGGACTTGGGGGGAGGGTGGAGGGAGGGGCATGGTAGGGAGACCCAGTAGGGTCACGTGGTCGGGGTTCGTAGGACATAGTACGTAGCTTGGACCTGACCACTAAGTAAAAAATACACTATAATATGTACAAAGTTACGGTAAGAGGGTTTAGTAGGGTGACAGAGGGAGAGGGTGTCTCAGGTTTTTTGACAAGATATGTAGACACAGAGAAAACGACAGAGCGTATGTGATTCTTAGCCTGTGCTGACTCGCTGAAGGGAAAGTGAAAAGTGAAAGTACGTAACGTCTTCCTTTACCGTTGGGTGAGGTCACAAGAACGGGTCTCTTATGGCCCCTGTCCCCTCGGACCACCCGAAGGCAGATACCCCAACGTGTCTCAGCCTGTGTTGACTTCACTGAATCGTCGTCGTCGTCGTCGTCGTCGTATGTCGCAATAGTAATGGTAGAAAGATTTAAGGTATATATACGTAATCATATGACATAACCATAAAAAGAAAGACCGAATGAAGTGAGACATATTAGCCGAGGTCAAAGTAGGTAGAGTAATCTTGACTAAGTTTACATAAGAAAAATTACCGACTCATTATGAGGTAACACATATACATGGTGTCGAAAGAATAGGTAAGTAGACGACTACCTGTAGATCCAACAAAGGTACAGGACCGATAATATTTGTCACGACACTACTTGTAACCCCATGTGCACAGAGAAAGTTAAAACCAAAGAAGCCACACATACGGGTCGTCATCCTAACGACCCAGTATTCCGTCAAGATAAAGGTCAAAAAATTCCTTAGAGGTGTAACAAGAGGTATCACCGACATGATCAAACGTAAGGATGGTTGTCACATTCTCCCAAGGGAAAAGAGGTCTGAGAGAGGTCGTAAATAACGTTTCGCGTAAAATCTACAGCACGGACAGAAACATAATAAGAGTAAATGGACCTTACGAGTAAGTTCGGTCCCCCCACCCCATTCATCATGAAGGAGAATCGTACCCTTAGTTAACCCGACAACGTTCCCCTCTTTATATTCATCTGTCGATGAATGACTAAGAGAGACATTCAAATTAGAACTATTAGTGTTAGTTGTGTTAGGTTTTCACACTTTCACTTTCAACGAGTCAGTACAGGTTTAGAAACGGTGGGGTACCTGACATCGGGTGGTCCGAGAAGATAGGTACCTTAAGAGGTCCGTTTTTATGACCTCACCCATCGGGGAAAGAAGTCACCAAGAAGGGCCGGGTCCCTCGCTTACGTCTAGAGGACACAACGTCCGTCTAAGAAATGGTAGACTCGGTGGTTTTGGTACTGAGATTAAACGAAATTTTTAATTCGAGATTTGGTGTAAACGTTTCAATCAAGTTGTGTAGAAACCTATCTCGGGTGTGAAAGGAAGACTCGTAGATCTCGAACAAGTTATAACAATTTTGATTTTATCTAAGTTTCCACACTAACGGGTAATAAAATTGAAGTATTGAAACTCTAGTTTTTGTAACAAAGATTTAGTGACCAACACGTTCATGGTCCGTTAACCAACCTCAGGAGTGGGGAGTTGGACCGGAGAGTTTCATGTAAAAGGGTCTAAGAATTTTTAGAGTAGAGAGTCAAGATTCCGTCCAGAGGAGTCTGTCCACAGTAAAGTTCTAAAGGCAGATCGTTAGAAATAAATTATCAACCCCTACCTCTCAGTGTTTTTATGTACGCTACTTTTATGGTGTTCCGTATTGGTCATTGAACCATCTCCTTTGTGTGTCCTGACCTAAACAAATGTTATCGTAAGGATATGGTACTACTAAATCTGAAACTTGAAGTTTCACAACGACAGAAGTAAACACCTGGTCCTTTTCACCTGCAATCTACCAGACCGAATACACTCGACATGACACATACCACCCTGGAGGATCCAAAGGATATTTATCTCTCAGAACAACTCCTCGTCCCCGTTTTGGACGGGACACAACTTTCGTGATTCACTGTCACAGGAACCCGACGGGTCATATAAAATCCCCATAAACCGTGTCGAGTACAAAAATAATCAAAAACCTTCTTAGACCGAAAGTGAAACAATAGGAAGGTTACGGTTCAAGCTTAACTTTTACTTGTAATGTAGTCGAACAATGAAGCAGGAACCCTTTTTCAGGTCGGGCATACCTGTTTAAGTTGGTTCTACGGTTCCCTTCTCTGTCTACTACAGATAATTTTTCACAGCAAAGTTCAAAATGTGGAAAACAATCCTTATTTTGTAACGAGGGTGGGGCTAGAATCTGTGTGTGTGTGTGAGGAAATTCAAAATTCCATTTTGATAACTCATATGTTGTTCTTATCACTAAACGTATTCGTATAAGAACACGACTTACAAACCGTTCTTAAATTAATAAGACACTGTTAGTCGGCTAATCAGTAGTAATATGACTAACTCTTTCAGAGTACCCCTTTCGTGGCTTCGGTACAGATTTATCACCTAAACATACCTAGGAAATAATGTCAATAAAAGTCCTAACATGTAATTAATTAAAATACTGAGTTGTCTAGATTTCTAGTTTTGATGACATGTTTCAGTGTATGAAACATTGGATTTCAATGATTTCTGTGACCCAAGTCTATAAACAAAACGGTGTACACCCGTTAAAACCTTAAAACCAAACCCTTGTTAATAGTGTTGTTTTCCGTTCAATTACACAACCTCAAAACTTATAATTTTTATAAAATGAATTATTGTCATACACAGATGACTGAACAAATTGACGACTTTAGTTCTTAGGAAAATTGATAAAGTAAGTGTTATCGTTGCTATACCTTTGTAACATTCACAGATAGTTTCCTACTCACCTATTTCTATAATATATATTATAATAATTATATTATATATCATAATGTGTCGGTACTTCTCCTTTTAAGACGATGAACGTTATTATACCTACCTAGAACTCCCGTAATACGATTCACTTTATTTGGTCTCTCTCTTTCTGTTTATGACTTATCATAATGAATATACACTTTAGATTTGTTTTCAGTCTGAATGTCTTTGTCTCTTCCTTTCACCAACGGTCCTTGACCCCCAACCCCCTTTATCCTTCTCTAACCATTTTCCTATGTTTGAAAGTGGATATGTTACTTATTTTAGACTCGTAGATTACTTTTTACACTACTAATAATTATTATGACATAATATGTTAACTCTAAACGATTTTTTCATCTTACAATTACAAGAGTGGTTTTTATTTATTTATACATTCATTTTTATACACTCTAGTATCGACACAAGTAATTGATCTACCATTCTTAGAAAAGTATTATATATGTACATACTTCAGTGGTGGAAATTTGCAGAATTTTAAAATAAACAGTTATTATGAAGTCATTTCGACTTTTTTTATTTTGTGGTTTTTCTTTTCTTTTCTTTTCTTTTAAGAGAAAATTTGACTCTCGTTTATGATTTTTGTTTTGTTATTTAATTTCTCGTGACCCCACACAAACCTAATAAAATTACAATACTAAGAGCCCACACCACTACGAATGACCGAAGAGAGGTACCAAAATAGTTCCTGGAACAAGATATAAAGATACTACAAGTCGAATACCGTAAAGTGGAGTCGACAATGGTCCTCAAGTGACATAACATCTTCCTTGAAAGAGTGTTCGATGAGTGGATATTTCACGGTTGATTATCTAAACCTAGGAAGAAAATATAAACAATAGGAACGTGTGAGAGTCAACAAGATAATCCGTCCCCGAATCCGTTATGTTTGAACCAAGACTCCCCCGAAAGGAACCTTACTCAAAACATTATGTTAGTCATCCTCCTTTTGACACGTAAACTGTAAACGATCCCACCAATAAATAAATGTCACAGTATTGTTCGGTTTATAAACGAGTTCCAAACTTTTTCCAACTACCACAACAGTCGATGGAAGACGGGGATCCATCGCGGATGGAAATGTTCTGAGAGATTCCAACGACTCCGATCCAACTCTGTTTGGCTGGACCAGACGAAAGGAACCGAACTGGACACACCTATATCGAAGTTCGTAGATTCTGACAGGTTTTCCCAGTCAACATCTAAAAAAAAAGAAACAAAAAAACCTTTCCTTGAGGTCTAGTCTACCGATCAGTACGTGAAATAAGGGAGTAAGGTATTGATAAATAATTCTTAGATATACCCGGTCCAGACGTGATCTGTTCTCTAAGTGCCCCATGGTACGTCGAGAGGGAACAGAAATCTTTCAAGCACCAGATCGCCCCTTATGTTTCTTTCGTTGTGTGTGTTAATGTTGTGTCAAACGACTTCTCACTCACGTCCTCCGGTCTCTTATAAATTGACCCCGCCAACTGTCTAACCCTCTTTGACCCCTCCAATAGGTCTTCTTTACTCTCAATTGAACTCTGTTTGCCGTAATTGATTGTTCACTTTCTCGAAAGGTCCACCAGTCACCCATTTCTTAGGTGGACGTCACGTCCTCTACGTCTTCTATACCCAAGTCAGAGACCCAGCCCTTCTAGGGTACCTCCTCCCGTACCGTTGGGTGAAATCATAAGAACGCATCTCTTAGGGTGCCTGTCTCCTCGGACCGTCCGATGGCAGGGATCCCAACGTTTGTCTGTCTGTGTCGACTTCGTTGACTCGTACGTACATACGTTCTTCACTTTCTCCACTCTGTCTTCCTCTTTCTTTGTCTTATAAGTTCAGTCTCTCAAATCAAAACGTTTTTGGATCTATATTATCAGTTCTTATTTTGAGACGATACGACAGGACCAATTCAAGGTTACTGTTTATATATAAAAGAAGGGTCAAAAAGAATAACAAAATCAGTCTTAATTGGGAATAACGTATGAATAAGAATGATATATCACAACGGATACCATCAATATTTATCAGTGACTTCCATTTACCTAAAATAATCCTCGTCTATATCAAGATTAGACATCTCAGACATTTTGTAAGTTCCCTAATAAACCGAATTTTGGGAGATTCATAATTTCTCTTTTTATAATAGTAATGAAATTATTATGAAAGGGTTCAACGTTTGCTTATTGACCGAGGTTGTTAGTGTAGAGATATTAACAAGTGTGTAAAGTCTGTCCGTAAATTGTTGGGGTGTTTCTTTGAAGTTGTCGATTCGAGGAAACTGAACTAACGATCTGTCTGAGATTCAAAAACAAAAGTACGGGGTTTAGTTTAGTGCTCTCGTTTTCAATCTGTCTTTCCGACTTGAACTTGTTTTCAAGTTCCTAAAATAAAATTTTTACGATAATGACTTGCAATGGTATAAATTCTAAATGTTCATAGTCAACATTTCACATGACAATAAAATACATTGTAATTTTTGTTTTATTTATTTTTTGATAGTAAATTTACTACTACACGTTTGTCAATCTGTGGGAGTTTAAAGTCGTTATAATTTTACACTTTATTACACATAGTATCATAACTTCTTAATACCAGTTGTTACCATTTATAAAGATACCTCTCAAACTAGATATATTAAAAATTTTTTAGTTCTTCTTTTTCTCTTTCAATCCAGTCTGGGAAACACAAAGTCTAAGATACACAACCTTCCTTGTGCTATCTTTTTATCTTTTAATCTATAATTTTACATGTAGGGTCAAAAACTCGTAAACCTTGTAATTTCCCGGTAATGGATTTCCTTGAAACGATTTGTGATTAAGACGCTTATTGTTATACCCATTCCTTTACACTATGTACGTAGAAGTCAAAGGAGAATCGAGACGGTTCATCACAGTATGTTAGAGTAATTTGATTTAAGAGGAACTTGAAGTCGTGAGGTTGTCTAAAGACACGAGGTGTCAGTATTTACATATTCCAATTGTCAATACCTCTTCACCAACATTCTTTCATTTCTTAACCACTCTTTAAAACCCTTTTACCACATTCTCATTGGTTTTTACTTTTCACGTTTATTCTAAATAAAAGATAATGATCGGAGAATAAAATAAAAGATAAAATGAAATAAAAGATGAAATAAAATAAAAGATAATAAACGGAGAACTCCGAAGGACCTACCAATTCGTTCCTTTCTTAAACGGACGTTATGTCCCCTGAGACCTCTGTACCCGAGTTAGGGACTCAGTCTTTCTAGGGAACCTCCTCCTTTACCGTTGGGTGAGGTCATAAGAACGGACCTTTTAGGGTACCTGTCTCCTCGGACCACCCGATGTCAGGTTTCCCAACGTTTCTCAACCTGTACTGATCCGTTCGTGCTTACTTTTTTTTTTTACTTGATCGAAGAATTCGTTTTCTGTTTAATTCATCATTATCACGTTCCACATTACCGGTAGGACGGAAGATTTCAATGATGATTTTCAGAGAAATTATAGTGACGTTTTTAGTTCTACCATCTCCTGAGGACCTTCTTCTTTTACAACATCAAAGTTCACCATATTTTGGTTCCGATGCTAAATAAGGAGACGGTGACAATAGAAAATGAAAAGGAATAATTAGACTATGATAATTTATGAAAATCTTCTAAGTCTGTGTACGAGAGACCCACAACGTCGTTCTCTATCATAAGGAGGAACATTCTGATATTTTTTACATTATGATAATTAATCCCACGACAATCCTCTGTTTACTCTACTTTACATTTATCAAGATTGTCCCCCCGAAGGGACTACCGAGTCACTATTTCTTAGGAGGATGGTTACGTCCTCTGTACCCAAGTTAGGAACCAGACCCTTTTAGGGTGTTCAGTGCTTCGTTGATTCGGGTACACGGTGTTAATAACTTGGACACGAGATCTCGGGTCCTCGACGCTGACGACTTCTGGTGTACGGGATCTTGGACACGATGCGTTGTTCTCTTCGGTGGTGTTCCTCTTAGGACACGTGGAGTTACTTCTCATCGGTGGCGAGTGGTGTTGATCCCTTTACGGACTCGTCGTTACTTCTGGGTCGTATCGTTTTGTCAATTTATTTATTTGTTTTAATAAATCTTTTTATCAAGATTATCCCTTTCTTGAGGATTGACAAGTGTTCTCTTTTTCTGTTGGGATATGTTTTTACGTGTGTCTCTTTCTCGTCCGTCAAGTGTCTACTTCTTTATACTTAAAGGTTACCCGTGTACTTTTATACAAATTAAACCGATCACTAGTAATTTTATATGACATATGAAACTGGTCTGGGGTAAAATGGAGATTCTAGTCGTTTTTCAATTTTACCAACTGTTATAAGTTATAATCAGTTCCACACCAATGTTCATCTATCCACAACCATATCTTAAAACCCCCCCATGGAATTATAAATTATAACCTTAAATTTTGAAGTGAAACTAGTCGTTTAGATGAAAATCTTTAGATAGTCGTCTATGTAAGTATGTTCAAGTGTACCTATATACAGATTCCTATTAGTGACTTCGTTTCAATAATTTCGATTTTGACTCTCCAACACTATATAAATTATTAATAGAATAAATTTATTTTAAAGACAACTTCATATTGTATTTTTTCTCGAGTATAGTATCTATAAGTCGAACCGTTTATAGTGTTTTACTACTTGTATAGACAAGTTAATAAAACATCTAAGTCTTTATCCTTTCATAGTCCTTAAGTTTTCTGGGGGTACATGAGTTAGGGACAGTGATGAGATGAGAAAGGAAGTCTTCATCGGTGATTACGACCGAAGATTGTAATTCCTAGATAAGACAACAAACAACTTGTGTATTTACTTTAGTATATCATACACACAAAAAAGGGAACGACGACGACGACGATCCAGAGAAATCAACATAGACGGAGAAACGTTGGCGTACCTGACATCGAGTGGTCCGAGGAGACAGGTACCCTAAGAGATCCGTTCTTATGACCTCACCTAACGGTACGAAAGGAGGTCCCCTAGAAGGGTTGAGTCCCTAACTTGACCGTAGAGAATACAGAGGTAACTGTCCGTCCAAGAACTGGTGATCGCGGTGGTAAAAGTAAGTTGTAAGACAAACACTCTAGGTAGGTACCACAACACACATCGTCATTGAACGACACATCATAAGGTGGCTTGATTACATAGTGTCAAATAAGTATGGACAATAACGACTATTTGTGAATCCAATATACCACCAGTACCCTTAGGTCGAGTGTATGAAGACTGATATCCCTGGTTTTAACTGGGGCTCAGGGTCAACGATACGAGGTTTCAAGTAGTCACATAGACATGGTTCCGATACGAAGGAACCCAAGGAGGGTCGGTCACTAATTCACGCCATTTCTACACCTCCGTCTAAATAAGGACCCTCGGTCCTTAACAAGACAACAGATCGAAACCGAACTTTTAAAAGGTTACCGGAACTACAGTAAATGATCTACTGTGTCGTCAGATCACGTGAAGATGAGTTTGAACGGGGGAAGAGACGAAGTGAGTCCCAGTGTTAATGTATCACTAGACTAAGAAAGTCTCTCTCCATGGTCGTAGTGATTCTTATAACCACTACCGGAGGAGATATCCGTTCTCTACTGTCTTTCAATCGGTTAGGTGTGTCGACCCGAAAAATCGTAGGAATTTCTACTATACAGGAGGTTTATAGTCTCCGTTAAGTTCACCGTCAACACTTGGTGGTCTTAAGTCTTGTGACGTTAGTGAAAACACTGGTCGTTCCAACTTCCCTGTTGGTTTCCGGAATTGGATACCCTTTGATACCTCTAATATTTATCTTGTTTCTCTGAAATCCCCCTTTCCCACGATAAATCACAAATACTAATTTTTCTTTCCTCTATTATTCTTTATTATCAGTTCGTCCTCCGAATCTCAATAGTGGGGTTAGTTTTCAGTCATACACCAATAATTCAAAACTCTAGACTCGATTACAAGTCTAGATCTTATAAAAGCGACTTCCTTCTTTCTTGAACGTTGGGACACCGTTTATATATGATATTCTCAAGTGAGTCAGGAAGGTTTCCCTGGGTCTTGGGTAATCGAGTTCACTAACATGTGGACCTTTCCACCTTTTTAGTCGACAAAGGTCGGATAGTCTGTGTTGTAGACTCACTGTAACTAGTACCGGTAAGATAATCTCACGACCAGGTTCGGCCTTTACCTGTCGTTGACTTACGATGGTGTAAGTCCTTACCTAGACTTTCTGTTGTCCCAACAGAGTACTTACCTCGACACTCGTCACGTAGACTTAAATCTGGAACACGCTTTCCTCTTCACCGGGTTCCACTTTTATTTATGTCTAAGGACCCGGTACCAGTTACCAGACTGACAGAAGAGTTCCCGGACTCTTCCTTTTCCGTATCCCCTAATCTCTATTCCTCCAGACCCGATGTTCGTATCCTTACCTGTTTACCCTCATCCGCGTCTCACACTTTTTAAAATATAGTGGATAGTTGGGTTGACCTTTCATACATGGTACTTCTCTGGTAGTTCTTGACTCATCTAATCTACTGCACCAGTTAACTGTAGTGAGTCCGAAACGGTAAGTCAAGTCAAGGCAGCGAGTCAACACAGGTTGAGAAACACTAGGATACTTAACGTCGTGCGGTCCGGAGGGACAGGTAGTGGTTGAGGGCCTCAAGTGAGTCTGAGTGCGGGTAGCTCAGTCACTACGGTAGGTCGGTAGAGTAGGAGACAGCAGGGGAAGAGGAGGACGGGGGTTAGGGAGGGTCGTAGTCTCAGAAAAGGTTACTCAGTTGAGAAGCATACTCCACCGGTTTCATGACCTCAAAGTCGAAATCGTAGTAAGGATCGTAGTCTTGTGGGTCCTGACTATTGGAAATCTTACCTGACCAACATTGAGAAACGTCAGGTTCCCTGAGAGTTCTCAGAAGAGGTTGTGGTGTCAAGTTTTCGTAGTTAAGAAACCGGGAGTCGAAAGAAGTGTCAGGTTGAAAGTGTAGATATGTACTGATGACCTTTTTGGTATCGGAACTGATCTGCCTGGAAGCAACCGTTTCATTACAGAGACGAAAACTTATACGATAGATCCAACCAGTATTGAAAAGAAGGTTGTTCATTCACAGAAAATTAAAGTACCGACGTTAGTGGTAGACGTCCCTAAAACCTTGGGTTTTTTTATCAGACTGTGACAAAGGTGACAAAGGGGTAGATAAAGGGTACTTCACTACCCTGGTCTACGGTACTAGAAGCAAAAGACTTACAACTCGAAATTCGGTTGAAAAAGGGAGAGTAGAAACGGTAATCGTTAGGAATTTAACCTTACTATCTATGTACTTACCTCACTGGTACCACTATCTTTTTTCTGGTAGACACTCGGTTCAGTATCCCTGAGGGGGAATGGTTCGAGTCATGTCAACGGAAACGTTCGGTCATCGTGACTGGTTGTCCTCTTCCGTTACCGTGGGGTGAGGTCATGAGAACGGACCTTTTAGGGTACCTGCCTCCTCGGACCACCCGACGTCAGGTCCCCCAGCGCTTCTCAGTCTGTGCTCACTGAAGTGAAAGGGAAAAGTGAAAGTACGTAACCTCTTCCTTTACCGTTGGGTAAGGTCACAAGAACGAACCTCTTAGGGTCCCTGCCCCCTCGGACCACCCGACGGTAGATACCCCAGCGTGTCTCAGCCTGTTTAGACTTCACTGGATCGTCGTCGTCGTCGTCGTCGTCGTCGTGTCTGGTTGTAATTCGGGATCTGTACCGTGATAATTAGGTCCTCTGGTTGGTCTATGAGTCACTTTCAACTTAAGTAACCCGGGGAAAGTATTACCTTCCCGACAGTTGAGTGGTAGTGTCCGTATCCATAAACGACCCATACTTAAGTGGAAAGGGTGGACATCTCGGAGTCGATCCTAATGATATCCCCTTTAATACCTTATAAACTATCCCTCCGTACGCTAAGATACCGAAGGATCCACCGTGTCACCATTTCTTAGACGGATGGTTACACCCTCTGTATTCTCAACACTCAAACCAGGGACCCAGTCCTTCTAGGGGACCTCCTCCTTTACCGTTGGGCGAGGTCATAAGAACGGACTTTTTAGGGTGTCTGTCTCTTCGGTCAAGTATTCTAACGTTTCTCGACCCGTATTGACTTCACTGACTTGTGTGTGTACGTATAATGAACCATACAATGCAATGGTCACATCGGTTCAAACTTAAGTAAAATCGACTTTTCATTGATATTAAAAATTTTTCTCTCTTACTACAGTTCTTCTAATTATAAAGAAATCACAACCATTACCATGTATAATACAACTTGTATACATTTTTTCATGTAAAATGTAAGAATGGATTACAGAGTCCACTTTTTTTTATTTAGAGAAGTTCCCAGAGTCCTATCTGACTAAATACTCTGTCTGTGTAAGGACAGGAGTGTCTCGAATGAAAAATAACATCCCTATGTCTAATATTTAAATAGAATTTTTTTCAGGTCCATTTTCCTTCAGAATACTTATTTTGATTTCGACTTCTTTCTCTTATGCACCATCTTCTTACCTCCTCACTACAGTAAAACCCGTCCGATAATTCTTTGAGAGACGCTCATCTACGTTAAACATCACTGGACTTATTTCACCCCCTTTCACAATACAATGATGGTTCCGTTCTCCCTTTTACGTCTCCCCTATATTAATGTTTCGAGACGACTTCCTTTACTTGAATAAGGTGAGTTCCTTGTCGTTCTTTGATGACCCCTCTCTCTACGTACCCGTTGTCAACGTCTTCTACCTCAACTTCCCACCATTCTCCGAGACGTCCAAGACCAGACCTCGAACCCAAGTAGGATTTATTCGACTTTTCAGGGATCCCCTGAGACGTGTACTCTTCCTACGTTATACTAAATGTAAAATATCTTTCGTGAGACTAGCGACGAAACCTCTTATCTGGTGTCGTTCCCTAGTCAATGTACTGAGGACGAACTAAGGTCCGACTCTCTATTACCAGTCACCAAACATAGTGTCACAATCTCCAAGTTTACTCCCCCTTTCAAGGGACATACTAATCTACGCCGAGAATGTTTGTGATCTTTTATTCATTAGAGACCCTAGTAGAACTTCTAGGAATCCACCCGATTCCATAGTTGAACGACCTTTGATAGTTCTTGGATTAAGTTGAATTTTCGGAAACTATTAAAAATCGTCCAATTATAAAATCGTCTGGTTTCCGTAGTAGTCCTACTAGGATCTCCATTGAACAAAAGACCATAAATAGTTTCGGTGTTAATTAGATTCTCCCTTGCAAAGGAGGTCACAATTTGAATTATGTTATCACGTTCAGTGACTAGTAATTTTGATTCTCTAAAATGTGTAGTTTCCTTTGGTATTTGTTTTACTTTTCGTTAGTATGTCTTACCCTCCTTTATAAACGTTTACTTCGTTGGTTGTTCCTAACTAGAGGTTTCATATATTTGTCGAGTACATCAAGATACAGTTTAGTTCTTTTTGTTGGGTTAGTTCTTTACCCCTCTTCTAGATTTGTCTGTAAAGAAATATATAAGTAATATATATATGTATATAATATATATATATATTGACTAAGTGAAACGACACACTGTCTTTGATCGTGTTGTAACATTTAGTTAATATCAGGTTATTTTCAATATTGTTAAAACTTTTTTTAATAAGTTTTTTATTTAATCTTTTTTTAAAATACACGGGATTATTCCCGTGTAAAACTTTTCATATATACACACACACACACACACACACACACACACACACACATATTCTAATAAAATCTCATAAAGGTATTAAGAGTTTACCCAGACATTGAAATGATTTTTCATATGATATTCTTCCGACACTATAGGTGATCTCTCATGGTCAAAGACCCTTTGGGTCACACCTAACCGAAAAAGACTATAGGTTCTAGTCTAAACCGAATCCTATGTGACGTTTCTCCTATAGTTTTGTTTCAGTAATAAAGGTGAAAAAGGAGGAAGGAGAGTTGACACCCAGTACTTTCGAATACTTCGTCTCATACTAAAATCTTGTAGAGTTCAACGTTTCCTCCATTTCCTCTGAACATGACCGCATCACTGTAGGTGTCGATGTCGTCGTCCAGACTCCGGTGCCGTCTCGTCGGCGATAACAGAACACGGTCTTTGTGTGTCGACATGTCCTCGGGGATGACTGGGTACTCTCTGGACGTTCCTACGGTCTACTAACTACATGACACCAAAATCTCCTCTAGGTTCTCTCTCGTTTTCAAATCTCGGAGCAACTTTTGGTGTAGGTAGGAGAGTCGAGTAAAATCAAAGAAAAAAGGTCACATCCACACATACAAGTCAAGAGTTTATTTAATAAAACCTCGTTTTATTATGACATATTTCAGATGAACAGTCACAGACCTGTCGTTCTGTACCCTAGATATAAAAACAAGTATAGTGTAGAAACAGGGAATGACACATTTGAGTCTAGGAAATTAACTGTAGTGTGACGGGGCTAAATGTGTATATACTTCATCGATATTCTGACGTTAGTTTTGTGATGTCTATTTCTACCAACACTCCTACTTTGTGTTACAATTCAAATTTTACTTATGTATGAGGTCAACAACCGGTGTCTGTACCTTGTGTGTATCATTTACAAACACACAAGAAGGAACACACAGGACCCCAGGAAAGTAGACTGCCAGTCCCTAGTAAGAGTGACGACCCATATCTGTTCCTATTCTCTCTTGGGACGAGGAATTCTTCAACAACCAGAGAATGAACTTCCTAAATAATAGAGTGTCCAAAATTTTGTCTTTCCCTAGAGTCTTTGATAAGTCAGGGGTTGGTAATAAAGGATTATTCCCTTTTCGTCAGGTGACTCACATCTACTTAATCGGTTGTAGGGTGTCTGTGATCTTCCTTTGTACGGAGGGACCGAGGGTACATAGGCGACCATGGTGCGACAGAGTGTCGGATGACGAGTCGACAACAAGTTTTCGTCACCCTGTTATAGACTTTGGATTGTCACTTCAAAGTGTTTTTCTTATAAAAAAGAAACGAAGTACTTTAAGTACTATTTCGCACCGGGTAAACAACGCGACTGGAATTTGTATTGAAGGAACTGAATAATTTTGATTTTCAAGGCCCACTGGGAAAGTTTAAGACCCTTGAATCTTTATAAACCGGTTCTAAGTTTACTGACTATAAGAAAGGTTTAAAACGAACACTTTATTTTCTCTTATAACGATCAAATCATGTATGGGACGCAAATCTTACTTCAAATATCGTAGAGAGTATCATGTTCCGCTTGTAAACTGTGTCACCCATTATCCGAACGGGGAATCTGTGGTTTCAAGTGAAGTGAAGGACAAAATTTGTTCATCACTTATTGTTCGTGTAAGATCGTATTTTTAAATTACCATAAAAACGATAAAATTTATTAACTCTTATAGAAAATTAAAATATCGGACTTTGTCATACTTATTAATTATTCACCGTTTCCCCACCCCTTGAGGTTCAACCATTAGATCTAAGTGTTTGGGTGATCGACTAATTCCAGAAAACTAAACACTTTGTAATGGTCAAAATCTTTGTGTCAGGGACTCAAGGAACTAAGGGTTTTATTAGAAAACCAGAAAAAGAAAAAGGTAACGTGAGAATGTAAATAAATTTTGTCTGGGTTATCATGTCTAAGGAGATAAGTACCTTCTTTATAAACAAGAAAGATAGATACCTAGAGATTTACGACACATGTATACAGACTTTTCGTGACAATATTATACTATTGGATTATCAAACTTTCGTAGTATACTTTAAGGTAAATATTGTAATAATTCTAAAACACACACCACCCCCCTTCACATCCCATCCCTTTTTCTTTTTGAACGATTCTGAACGTCGTTAAACGATTCTTTTGTTCTTTATATACGTCCAGATAATGTACCCATTCGAAGTCAAGGGTCTTTTCACACACGAAAAGAGTCCCTTCCGCGACTCTCAGTACCCTAAACGTGAAACATTAGTTCTCGTCTTGACCCTTAGTAATAACAATTCTTCTGTTAACGGGTTCACAGGGTATCGACCAGAAAAAAGACTCAGACTTACACAGGTGTTCTGTAGTCTTATAGACCTATGTACCGTTTTTAAAGTCTTCTAAAGACCTACAAACCTAAACCTTGATGGAACTGGAACCGCACGACTGAGGAGAGAGGTAGGTCCCAGGAAGTAAAAGACATGGACCTCCAAGTTTGGACTGGTTCCGTCTCCGACACATCCCGGGAGCCCACGAAAAAGATTCTGTCTCATCTTCGAAACACACATATTTCAGTAGTCACGGAGAATCGACAATGAGTATGGAGGAGTATAGAGAACCTAGGGTGTGAAAGACCAAATTACTGGAATAGTGAATGTCGGGTTTGAGACTGGGAAGTAAAAGGACCGGACGACAAGTCCTTGCATGTGAGGTCGGTGAGTCTAAAACTGGAGAGGAAGAATTTGAACCAGTTATGAGAAAACAATTGATAGAACTTGTTGTTTTAGAAGTCCCAACCAACAACACCAACAAAAGTTTAAATACCAAAAAGATGAACAAGAGGACCGGGAAGGACAAATCAAGACAGGATAAAAAGGGTTAGGTTCACTTAGTCCGAATGAATACCTTACGGTCAGACCACTCACAAGTTTTTATAAGACAACCCATATCACTTATTCCCCGAAGGGTCCACCGAGATCACCATTTCTTGGGTGGACGGTTACGTCCTCTACTTTTTTTGTGCCCAAGTTGGGGACCCAGCGCCTCTGGTAGTCCTCCTCCTTTACCGTTGACTAAGGTCATAAGAACGGACCTCTTAGGGTCCCTGTCTCCTCGGACCACCCGATGTCAGGTGCCCCAGCGTTTCTCAACCTATGCTGACTTCGCTGATTCGTATCGTGTGAGCATTACTTCTTTCCTCACTTATAGCAGATAGATAGTTTTTCAACCGTCCGTGAACTGTAGGTCCCAGGTGTTAGAAGGAGGAGGAAGGACACAGATGGTATTAAAGGGAAAGAGAAGAAAGATGGTTGAGAGGAGAAGTTGTTCCTATCAAGGTAAGTAGTATCGTCATCAGTACCTTAGGAGTGACGGGGACTGAGTCTTCCGGAGGGTACAGAAAAGGGGTAGACGAAAAGTACTTAGAATAAGGATTGTAGGAAAGTTCCCGTCTTAGGCTAGGAAGGAAAAGGTATGTTCGTAGGTGTTTATAGATCTAAGGAGTACTGGACAGAGGGTTAGAGACCACCATGAATAAGAGACATTATTGAATTAGGAAAATTATTCATGATGGATCTTGTCAAACTGGAGATGTAAATCTTTGGTAAAATCATCTTCCTTAACTAGAGTGGAAAGAAAAAAAACCATAAGTGTAGTAAATAGATAACATATGAGTGTTGTCTCAACCATGAATTATTCGAAACAACTTCCTTACTAATGTAATTTTTAGAACAAGAGGTACTTTCACTTTCACAATCAACGAGTCAACACAGACTAAGAATACTGAAGCACCTGACACCGGGTGGTCCGAGGAGACAGGCACCCTAAAAGGTCTGTTCTTATAACCTCACCCAACGGTAAGGGAAGACGTCTCCTAGAAGAACTGGGTCCCTAGTTTGGGTCCAGAGGACTCAATGTCCGTCTAAGAGACGGTAGACTCGGTGGACTCGGTGGACCCTTGGTGTGTGTCTTTAATAAAGGTGTTTTTACCACTTAATAGGGGTTTGAGTAGTTGAGGTTTCTATTCAAGTGAAATTCGAGTCCCTTTTCTCCTCAATAACTAACTTTCATCTCATCGAAGGATGTCACCTATCTGTGTCCATTCACAGACCTTCTTCCGATTTTGGTGTGTCTTTTAACACGACTCCAAACGAACGACGACGACGATTCTGTGAAGTCAGCACAGACTGAGACACGCTGGGGTATCTGCCGTCGGGTGGTCCGAGGGGGTGGGGACCCTAAGAAGTTCGTTCTTGTGACCTCACTCAACGGTAAAGGAAGAGGTTACGTACGGAAGAGGTCTCCAAACGAACTTAAGTCGGATTGAGACTAGACTCTCCTACAACTGGTAATTCCCTACTTTTAATATAACTTAAACCTCCTTTGTTATACTTTCTTCCGGTTCACTGGATCAAATGCAAAAAAGGGAGGATGTATTATTACTTATTCTATCTTTTCATAACTCCAATATTTTAAAAGTTTTGATATTTCCTTCCTTCTTCAGTCATTCTTTTTCACCGTTTGTAAACTTCGGTTTGAAATTTTTCTTTAAAGTCGTCACACACAAAGAAAACGACAATCATTGTCGTTCACTACTACACGATCTGAAATATTCGTCGACATTTCCGTAGTGCCCTACAAAGGAATAAAAAGACACACCGATTGTACTACCACTGTAGAAAACAACCGTAATCGAGACGTAAAGTCTACTAGAAAAATGACTGAACAAAGGTTCGACTCTATACTTGATATTCGACGAGAAAAGTCGGAAGACCACCCACCTTAAAAACGGTATCCTTAACAAGGGGTCCCAAAGAGATTCGGAGAAATTTGAGACCTACGTGAAATAACTGTTGAAGACTCAACACTATTCATAGATGGAAAATAAAGATTAAACTTCTAAAGAACCCACTATTTTAATGTAAAAGAAACCTCGTTTATAAAATCTCACATGACTTTACTGTCTAAGTACTTGAGGGGGTCTTTGAAGAGTCCTTTACCCCTTACGTTTCCAGTCCATTTATGTCAGTATTATTACAGAAGTGACTAATCTTTTTGAATTATAGTATGTGTAAAATCCAACTCATCTAACGTCTCTCTCACATGTCGTATCTTCATTATATAAATATCTAATAGAACCCTCTATACGGAGTTTCATTTTAAAATAGAAAACCTATAACGTATGAAAGAGTTAATCGTATATTTTTACCCCTCCCCCTCATTCTACCCCTCTGACTGTTTACTAAGGTGTGAAAGTAAAAGTAATACTGTATTTAAATTATAAATCAAAAAATTATGTTAATACGTCGGTACATAATACATGTATTAATTTTATTGAATTTTTGTGTATAATGTCCTAATAGGCCTTAAGTCAAGTCAAGTCAAGTAAAGTCAGCGAGTCAGCACAGGCTGAGAAACGCTGGGGTACTTAACGTCGTGCGGTCCGGAGGGACAGGTAGTGGTTGAGGACCTCAAGTGAGTCTAAGTGTAGGTAGCTCAGTCACTACGGTAGGTNGTATAATGTCCTAATAGGCCTTAAGTCAAGTCAAGTCAAGTCAGCGAGTCAGCACAGGCTGAGAAACGCTGGGGTACTTAACGTCGTGCGGTCCGGAGGGACAGGTAGTGGTTGAGGACCTCAAGTGAGTCTAAGTGTAGGTAGCTCAGTCACTACGGTAGGTCGGTAGAGTAGGAGCCAACAGGGGAAGAGGAGGACGGGGGTTAGGGAGGGTCGTAGTCTCAGAAAAGGTTACTCAGTTGAGAAGCGTACTCCACCGGTTTCATGACCTCAAAGTCGCAATCGTAGTAAGGAAGGTTTCTTTAGGGTCCCGACTAGAGGAAGTCTTACCTGACCAACCTAGAGGAACGTCAGGTTCCCTGAGAGTTCTCAGAAGAGGTTGTGGTGTCAAGTTTTCGTAGTTAAGAAGTCGTGAGTCGGAAGAAGTGTCAGGTTGAGAATTAAGACTCTTTAAACTTAACTTGAGACTTGTACCAAAAATTTTTAGATAATAATAGTGAATAACTATAAAAATTAAAGTAAAAACAAAAATAACTCAGGAGTAACAGGAACACGAATTCAGTGAGTCAGCTCAGACTGAGAAACACTGACGTACCTGACATCGACGGTCCGAGGAGACAGGAACCCTTATAGGGTCGTTCTCAGGACCTCACCCAACGGTAAAGGAAGAGATCCCCTAGAAGGGTTGGGTCCTTAGTTTTAACGTAGTGGACGTTGAAGACGTGACCGTCCGACTAAGAATTGGTGACTCGGGGAGTACAACTAATGAATGTAAGTTATTTGTAAATAAGTCACGAAAGAAAAAATAATATATAGATTGACCTCCTATTAACGAAATACTATAACACAGTCAAATATACTTAGTCGGTATCCATATGTATACAGAGGAGGGAGAACTTGGAGGAAGGATGGAGGACGGGGTAGGTAAGGAGGTCCAACAGTTTCTCGTGGTCCAAACTCGAGGGACGGAGTACGTCGTTTAAGGGTAACCGATATATAAAATGTATACCATTACATATATAACTTTTCGTCTCTGTAATGAAACGGTTGTTTCCAGGTAGATCAGTTCCGATACCAAAAAGGTTACCAGTACATACCTACGCTCTCAACCTGACACTTCTTACGACTCGTGACTTCTTAATTACGAAAACTTAGCACCACAACCTCTTCTGAGAACTCCCAGGGAACCTGACGTTCCTCTAGGTTGGTCAGGTAAGACTACCTCTAGTCGGGACCCTAAAGAAACCTTCCTTACTACGATTTCGACTTTGAGGTCATGAAATCGGTGGAGTACGCTTCTCAACTGAGTAACNCTGACACTTCTTACGACTCGTGACTTCTTAACTACGAAAACTTAGCACCACAACCTCTTCTGAGAACTCTCAGGGAACCTGACGTTCCTCTAGGTTGGTCAGGTAAGACTACCTCTAGTCGGGACCCTAAAGAAACCTTCCTTACTACGATTTCGACTTTGAGGTCATGAAATCGGTGGAGTACGCTTCTCAACTGAGTAACCTTTTCTGAGACTACGACCCTCCCTAACCCCCGTCCTCCTCTTCCCCTGCTGGCTCCTACTCTACGGACCTACCGCAGTGGCTGAGTTACCTGCAATCAAATTCACTTGAGGTCCTCTACCACTACCTGTCCCTCCGGACCGTGCGACACTAAGTACCCTAGTGTTTCTCAGCCTGTGCTGACTCGCTGACTTGACTCGACTTGACTTACATATACAAAGTCAATAAGAAAGTTGAGTAGGGAACGAGAGAGAATGAGTAACACAGACGTTCAGACAAGATATCTCTTGTCTGACTCAGACAACAGACTCAGAACTAACGACGGGACGTTTTATCCAAGTAGTCATGGTAGAAAAATCTAAGGTATATATACACAATTATATACTTTAAAGAAGAGAAAGACTGAACGAAGTGACACATATCATCCGAGATCCAAGTAGGTGGAGTAATTTTGACTGAGTTTACAAAGAGAAAATACCTACTTATTATAAGGTGACATATATACATGGTATTGAAGAAATAGGTAAGTAGATAACTGTAGAGCCAACGAAGGCACAGGACCAATAACATTTATAACGACGTCACTTGTGACCCCATGTACACAGAAAAAGTCAATACCAAAGGAACCCCATACCCGGGTCATCACTCTGACGACCGAGTATCCCATCAAAATAAGGATCAAAAATTTCCTTAGAGGCATGACAAGAGGTGGGATTTCCTCTAGTCAGGACCCACAAGTAACTTTCCTGACTACAACTTCGACTTTGAGATTATGAAACCGGTGGATTACACTTCTCAACTGAATAAACTTTTCTGGGACTACGATCCTTTCTGATTCCCGTCCTCCTCTTCCCCTGCTGTCTCCTACTCTACCAACCTACCGTAGCGACTGAGCTACCTGTACCCAAACCCACTTGAGGTCCTCGACCACTACCTGTCCCTCCGGACCGCACGACGCCAAGTAGTCCAACGTTTCTCAGTCTGTACTGACTTACTGATTGCGTGTGTATGACAAGAGGTATCACCGACATAGTTAAACGTAGGGGTGGTTACCACGTTCACCCAAGGGAAAAGAGGTGTGGAAAAGGTCGAAAATAACAAACATCTAAAAAAACTACCACCGGTAAGACTACCATTCTCCATTATAGAGTAACATCAAAACTAAACGTAAAGAGATTATTATTCGTTACAAATCGTAGAAAGTACACTTATAATCGGTGTACATACAGAACAAACCTCTTTGCAGACAAATCCAAAAGACGGACGAAAAACTATCAACAAACAAAATGACCATAGTTCGAAACACTCGACGAACATATAAAACTTGTGATTAGGGAAAAGTCATCAAAATAAACGATAATAAAAGAGGGTAAGAGTCCCAACAGAAAAGTGGAACAAATGTCAAAAGAAACGACACTTTTTAGAAAATTCAAATTAATCCAGGGTTAACAAATAAAAACAAATATAAAGGTAATAAGATCCTCCACACAGTGTCTCCTAGAACGACCTAAATACAGTTACTCACACACAAGTCGTCAAGAATACATGGTATGTAACACAATCCGTAGTTTATTTAATTTCTCTATTCTGTACCTAGGACGGAAACTCTTCGAGTATCAAATTATACTTTTTTTTTGTCTGTATTTCCTATATTCATTTTATTTCAAGACATAGACAATGTTATCTGTCAATTCATTTTAATTCAATAATTTATAACTATCAAGTACTTTATTTACTATTATACATCTACTCTATGTGACCTACCGTCTATAGTCTACTTTTCGACTTTTATACTAGTTGAGAAAAATGTTTTATCAGACTAACGAAAATCGTTCATCTACTGTGCCAGAGGTCTATGGACCATCAATCCATATAACCGTAAAAAGAGTTTAGACACCAAGCCAAAATTGTAAGTCTATATAATAAAGGTGATTTATATAATAATATGATTTATATATGAAGTCCATAAATAAATCACATTAATTGTTTTATAATTGAATGATAAGGACTTGACAATATTGTTAAGTCTAATTTATAGACGTAATATCAGTTAAGAGTAATAAGTGTCATTATAAGATATTTCAACGATATTCGTGAATCCTGTAAGTCTTGGTGACGAGAACCCCTTTATACCTCAATCTAAGGACAGTCTACCAGTTATATATTGGAACAAAATCCACACGGAGACAACTATCTGAGGAATAAATGATAGATATAGTATTTATTAAAGTACCAGAAACTTACTTTCTGGTATTAAAGTACCAGAAAAGTACCGAAACTTCTGGTAACCAAAATATATCTAAAGAAAGGACCACAAAAGTACTTTGTTAAACCAGAATAGTGTAACATTTAGACGAGAAGGTCTATTAGAAAAAGAAAACATTGTGAATTATCTATAATTTCTTAAAATGACTTGGAATGAAGAGACATCTTAGACGGAACGGACGTTTAAATCGTAAAAGGTAAGTTATCACGGAGAACTTTACGTGTTTCATTAGTCGTGATCAAAGGTCATCAGTACATACCTACACTCTTAACCTGACACTTCTTCCGACTCGCGGCATCTTAACACCACAACCTCTTCTGAGAACTCTCAGGGAACCTGACGTTCCTCTAGGTTGGTCAGGTAAGATTTCCTCTAGTCGGGACCCACAAGAAATCTTCCTTACTACGATTGCGACTTTGAGGTCATGAAACCGGTGGAGTACGCTTCTCAACTGAGTAACCTTTTCTGAGACTACGACCCTCCCTAACCCCCGTCCTCCTCTTCCCCTACTGTCTCCTACTCTACCGACCTACCGTAGTGACTGAGCTACCCGCACTCAGACTCCCTTGAGGTCTTCAACCACTACCTGTCCCTCCGGACCGCACGACGTTAAGTACCCCAGCGTTTCTCAGTCTGTGCTGACTCGCTGACTTGACTGACTGACTGATCTTCCTGTAATGTATAAGAAAAAATTTTTAATAAATAAATAAAATAAACCGATACGACCCAGAAACACCGACACACGTTCAGAAAGAGATCAACGTCACTCGTCCCAATGAGAGATTAGCACCACACCCCGGAAGAGTAACACCCCCGAAGAGAACAACGTCTCGTGCCTGAGATCCCGTGACCCCAAAGTCATCAAAGTCGGACGTACGAGAACTCGTGTCAAAGTCATCAATACCTCGTTCCCGAATCAACGAGTCGCCGTACACTCTAGAAGGCTCTCGTCCCTAACTTTGGTACAGAGGACTTAACCGTTCGCCTAAGAAATGGTGACTCGGTGGTCCCTGTGGGGACAATGTATAAGAACTGAGACCCTTTGTACTGATATTTGAAAAAACCTAAAGTCAAGTGTTGTGACGACAGGTGAGACGGTAAAAATTTAACCGTCGACACAGTATTTATGTTTAAGTTGAAGAAAAAGTGTGGAAACTGTCGAATATGAAAACAGTACGTGATGTCTACAATGAAATCGTGAAAGGTCTCGTCTGCGTGTATACGTCTAGTCGCTTAAAGGAGAAGAACAGATACCTAGATAACATAACACCCAAGTAAATGGAACTTGGTACCGGTTGTCGGTACCGAACTTAAGTACGAACTCGTTACGAATGGATCGTATGTATAAAAGAGGCACTCCGTATGTCGTTGTAAGAACGTGAATCCTTATGATCTGTCTTGAAACCGTGATGTAAACCTCCGGTGAAATTTGTCGTTTTAGTGGTTGTTTTTCCGTGTTTTTACATTTTTACACCGTGACTTATCTGGTGTTTTCCTGTAAACAAATATAAAACTCTCGACTTTGTTCTTACTTCTCACAACGGAATAAACTGGAGTAGACCCTTGTACGTACTGTCCGTTGGATGGGACAGTTATCAGTATTTCCACGACGATCATAACTAAACCCTGAATCTTTGTCTTAAATCTTTCATCCTCTTAAACAACTATACCTTCGGTGTCTACTACTCCTAGTGACATATATTTAATCTTTGGGACGGAAAAGATCAGTGAAGGACAGAAGATTAACGGTACGACTAAAGGTCCCAAGGTTGACTATTAACCCCGAAGGGCCCACCGAGTGACCACTTCTTAAGTGGACGGTTACGTCCTCTGTGTCCTCTCCACTCAGACTAGGGACTCAGTCCTTTTGAGGGACCTCTTTCTTTACCGTTAGGTGAGGTCATAAGAACGAACCTTTTAGACCTGTCTCCTCGGAACACCCGATATCAGGTACCCCAAAGTTTATCAGTCTGTGCTGACTCGTGCGTACGTGAGAGGAGAAGAGGTACGTTGATTATTGGTTGATGTCCTAATATTTTCTGATCAAATTTCCCGTAAGGAGAAAACATACCATGATAAGGAAACAGGCCCGAAGGGAGCATCGAGTCAGCCATTTTCTTAAACGGACGTTACGTCCTCTGGGCCTAAGCTATGGACCTAGTCCTTCTAGGGGACCTCTTCCTTTACCGTTTGGTGAGGTCATAAGAACGGACCTCTTAGGGTACCTGTCTCTTCGGACCGTCCGTCGTCAGGTACCTCAACATTCTCAGTCTGTGCTGAATCGTTGATTTGGTGGTGGTGGTGGTAAGGAAACAGTTCTTACGTGAGAATGGAAAAGATGACTCTGGAATTATAAAGTCTATCTAGTTGCTATTATGTCTACAGGTATAGATCACTATAAGAGACATTATAGAGTGGAGATTCATCAGTTAGTTAATATAAAAGTGTTATTATACAATATCCGATTATGACTTATACAATAACTGACAAGAAAAAAAACTGCAGTAAAATAAATAAATAAATAAATAAAACACGAGAAATAAATAAATAAAAAAAATGAAATGTTATGACATAACCAAAACGGTATGTGTGGTCAGTCTTACCGACACTAGGTTTTCAAATGTTCGTTATTTACGACCTCTCCCACACCTCTTTTCCCTTGGGAGAATGTGACAACCACCCTTACGTTTGATCATGTCGGTGATACCTCTTGTCACACCTCTAAGGAATTTTTTGACGTTTATCTTGACGGAATACTGGGTCGTTAGGGTGACGACCCGTATGTGTGACTCCTTTGGTCTTAACTCTCTGCACACACGGGGTCACAAGTAGTGTCGTGACAAATATTATCGGTCCTGTCCCTTCGTTGGATCTACAGGTAGCCGTCTGCTTACCTATTCTTTCGACACCATGTATATGTGTTACCTCATAATGAGTCGATAATGTTTCTTATGTAAACTTAGTCAAGATTACTCCACCTACTTTGACCTCGGCTAATATGTCTCACTTCATTCGGTCTTTCTTTTTGCGGTTATGTCATATGATTGTGTATATATACCTTAAATCTTTCTACCATTACTACTGGGACATACGCTCTGTCGTTTTCTCTGTGTCTACATATCTTGTCAACAAACCTGAGACAACCTGTCCCTCTCCCACCCTACTAAACCCTCTTACCGTAACTTTGTACATATGATAGTACATTCTTTGCTTAGAGGTCAGATCCAAGCTATGTTCTATGTCCTACGAACCCCGACCACTGAAAAGAAAAGTATAAACTATAGTCTTGGATACTTCTCGGTATTGACCAATCCAAAAAGAACAAAAAAACAAACAAACTAGAAACCTCCTTACAACTTCTATTAGTCTAGTGTTTCGATAGTGCCCCACTACACGGTTAGTACAATCTATATTTATTCAAAATGTCAAAACAGAGCGTCAGTAAGTACCAGTAAAGACGCTTAGAGAAAAGATTACTCCTTCAACGAGGTGGAGGAGAGGTAGATGTCACCTTCGTGACTGTAGTACTACGAGAGGGGATCCACACGACGGAGAAAGAAGCTGTTTAGCGAAAGTACAATCGAGAAGAGTTACAGAAACGACACCAAGAAAACTACGATACCAGTAGAATAGAACTCCATAACCATTATTTAAAAAAAGACCGATAATATCCGTTTGTTAACAGTTTAGGTATTCTAGACTGGTTTCACCTTCTCCAAACCTATCTATAAAATAAGTCACTGACTCGACATTACTTCGGGTACGTAACCAGACCTTAGGGAGACCACAGTTCCATATTTTAAAATAGTACCGTCTTTTACTCTGTACTGAGTTCGTCGACTTGTTCCATGTCGTCCTCTCCTACCTCCCGTGGGAGTCGAGATTCTCCCTACTGGTTGTCTACCGATCCTTCAGATGTCTTAACGTTGTGTATCGTTACTCTGAAGACCGGGGTACTACCTTATTCGAATGCTCTCAGTTGATTTTTATTAGATTTTATAACCTACTATGTAATGTTAACTGAAATTTCTGTCTTTGGTGGTCCACAATATTCTTGTACTTTCTTTCCTTAGTTTCACTCTCTCAAGTGTCTTTCGACTATGGTTCAATAGAGTGAAACAGAAAGTCTTTCCTGTACCCGGAAGAATTGACCTCTGTACAAAATTATTTTTCCTCTGATCTCTTTACTAGTAAAGTAACCGTAAGGTTTACGGTTATTTTTCTCTTCGAAGTAGGTTCTCAGAATATATTTTGTGTTTTAGAGGTTACTGAACATCAAATTATCGGATCTTTTTAAGTTTGTTAATTGACCCCTTTTACATTTGTTTGAACGGTAAATAGACCCTGAACACAAACTTCGTGACACTCTTTAATTTTATAATTCAGACTTAGTAACGACTACGTCCTAGATTTAACGTGATGGATCCCCCACGTCCATTGTTCTAAATTCTTTAATTGGAATTTTGGATCAGGTTTTAGTGACTGAGAGGACACAGAGTTCGTTTTCGTTTTTTGACACTTGGTAGTAAAGTTTCGTTTCCCGTAAAACAATTGAGGTGTACTGAAATTTTTGGTTCGATTCTTATTCAAGTGAGATTGTTTGACGTTTGGAGTGTTCTTTTAGTGGTATTCCTTCTCAGTCATCCAAACTGTTCATCTACTTAATTACGGTATTTTGAATTTTATGATCATGTCAGACTTTCTCTAATCTTCATTTACACAAAATTTATTTTTGTAAATTTTTTCTTTTTGGTATAATCGTGTTTATCGAGTGTATGGGATGAGAATCTTAGATGTCAGAGTTGAATATAACTCACGAACGTTTATTCTTTCTTTAGGTGTCGACATAAGATACGTCTTCGATTCTCCTTTTCAACTCTTTCAGTCTAAATAAACCTATGCACTACTTAGAAAAACCCAAACCAAGATACAGTGTTCATCGGTAGGTTTTTGATATTACTTTTAGGATAACGTGGTCTTTTCTTTCCGTTAGGTCAGTCCTTTACTTTCTTTTAAGTTTTTTCAAGTTTGTTCGTTGTCACTCCACTCTTTCTCTTTATATCCAATCGAAGATGCAGATAATCTTTACACAATCTTTAAGTTCTACACCTTTCACTTTTCAAGTCATCAAATTCTGAAATAATGTTCCTTTGTTATCGTGACTACCTTTACTTTATAACGATGATATAAAAGTACTATTTAGAATACAATCATAACACGCAATTTATACTGTGGTAATTTGCGGATCGTAAAATTTAATAAAACGTATAAATAAATCGAGTGATATTTTGTCTAAAACTAAATCTCTTTGTCCTCAAAGTACATACTCCAGTCTAGTACAAAAGTGAAAAAATCTAATATCACAAAAAACGTGACCTTTTCATAATGTTATTTGTTTTGATCTCCTTTGTTTCTTTTAGTTTACACAAGATCCTGTAACTCCCTTAAGTTCTTATATACGAACTCCAAAAGAAAGTTTAAATTCCTTATTTTCGTGACATATACCTACTAAGACTGATGAGACCGCAAAGGAACATACCATTTCGTTGATAAAAGAACTCTCACAGAAGGTCATCTATGTTTTCCCATGTCTCAAGCCATATTTTTTCACCTTTAGTGTCGTTTGTTATTAGAATCGATTGGAAAAACGGTTATAGTAATATAAGGTCCTTGTAAAAATTCTTGAAACGTACATATTCGAATAAATTAAGAGGGTTATTAAGGAAATTCAATCGTGAGTACATTAAAAGTAGGATGTCTACTTCTTTTATTCCGTGAACCAATTGAGGGAGTTCCAGTGTGTCCAGCATTCACTCATTCTTCCGTTTGGTGTCGTCTGACCGGAGTTTCAGGTACACTTGAGGTACAGTACCGGAGAGCTTTTTTGACCCAAATAAGAACTGAAACGACATCTATAACCGATCTGGACTCTCTATACGAATTAACGAGTTTTATTTAGTCTATGATGTAAATACCACGTGACTTTTCGTGACACGTTCTACGTTTCCTTACTTTACTGACTTTAGGTAAAGATCATCTTCGTCAAGTTCGTAGTCTCGACACGTACCAGAGATTAAGAGAGTACTTGAACCTTATTTTAACAAAGTCGAGCTGACCAGTCAAATCAAATTACGTTGATGTGACTAATTCGTAAAAGATAATTATATGTGGTTCGGGATCGACCATCTGTCTCTGTCTATTTATTAGGTCGGGATCTGAAATCCCAACAGTGGAGTCACTTTCCCCATTTAAAGTATTTATTTATCGAAGTTTTTTTCTACTAGATAACATTGTTTACCTCTGAATGTCACGGTACCCTACGTCTACCTTTCAACATTTTATTAATTAAGAAAATCCATAATTACTCACTCTCTCTCTTTCTCTCTGTTTCTCCTTTTGTTCTATGTCTCTCTGTCCCTATCTCTAACTCTCATATAAATACGTTTAGTCTTTCTTCACACTCCTATCTCATCCCTTTTGTCCCCATTCTACCAATTACCCCAAAAACCGTCTCTCCTCTTTTACTTGTTTCTTTTTCTTTCAGTACCCCCTCAAACTAAATCCTGGTTCCGAATACTTCCGTAATAACGGGTTCTACTTAGAAATTTAAAGTAGTACAAACTTCGTTCCTCTTTACCCTTCAGAATTTTTCCCTTACCGTACTAGTTCGATACAGAATTTGTCGGTCGAAACCATAATTAATTTTCGATTTAACTTCCCTTTTTTCTCTGATCCCTTCCTCTTACAATTCTTTTATTAATGACACTAGAACTTTAAAAGATGAAATGGTGGGTTCGACACAACATACTCAAAAAAAAAAAATTTAAAAATAATTAGTGTACCTTTTTTAACGGTTTCTTATTTCACTAGAAATCATTACGGTAATTCTCAGCAATTAGACCAAAACTTAAACCAGGTGTATATTAGGTCTACAACTTTAGATCTATGAATACGACTACCCGGGTATAAGTACCTTTGTTTTATAAAGTCAAGTCGGAGTCAAGTTTAGGACCGAGTTGGTGACTTACTCGAAATACTGTGAACCCTTCAATAAAGTAAAGAGATACAGAAGGTAGGGAGTAGACATTTTGAACCTTTTGTCTAACTCTTTGAGGGTTATCTTCAAAAATGGTCAATTTCCTGTTATCTTCAAAGAAATGCTCAATTTCCTGTAATCGAAGTCTTTACGTCGTTCAGGAACATATTGTTCTTTAGGATTTCTCGACGTTCATATGATTACTTAGTACGATAAAAAACTTTTAAATAAAGTCTCATAGAAAAAAGAAATGAATGAACTGGTTACACATGTACCTTCTTAGTCTACTTTTCACGTCTATCTGTAGAAACCGATTTTCGACCCCGTACAGATTTTATTCATCTGCAGTAGGTCTTCGATTTAAAATCGTTTAAAATTTCTCTAAAAATAAAGATTAAACCTTCTATTATATAATTCTCCTTCTTTCGTAAATTTTACTCGGTTTACCTAAGGTAAGTCAAGATACAAGAGAAATCAGATATTAAATAGAAGGATAATACAACCCTACGTCAGTTCAGGATGTCTAAGTAGGAGAGGAACTTTGAAAAGAGTGTTATACACAATAAGTATCAATAGTACACTATATTATATTTTAGATACATATATAAAGTTTAAGAATATGTGTACTGGTCAAAACGACAAAATAGAGTAACAGTTTCAATAAAGATACTAAGAATTTGAATCTTAAACTATCTTCCGTTGCTACAGATAATTTTAAAAATACCAAAAAAAAAAAAGTCACAAGTCTCCATGTGAGAGGGTTAACAGGGTACTACTTTCTAACCTTATCTTCGGTTTTAGGTTCTCGTCTTTGAGTCAGTCTTCAACCGCAAAACGGACACTGAACCACCTGGACAATTTATTGGAAACTCCCTTTTGTCTAAGGTTGATATAGTTTGTGTCATCTTCTCATTCAAGTCTTTTGTCACAAGAACCAAACCATTTTCAGGTACTTGTGACCGAGACAGGTATTTACCCAACCTGCGTTACTTCTCGACCTTCCTCATCCACAAAAGTTAGAAAGAACAACTTTTGGTGATCACCTCTGTTTCTTGTTCCTGTTTGTGTTACATGGATACAATGTTAAGCGCCTAAACATGGTTAAAGAAAAAGGAATTTATTAAAAAATTTTGAATGAAAATTAACCTCCTAAGTAACGGGGACGGGTGGAGTAGTGTGGGCAGATCCGACAGTGTCTCACAACTCGAGTCGAGGGACACAATATGTCGTTGAAGGGTTGTCGATGGACAAAATGTGTACTATTCCATAGACAAAGGTACGATACGCGAGTCAAACAGGGACTCGTGAGAGGAAGGGGACGAGACAAGTGTTCAGACGAGAGATACAGACACAGAGATAAGGACGGGACGTTTATCCAAGGAGTCATGGCAAAAAGATCTAAGGTGTATAAACACAATTATATGCTTTAAACAAAAAGAGAAATACTGAATGACGTGAGACATATTGTGAAGTGATCTTACATAGTTTATAAAAAGGTGAGAGTACAAATACAATACTACCGAAACATCTAACATCCTTGATATATTGGTTCACGACGTCAAGTTCCGGTCGAACTGAGAAGATAGAGAACCCCGAATTCTTGTGTAATGTTTTATGGAAGAACTTGTCTTTTAGTCGTTAGATCCCTGATCGGTCTCTACCAAAGGGACTAAAAAAGGAGAAAAGTAAGAAACCGATATGGGTGATGTAAACCGATTTACATTTTTTTTTTAAAATGCTACCTTCTGTGAATACATCTAAGACTTTACTATTTATAAACCTACCAAGGAAAGATGGTGAAAGTACTCAAAGATTTTGGGTATATATACTTCAAGAAGACACCTCTCATATTAATACAAAATTAATATCTCTCTACCTCACTTAGTCCAAACAACTCAAAATTTTGTAACGTTTAGACTACTCAATCAAACAGGAAAGACGTAATTGACACTTTGTACCCTCTTATTAAAAAGATTTGACACATACGGTTAACCTACAATAAAAGTTACCGAAACGTAAAAACTCTCGATATTACTAACATATTTTAAAGATAGTACTATTTACATAGACATCTTTTCTTTTCTAAATATATTAAATGTACTCTATAACTTTACATAATCTTATTTATGTATATGTTCTATTAAATTTCAACGTCGTATCATACTATTTAGTCGTTTGTACAGATATTTTTAGGGTTTACTACTTTGTTATAAACATCACAGATCCTAAATGAATCTGAGAGAAAATACTGACTTTCGAGGTATTCGACGTAATACCCGTATTTTTAGATAGTGATAAGACCTCCTAGAGTCTACCCTTAGTGGTATCATAGTGAAAACTAGTGGTACATTTTTTTTATACATCACGGAAAATCCAACTTCATCTTAAGATTACTTTCGGTCGACAATTCAGTAAAAGTTTTATTTACTGAGGGGTCGACCTCTTTAACAGAGTTCTATTAATAGTCCAATCTACAGTATTTCACTTGTTCTGTAATTTATTCGTAACATCCGATATAAACCTCATCGACACTGTTCGTAAAAGTTTACAAAGACTTATCAGGTATGGTTTGAGTAAGGTCTCTTACGGGAAGAATATGACGGATCTGAAACATTCAATGTTACCTTCGGTCAAGATAAAGAGGAAAAGAGAATCTCAGTGTCTAGGGTCACCTGCCAGTCGAACTGTAAAATGAAACAACTTTGTTCGAACAGTTTAATAAGAATACAATGTCACCTTCTACCAACAAAGTAAAACCCACATTATAGTCAAAGTTTTGTAAGAGTCTTTATTCATAGACTTTTAAAACTCCACCATATTATAAAATATCGTTCGTTCATCGAACCAGCATATACGGAAGAAACATTAGGTAATTTATTGATTTATTTCTAGTTCCGATACTAATCTTGAAAGCGATCGTTCAAGATAAGGGATTCCTTCTATTATCAAGTCAACATATTCCGGTTTACTTTTCGAAAGTGAAAGAGTTTCAGATTAAAAAGAGAGAAAGAGACTTTCTAAGTCGCAAACTCTATGTAACATTATCATCTAAAATGTCGGTATTCGTTTAGGATTTGGACACATAATATGAACGAACCTATTTCATTCTTTTTCTGAACATTCACATTCCAATCTCTATCTATACAGTCTAATATTACAGTTCATGATAATTCACATTATATATATACATTCGTCAGTAGTCGTCCTCCTCAATACAACACAAAACTCTCGGAACCCGTTTGACAGACTCAAAAACAGAATCTTTCTCGTGGATTACAGTTTAACTCACACTCTTTTCAAAGAAGGGTGTCAAAGTTTCTGTATCCTGTTAACATTGAACAAGAATACATACTGAAATACGAAGAAATTCCTATGTCTATTTCGAGCGAAAATCATCTATTTCACTCGACTCAGACATTCCGGAAACGACAGTTAATACGAAGTTGTACGGTAATACGTTTGTCTCTGCTGTCAAAGTGTCCCAGTCTCTTCCTTACTCGGGAATATTGATAAAACTATTTATAATGTCCAATCACAATATATGTTGTTTTTTAAATTTTTCGAAACTAAACTTGATACTGTGAGTTAAACTCCCTTTATCTAAGTCTGTAAAACACCGACACAAGGACAGTAGTTTCTAGAATCTCTTTGAAGGTCGACAGAAACTTTCATGCACACACCTCGCACCAGAGGTCACTCCGGTAAGACTCAACCTTTACCATTTCGTATTTGTGATCGGTTGTCCTGTGTTTCGTAAGTCGATGGTTAGGCACTCTGGAGAAGGGTTCGCTCAGGGTATGAACTTGAACCCTTATAAACGATCTTCATAAGAGAGACTACTTTAAAGAGAGGTCTTCGTTGGTGTCAATCACTCGGACTTCTCTTGAACCGTAAAGGAGTCTCCTGCAGGGGTAGTCGATCTTTGTGTCTAGTCTGACTGGGAAAGTTGATCAGTAAAAGGACTTTAGCACCTGAGTCAAAGGTTTACGATGTCGTGGTCGGTGAAACGAGACACATTAGACAGTATAAAATTGCAAAGATTGGGGTAAACATAGAGATTCTTACCCCTTTCACCTTGTATGTCTAACTTCATATTATGTCCCGAAGGACGACCACGTCTAACTTCGTCTTACGTTACAACCCCATTTCCTGATCAGAAAACAACGACAACAAATTTCATCTTGTAAGTTAAAATATGAAATACAAGATTAAAAATAAAATACTATTATAGTTTTTAACCTCTTACGTCTGTACAATTTTTGGACTAACGATTTCTCGTTACTCTTTTACTCTCCATCGTTAATCTTATTATTTCTGTTTTGATAAAAGAACTTTCGTCTATACACTAACCCACAAAGTTTTTTGACCTTAGTAAATATTAGAGGTTTTGTAATGTGTTCATTCGAACAAGTATATCATCAATCATCCAGGTCATAAAGTTAAGTGATGAATCTTAAGATTCAGGTAATAGGGTTCTTCAGGTGTATCAAATATACCGTGTGACATGTGTCCACGTCTCATCCATCATTGGAACGGATTTCAACGTATCGATTTACGTAAGGGTGGACTCGTGTCCGACTGGTTCCGAACGTAGACAGGTAAGTCAGGTCAAACAATCACTATTGTACGGTTCACCCTTGACCCAACGTGAGAAGAAGTCAGTCAGTCAGTTAAGTCACTGACTCAACACAGGTTATGAAACACTGTGGTACCTGACGCCGTACGGTCCGAAGGGTTAAGTAGTGGTAGAGGGTCTCGAACGAGTTTGAGTACAGGTAACTCAGCTACTACGGTAGGTTGGTAGAGTAGGAGACAGTAGGGGAGGAGGAGGACGGAAGTTAGAAAGAGTCGTAGCCCCCGAAAATTTACTCAGTCAAGAAGTGTAGTCCACCGGTTTCATAGCCTCGAAGTCGAAGTCGTAGTCAGGAAGGTCACTTATAGGTCCTGACTAAAGGAAATCCTAACCGACCAACCTAGAGGAACGTCAGGTTCCCTGAGAGTTCTGAGAAGAGGTTGTTGTATCAAGTTTTCATAGTTAAGAAACCGAGAGTCGGAAGAAATACCAGATTGAGAGTGTAGACATACACTGATGACCTTTTTGGTCTCGAAACTGATACACCTGGAAACAGTCGTTTCATTACAGAGACGAAAAATTATACGACAGATCCAACCCGTATCGAAAAGAAGGTTCCTCGTTCACAGAAAATTAAAGTACCGACGTCAGTGGTAGACGTCACTAAAACCTCGGGTTCTTTTATTCAGAGAGTGACAAAGGTAACAAAGGGGTAGATGAACAGTACTTCACAACCTTAACCTATGGTACTAGAATCAAAAAACTTACAACTCAAATTTCATTCGAAAAAGTGAGAGGAGAAAGTGGAAGTAGTTCTCCGAGAAATGAAGGAAAAACGAAAGAGGGTATTCCGATCACAGTAGACGCATAGACTCGAATAACTATATAGAGGGTCGTTAGAACTAAGGGCGAACACGAAGTAGGTCGGTCCGTAAAGAGTACTACATGAGACGTATATTCAATTTATTCGTCCCACTGCTATATGTCGGAACTACAAGAGGAAAGGGTCAAACCTCGGTCAGGTAACAAGATCCAGGCCAAGATTACAACGAATACCTGGACGTGTGTCTAAAGAGTCCTCCGTCGATTTCCACCAGACCTTAAGGGTAGAGAACTTCTTAAAAGGTCTCAAACAACACTAGGTGTGTCAGTTTCTGAAATTGTGTCAGTCACTTCGTCTTCTTCTACATAACCACCTTAAAGAGCGAAAAAGATACTAGGTTGTCTACAACCGTTAAACTAGAGACCAAGGAGACGGACAAGATTTACGTCGAACTTGTAGACCTTCAAGAACCAAGTACATGACAATTTCGGACCGAACCTCTTAAAACTTGTAATGAAACGATCGTACACTCTACTCACGTTAACACACCATCAAAGTTGTAAAAAACCGTAACGGAAAGAAACCCTAATTTTACTTTTGACTGAAAAGGTCAGGACACTGATGATGACTCAAAAGATTTACACGACCAAACAACTCACGTCGTGAAAGTGTCGTAGTAGAAAATCCTAAACTATACCGAGTTGACCTTAAGGTAGTGGAGGTGATCAAAACAAGTATTACTACATAGGATATCGGGTGGACTGAAGTGTGAGGTCCTACAGACCGAGAACCACTCACTAGTGTGGTAACACCAAGACCCATAAATTGTGAAGAGTTTATAACTATTGTAAATAAAATACTAGTTTCTAGGAACTCCATTTGGTTTACTTCTATTGAATATATGCTAGATGTTCTTATTTTCTATTTTCGATTACATCTGAGTCGTTATTTATGACTTTTGATATAGATACTTGAGTGGATGTGTCGTTAAGTAAAGATATAATTTTCCGTCTCAGTAATTCAAATCAATTGTGTTAGTGAAACTGAAAGTGAACGCACGAGTCAGTACAGACTGAGAAACAATGGGGTAGTAGACAACGGATGGTCCGAGGAGACAGGTACCTTAAAAGGTCCGTTCTTATGACCTTATCCAACGGTAAAGGATGAAATCCCGTTGAAGGGTTGGGTCTCTAGTTTAGGTATAGAGAACATAGAGGACGTAACCGTCCACCTAAGAAATGGTGACACGGTGGACCCTTTGGACTGAAAATGAATCTTTGAATAAATAGATCTAGGATATGACCTGGTGTATGACAATTATGAACCTTAACAAAATGAAGTAATAACAACGACAGGAAGTCAGTGATTAAGTACAGACTAAGAAACGTTGGGGTACCTGAAGTCGTACGGTCTGAGGAGAAACGAGGTACAAGAGGGTCTCAAACGAGTTTAAATACAGGTGACTCAACCACTACGAGAGATTGGTAAAGTAAAAGACGGAAGGAGAAGAAGAAAATGGAAGTTAGAAAGGTCTGTAGTCCCAGAAAAGGTTACTCAACCTAGTAACGTAGTCCACCGGTTGTATAACCCGAAGTCGAGGACATAGTCAAAAAGGTTACTTATAAGTCCCAACTAAAGGAAATCCTAACTCACCAAACCAGAGGGACGTTAGGTTCTCTGAGAGTTCACAGAAGATATCGTGTTAAACTTTCGTAGTTAAGAGACCGTGAGTTCGGAAGAAAAAAACTGAAATCCAATGACATTAAAATCTAATAGATCATTTCGTTTGGGTTATTTGAGTCCAAAGATTTACAGACAATTGTGAAAAGACACAAATTTGTTACATAAAGAAGACTACTCAAAGTATCTACCTTTGAGTAAAGAGAGTAAGTTGTTCACAACATTATGTTGTACCGTTAAGAAAGTCAGAAACTTCGATGTATAAGAGAACGTATTTCGACAGTAAAGTCCTTTAGTACATTCACTTATATTCTAGGAGTTCCTGTCAGAAGTTTGGGTTTATTTTAACTAGGTTAAAATTGACTTTTAAAAAAGCCGACGGTGGACAATACTTTTAATACAGACAATTTGAAATCAGGACCGGACATCGGTTCTTTTTTAATTAGTAACTGAATAAGGTTATAGTAAGCATTTACTGTTCTTTTCCGACAACAACAGAAAGAATAAATGGTTGTTAGACGGTAAAGGATCGTATACGTTAGTTTTATGTACAAAAATTTTTACGTTGTGTTTATATTAGTTTACGAATATCTTCACCGAGTCCGTGAATTTGGTGTCATGTATTTATGTCTCTTCTCGATTTTTCAGTCTTTCTTTTGTAGAAAGGGTGAATGAAAGTCTACTTGAGAACTCCTTGAGACACATCGGAAAGTTTTAAATTACTCAAATTTCTTACACAACTAGACCATCGACCTAACTTAGGACCGGGTCACGTACTTTAAGTGGACTGTCTTCTACTTTTTGTGAGGGTTCGGCTCGGTTACCACTCCTAATGATTTAAGGGAGGCAACTTTTGATATCAAAACTTAAAGTGTTAACTTTTAACTAGAAACTTTTAGAATCTAATAAAAATTATCATCAAAAACTTTTCAGACGAGTCATATAAACTTAACCCACTCGGAAACTTTCTATTCTGTCTGTGTCATTGTTTCTATAATTACTATAATATAAATCAACTTAATTTAGAGAGTTACATAGTCGGAAAAAGTACTATAGAGATGTCACAAGACAAATATGTCACAGAGATTCATTTGATTGTTACTAACGTACAAAGAGTTAATGTTAACTCTTTAAACAGTTGCATTAATACTTGTAAATATAGGTTCGTTAACAAAATCAAGTAAAATAGTACTATATTCTGTATAAAAACGAACGTAAACACTTAATGAACACCCTTTTATACCGTACGTTCTTCGGATACCAAACACAAACACTACATCAGCTAAGAACAAAAAGTGTCGTAAAGAGAAGATACTTCAATGGTGTTTGTGATTTAATCACTTAAGACTTGGAAACATTGATCCTTTTATTTTTCAATCCAACGACTTTGGAGGTCAATGTTGTTAAGGTAGTTGACTAGTTATGTATTTGAGTAAAATACATGTAGAGACAAATTTCTGGGGAATAAATTATGTACAAAAACTAAGTAATTACAACTTGAGTACAGGTTGTTGCGATATTGAACACAGAGTTGTTTCGATGGATTGTTTATATAAAAGAGACATTCCGTGTAATGTCGAAAGAACGACAATCATTGTGATCTGTCGTGGAGTCATGATACAAAAGTACGGTAAAATTCCTCGTCTTAGTGGTTGCTTTTCGTGTTTTTATTCCTTTAGTATCGTGTTTTATCTATCGGTTTTCCTATAAACAAATGTCAAATTCTCGACTTTGATGGAGTAAAGTGGTGTCGACTCTTGTATGGATAGTCCATTGAGTGTAAAAAACGGTGAAGCCTGTACACGTACAGGTGCCTCTGATGCTTTCGGAGTGTTTATAACCAAACTCCTGACGTTTGTTTGAAATCTTTTTCCGTTACCGTGGGGTGAGGTCATGAGAACGGACCTTTTGGGGTACCTACCTCCCCGGACCACCCGATGTCAGGTACCCCAGCCCTTCTCAGTCTGTGTTGACTCACTGAAGTGAAAGTGAAAAGTGAAAGTACGTAACCTCTTCCGTTACCGTTGGGTGAGGTCACAAGTACGGACCTCTTAGGGTCCCTACCGTCTCGGACCACCCGACGGTAGATACGTCAGCGTGTTTCAGCCTGTGGTGACTTCGTTGAATCGTCGTCGTCGTCGTTGTTTGAAAATTGCTCATCTGTTTAAACGTTTGTGTCTTGAGTACTTATTACTCCTGTCTGAGATAAATAATTTAACATAGAACTTATAATCTTAAGAACTATCTTTAAGTTATTACAGTGTCACATATTAAACCTTCTCTTTTTCAGACATAAAAAAGAGTAAAGACCTCTGTCATACATACTCCTGAAGGGACCACCGAGTCTCCCAATTCACAAACGGAAGTTACGTCCTCTGTACCCAAACTAGGGACCCACCCCTTCTAGGGGACCTCTTCCTTTACCGTTGGGTGAGGTCCTAAGAACGGACCTTTTGGGGTATCTACCTCTTCGGACCACCCGATGTCAGGTACCCATATATATCATGATCTAATTAAAACGATGAAATTTTTTAATAAAATCATGTAATTTAAACAAGTATCTCGGTAAGATTTTTACATGTTAAAAAGCAAAAAAAATTTGTTTCATATTATTTTGTGTTTTAAGGGGTTTGTCTTATGGACTATAAATGTTAAGTTTTAGTTTAATCGTCTTATAATTTATAAATGTTTTGAGATAGAAAATCTTTATAAATATTTTAATGTACGTTATAACATCTCGACTGTATTTTCTTACCGAGTTTTTACCCTCTTAAAAGGAAGTAAGGATTTTTTTTTTAATACAGGTCATCTTCAACACTTCTAAGAATTCATGGACTTCAGAAGTCAAAATCATGGTTTCGGACAGAAACACGTAGATTCTTGAAATGTGTGTACTCCTCGAGGAATGTTGTGACCCTATCTGACTAGTCACGAGGGGAGGAAGGTTATTGCCACATCATTGTACATGGAAACTGGAGTGGGTCGTGTCATGTATCAAACACTCACAACCAATCTCATGAGTGAAACCACCCATTAACGAAATGTTATAACATAACCAAAGACGGTATGTAGTTGTACTTAGTCGGTATTCATATGTAAACAGGGAGGGAGAATATTTAATTTTGGTTTTTTTCTATGAATGAAACTAAGTCTAGGAGTCCTGAAGTCATTAACTCGGAGACGTCTTGGTACTGTCATTAATAGTGGACGGAGTAAGAAATTTTCAGTAGATACGTTCCTCTAGGTTGGTCAGGTAAGACTTCCTCTAGTTGGGACCCTAAAGAAACCTTCCTTATTACGATTTCGACTTTGAGGTCATGAAACCGGTGGAGTACGTTTCTCAACTGAGTAACCTTTTCTGAGACTACGACCCTCCCTGACCCCCGTCCTCCTCTTCCCCTGCTGTCTCCTACTCTACCGACCTACGGTAGTGACTGAGTTACCTGTACTCAGACTCACTTGAGGTCCTCAACCACTACCTGTCCCTCCGGACCGCACGACGCTAAGAACCCCAGCGTTTCTCAGCCTGTACTGACTCACTGACTTGACTTGACTTGATTACGAAATCTTTTGTACCGGTTGTGTGAGTCCACGGTGTCCGGATAGGTGACCTGTTCGACTTCTCCCAGTGTCAAAGATAATGGTGGAAATTCTAAGAAGTTTTGTATTGTAGTGGTCAATAGTGACGTATTTTGATCGGTCCGTAGTTTATTCGGTGGTGTCTTCGTTCTTATCACTGTTACTGTTCCTCGTTCCTCTCATATTTCTTTCTGTATAGGTAGACTTACGTCTCGAGGTTTTATCTCGTTCCTCTCTATTCCTTCGGAAGGATTCACTAGTAACGTTTCTTTATCTCCTTTTGTTTTCTTACCCTTTCTGATCTCTAGAGAAGTTCTTTTAATCTCTATGGCTCCCTTGTGAAGTATGTTTCTACATGTGTTATTTCCTGTCTTTGCTATACCTAGATTGGTTTCGTCTTTATAATTCTTCTCCACCGTTCTTATGTGTCTTCTAGATAAGTTTTTTCTAGAAGTACTGGGTCTATTGGTCCTACCATATTAGTGAGTCGATCTCGGTTTGTAAGGACCTTACGTTTCAGTTCACCCGGAATCCTTAGTAGTGATACTTCTTTCGATCACCTTCACTACCTTAAGGTCGACTCGATAAAGTTTAGGATTTTCTTCTACGACACTTTCACGACGTGAGTTGTATGGTCGTGTAAATCTTTTGAGTCATCATCAGTGTCCTGACCTTTTGAGTCAAAAGTAAAATTAGGGTTTCTTTCCGTTACGGTTTTTTACAACTTTGATGGTGTGTTAACGTGAGTAGAGTGTACGATCGTTTCATTACAAGTTTTAAGAGGTTCGGTCCGAAATTGTCATGTACTTGGTTCTTGAAGGTCTACAAGTTCGACGTAAATCTTGTCCGTCTCCTTGGTCTCTAGTTTAACGGTTGTAGACAACCTAGTATCTATTTCGCTCTTTAAGGTGGTTATGTAGAAGAAGACGAAGTGACTGACACAATTTCAGAAACTGACACACCTAGTGTTGTTTGAGACCTTTTAAGAAGTTCTCTACCCTTAAGGTCTGGTGGAAATCGACGGAGGACTCTTTAGACACACGTCCAGGTATCCGTTGTAATCTTGGCCTGGATCTTGTTACCTGACCGAGGTTTGACCCTTTTCTCTTGCAGTTCCGACATATAACAGTGGGACGAATAAATTGAATATACGTCTCATGTAGTACTCTTTACGGACCGACCTACTTCGTGTTCGACCTTAGTTCTAACGACCCTCTATATAGTTATTCGAGTCTATGCGTCTACTGTGATCGGAATACCCTCTTTCGTTTTTCCTTCATTTCTCGGAGAACTACTTCCACTTTCTCCTCTCACTTTTTCGAATGAAATTTGAGTTGTAAGTTTTTTGATTCTAGTACCATAGGTTAAGGTTGTGAAGTACTGTTCATCTACCCCTTTGTTACCTTTGTCACTCTCTGAATAAAAGAACCCGAGGTTTTAGTGACGTCTACCACTGACGTCGGTACTTTAATTTTCTGTGAACGAGGAACCTTCTTTTCGATACGGGTTGGATCTGTCGTATAATTTTTCGTCTCTGTAATGAAACGACTGTTTCCAGGTGTATCAGTTTCGAGACCAAAAAGGTCATCAGTGTATGTCTACACTCTCAATCTGGTATTTCTTCCGACTCTCGGTTTCTTAACTATGAAAACTTGATACAACAACCTCTTCTCAGAACTCTCAGGGAACCTGACGTTCCTCTAGGTTGGTCGGTTAGGATTTCCTTTAGTCAGGACCTATAAGTGACCTTCCTGACTACGACTTCGACTTCGNTAGTTATTCGAGTCTATACGTCTACTGTGATCGGAATACCCTCTTTCGTTTTTCCTTCATTTCTCGGAGAACTACTTCCACTTTCTCCTCTCACTTTTTCGAATGAAATTTGAGTTGTAAGTTTTGTAATTCTAGTGCCATAGGTCAAGGTTGTGAAGTACTGTTCATCTACCCCCTTGTTACCTTTGTCACTCTCTGATAAAAGAACCCGAGGTTTTAGTGACGTCTACTACTGACGTCGGTACTTTAATTTTCTGTGAACGAGGAACCTTCTTTTCGATACGGGTTGGATCTGTCGTATAATTTTTCGTCTCTGTAATGAAACGACTGTTTCCAGGTGTATCAGTTTCGAGACCAAAAAGGTCATCAGTACATACCTACACTCTAACCCTGGTATTTCTTCCGACTCTCGGTTTCTTAACTACGAAAACTGGATACAACAACCTCTTCTCAGAACTCTCAGGGAACCTGACGTTCCTCTAGGTTGGTCGATTAGGATTTCCTTTAGTCAGGACCTATAAGTGACCTTCCTGACTACGACTTCGACTTCGAGGTTATGAAACCGGCGGACTACACTTCTTGACTGAGTAAATTTTCGGGGGCTACGACTCTTTCTAACTTCCGTCCTCCTCCTCCCCTACTGTCTCCTACTCTACCAACCTACCGTAGTAGCTGAGTTACCTGTACTCAAACTCGTTCGAGACCCTCTACCACTACCTAACCCTTCGGACCGCACGTCGTCAGATACCCCAGTGTTACTCAACCTGTGTTGACTCAATGACTTGTTGTTTTTATGGTATGTCGAAAAGGCTAAAGTATCATTTTGACTCCTTACAAAGACCTTCCTCGACACCCTGATGTGATTTGACTGACTTCAGGTAAGATTAGTGTATCTCGGACGAAACCGAAGTACTATGAAAATCAGTAGACAGTAACTTACCTGAGGAGGAATGTAAAAGGTGATATTGGTTAGAAAAAGAGTAGGAAGAATGAGTCTTAATTTGTTTTCGGGAAAAACGTTCACGACTTATTCGTTGTAGGGTGTGGGGAAAAGGAGATAGACCCAAGTCAGTAGAGTACATAAGTAAAAAAGATTTTGAAGTAAGGTTATCGAGAAGTAACAGAAGAACATTAAAGGTAGACATAGATGACTGAATTGAATACGGATTTTTTCGAGAAGAAAATTACATAAAGGAAAGTGTGTTGTTCTTTAGATAACTGTATTTTGAGATTACAACCTGGATAGTCATAAAGGGAAAATGAAATTCCAAGATAAAGGTAAGACAACTTTAAAGACAGACCTTTTTTTTATCAATTATATTAACGGATTAGTTTCTTCGTCGTCGAGTCTAAATTATTATCTCCGAGACTTAGTCGGACACAAAATTTTGACAATAAAAGACGTCCCGGAGTCCGGTCAAAGAATACGGACGACGTCAAAGGACTAGACATTTTACTTCTTGTATTATGATAGTTAAAGTATCCTAGTAACACACACAATCAGGGAGTCAACACAAGTTGAGAAACGCTAGGGTACCTGACATCGGACGGTCCGGGGAGACAGGTACCCTAAAGGGTCCGTTCTTATGACCCCACCCAACGGTAAATGAAGAGGTCTCCTAGAAGGGTTGAGTCCCTGACTTGGGTCCAGAGGACGTGACGTTCATCTAAGAAATGGACTCGGTGGAAGAAAAAAAGGAGACAGTCGGAGAGTCGTCGTAAATAATAACAACTATTGTGGGTATCTTTTAGAAAGTGTACCATTTTAACATGTCGGACCGTTCACTTGACCTTCTTTGTTACCTTCAATACCCCATAACTCTTACAAACAAGTCGTAAATGACAAATTGACTTTAAGGACTACCGTCCGAGGTTAAGCCGTCTCTGTATGCAGTTCCCACTTGACCTCCATATTTAAATCCTGTGTCTTAAAACTCTCAAATCTCTCGTAATGTTTTTATCTTAGACACCCTTACCCCTAACTCCACCTCTCCACCACTTAACCTCAACTTCTCCAAATGTCGGATATTTCCATAACAAAATCTTACCAAAATATAGGACTCCACTCCTACTTACTACTTTGGGACTTTCTGTTAACACCCGACCCACAGGAACCCCCTAGGGAACTTCAACCATCCGGTACCTTTTGTTTCCTCCCCATGACCTAATTCCTATAAAAGTTAACAATTTTTCGGTATTAATGGACCTAATAAATATAAATAAAATAAGTAACGGAGACAGAACCGGTGGCTTCTCAAAAATAACAGTCGTTGAGATGGTGTCTGATTCGATTTCTTTATTTATAATTGTGTGATGTAAATATGAACAATCTTCCAGTCCACCCTCTTACTTCTTATATACATATATTAGTCTTCATAGAAATTTCATTACATATACCGTGTTAACGTGAGTAGAGTGTGCGATCATTTCATTACGAGTTTTAAGAGGTTCGGTCCGAAGTCGTTATGCACTTTACACTTGAAGGTCTACAAGTTCGACCAAAATCTTTTCCGTCTCCTTGGTCTCTAGTTTAACGGTTGTAGACGACCTAGTAGCTTTTTCCCTCTCTCAAGGTCTTTTTGCAGATAAAGACGAAATAACTGGTACGGTTTCGGAAACTGACACACCTAGTGTTATTTGACACCTTTTAAGACTTTCTCTACCCTTATGGTCTGGTGGACTGGACGGAGAACTCTTTGGACATACGTCCAGTCCTTCGTTGTCAATCTTGACCTGTACCTTGTTGTCTGACCAAGGTTTATCCTTTTCCTCATACAGTTCCGACATATAACAGTGGAACGAATAATTGAATATACGTCTCATGTAGTACTCTTTTTACGTCTACTGTGGTGGGAATACCGTCTTTCACTTCTCCTTGATTTTTCCGAGAACTACTTTCACTTTCACCTCTCACTTTTTCAACCGAATTTCGAGTTGTAAGTCTTTTACTTCTAGTACCGTAGACAAGGGTAGTGAAGCACCCTTTATCTACCCCTTTGTCACCTTTCTCACAGTCTGAAATTAAAACCCCCGAGGTTTTAGTGACGTCTACCACTGACGTCGGTACTTTAATTTTCTACGAATGAGGAACCTTCTTTTCAATACTGGTTGGATCTATCGTGTAACTTTTCGTCTCTGTAATGAAACGGTTGTTTTTAGACAGATCAGTTCCGATACCAAAAAGGACACCAGTACATGCCTACACTCTCAACCTGACACTTCTTTCGACTCACGGCTTCTTAACTACGAAAACTTGACACCACAACCTCTTCTGAGAACTCTCAGGGATCCTGACGTTCCTCTAGGTTGGTCAGGTAAGACTTCCTCTAGTCGGGACCCACAAAAAACCTTCCTTACTACGATGTCGACTTTGAGGTCATGATACCGGTGGAGTACGCTTCTCAACTGAACAACCTTTTCTGAGACTACGACCCTCCCTAACCCCCGTCCTCCTCCTCCTCTCCTCCTCCTGTCTCTTACTCTACCAATCCACCGTAGTGACTGAGCTACCTACACTCAGACTCACTTGAGACCTTCAACCACTACCTGTCCCTCCGGAACACACGACGCTAAGTACCCCAACGTTTCGCAGTCTGTACTGACTCGCTGACTTGACTTGACTATACCCAATAGACAATTAAAATACTCGGTAACGATAGAAATTAAGCCGACAAGAAGTAAGAGTATTACAGGCTCGCACTGTACAGCACTAATCAATAAGGTGAAAGATTCTGTTGGTCTCCTTTTTTCCTCGAACTCACTCCAGTAGGTCCCTAAGTGTCGATTTAGTCGTACTCTTGATTGTCAGGGATTAAGGGTGAGATTGGGGATGCAGAAGATTTAGTATTATCTGGGGTTCTCTTTTATTAATACATCTCTATTAGATTTAATACATCTCTATTTAAAACATCTCTATTTATTAAAGATGTTTTTCTAAACATCTCTAACTTCTACAGAAGGTTTTATTTTAACTAATTTTTTTAAGTTTGGGTTAAAATAAAATCAGAAATGTTACTGCAAATATATAAATGTCAAGTAGACGACGACTTTGTCGTCATCTTATTAGAAACTTCACTACCGAATACGCATGTAACCGTCTCAACTTCTATTTGTTGCGGTTTTCTGAGGATTTTTCTAATTTGACAATTGGTGTTTATGTACCAAAGTCATGTCTTCTAAATAAACAGAGACTCGTATAATCGGTAACATCAATTGTGACCGAGACCCTTTCAGTATGAAACCAATGTCCGGTTATACTTCATAAACATCCTGATATCAACTTAAATATCCTACCTATGTCAACTGTCACGTCTAAAAGAGATGTAATTTGTCAATTAATTTTTCAATGTTTTACAAGACAAGCAAGATCGGAGATTCGAAAAAAAGCCGTGAAAATTCTTAATTTGTAAGTATATCAGTCACCTTTAAACGACATGCCATGTCCCTTGAGTTTAGGGACTACGAGACACTGTTGGATCTATCCCCCTCTACCCCACCCCACCATCCCTCAAAAGTTGTATCTCCCCCGTATATAGATGGATACCGACTAAGTACAACTATATACCGTCTTTGGTTGTGTTATAACATTTCGTGTATAGGAGGTTAATTTTATTTATTTAATTTTTTGTTTCTCAATTTGTGAGTCTACGTGACAGAGGGTCGTAAGACAGGTAGACAAAGGGAAAGAACCGAGTACGTGATTCTATCTCACGAGTATTTCGTGCAAAGGATAGTCACGGTAAGACAAACTCTTGAGACGTTCCTCGATAAACTCTATTTTCTATTACCTTTATCCCTACCTCCCCCTGTGACTACTTGACCTTACTACAGTATTCCATTGACTGTAAATCATTCCTGGTTGACACACCGAACCAGATTCAGAGATAAGGAAAAGTCGGGGTTGACCTACGTATTGTCAAGTCAAGACCGTGTTTGGTGAACTTCGATCGAGTCTGGGGTGTTCGATTTCCCGAACCGGGAGTTGTTCTGACGAGATGAAGCTTGTGATCGGTATAGACCCCCAAAGGTCCGGTGTATATGAAACCTTAGTGACCGATATCGAAACTTCCAAAGGTGTTGACGAAGCACAAGTTATTAAACGATCTCACTGAGTGTCTTAAGTTTTTTAATAATATTAATGTTACTATTGAGTAATGTCTCTAATGTTTAGTCCTTATTGGTAGTTTATTTCTCTATGTATCCTACTAAAGACTCTCCCTTATGTTTCGAATACACAGTGGAGAAACACTTTAATCCCAGGTAATGGGAGGTCCGTATATTACACAAGTAGTTGGTCCTTCGGGATGACTCGAGACACAAATCTGAAAAATAACTCGTAAATAATACAACGGTACTAATTGACTTGATAGTCGGCCCACTAACTTGAGTAAGAGGTCAGAGGAAGAGGAGATCTTTCAGGGTTGAGGATTGAAACACCAATCGGAAAGATCTCTAGTCGAAACAGGACTTCGAGAGATCTCCGAGTGGTGTCACTGTAAGGATAGTGAGACCTTTAGGGTTCCCAAAACAGGGAACCGTCCCCCTCCCCCCTTTTTGTCCGTTTTAGAACTAATATGGTGTCGAGGAGTGGACGTGACAGAATGAATCCAAATGTGTTTAGAGTACGTTATCCAGAAAAAAAAGTAGGTGGAATTTGTAATCCTTTGACTTCTACTCTTTACATCATAGTGCACGATTCAAGTTTACGTTCTCGTAAACTAAGGTAGCTACAGGTGGAGTTCTCGATACGAAAGGGACGATGAGATTTCTTTTTGTCTACTTGTTACGAATGTGTGACTGTCTATTCGTGTGAATGTTACCGAACAGATTACAGATAAAAGGGGACCGTCAGGTGGTCAAAACTTTCTTTCTCATACAACATTGACATGACTACCAACGAAAGGGGGTCCGTGGATCATGTGGGGTTGAGGGAGATCTATAAGTCAAGTCAAGTCAGCGAGTCAGTACAGGCTGAGAAACGTTGGGGTACCCGACGTCGTGTAGTCTGAAAGGACAGGTAGTGGTTGAGGACCTCGAATGAGTTTGAGTACAGGTAACTCAGTTACTACGGTAGGTTGGTAGGGTAGGAGACGGTAGGGGAAGAGAAGAACGGAAGTTAGAAGTCGTAGTCCTAAAAAAGTTTACTCAGTCAAGAAACGTAGTCCACCGGTTTCATAACCCTCAGAGTCGAAGTTGTAATTAGGAAGGTTACTTATAAGTCCTGACTTAAGGAAATCCTACCTGACCAACCTAGCGGAACGTCAGGTTCCCTGAGAGTTCTCAGAAGAGGTTGTGGTGTCAAGTTTTCGTAGTCAACAAACCACGAGTCGAAAGAAATATCAGGTTGAGAGTGTAGGTATGTACTGATAACCTTTTTGGTATCGAAACTGATCTACCTGGAAACAACTGTTTCATTACAGAGACGAAAAATTATACGACAGATTCAACTAGTATCGAAAAGAATGTGTCTCGTTCCCAGAAATTTAAAGTACCGACGTCAGTGGTAGACGTCACTAAAACCTCGGGGGGTTTTATCAGAGAGTGACATAGGTAATAAAGGGGTAGATAAACGGTACTTCACTACCCTGGTCTACGGCACTAGAATCAAAAGACTTACAACTCAAAATCATAAATAGTTTACTCGTTTACTTAGGTCGATTTCGTTATCAACAGTCAGGATCTTACTTGACTCCTCTAACCCCGGACCGTTCGATCCTACATGTCTCTGAGGTTTCGTACTTCGTAAACTTCAACCATCAAGACAATATCTGTTCTACTTATTGAAACCCCAAGTCCAACTCGCTTCGACCTTAGTATCCGTATTTATACTCCTGACACACCGTCTCTTTCTCGTACATCAAATTCAGAGACCTCCAGTGAATCTCTAAGACTACGAGAATGTTCGTAGAGTATGGATATACTCGTAGTAACTGAGTTATTATAGGAGAAGAAGTGGAACGGAGGAAGTCTTAGTACTCCGGACTTTTTCTTTTTTCTACCTCTTCTAATGGATGTTCGAACGAGTGACGACTGTTTCTGTCAACCGAAATAATACTCAAGAACAGGACGAAGTGTATCTAAGAAACCGATAGTACTCTCAAGACGGTGAGGGGTCCTCAATGACTATGAGGGGGACCGTAGAAGTAAAAGTCTGATAAAGAAGAGTCGGAAAGACAATATTATCAAGGAACGGGATTCTCCGTCGAAAAAAAAAAAGAGATACACTGTTATTACCCTTTTCATTATTAATAATTCCAGATTGTCTGGAAACCCAAAGGAACCGTGGAGTCGACCATTTCCTAGACGGATGGTACTTCCACTGGGGTCGAGGTAATGATCCAACCCTTTTGGAGGACTTCTTCCCGATCCGACGGGTGAGATCATAAGAACCCGAAGGGACCACCGAGTCTACTATTTCTTAGACGGACGTTGAGCCCTCTGGACGGAAACTAGGGACCCAACCTTTCTAGGGGACTTCCTTCCATACCGTTGAGTGAGGTCATAAGAAAGGACCTCTTAAGGTACCTGTCTCCTCCGACCACTCAATCAGGTACCCCAGTGTTTCTCAACCTGTGTTGTATCGCTGACTCGTGTCGTGTCGTACTCAGGAAATGAACTCAATAGAGTAAATTAGGTGTATTATTGGATTAGTACCCACCCTCTTACACTTCAGTGAGTCAACACAGACTGAGAAACGATGGGATACTTGACATCGGACCACTAACGTCGGTACTTTAATTTTTTAAGAATGAGGTCCCTTCCTTTCCATACTGGTTGGATCTGTCGTATAATTTTTCGTCTGTAATGAAACAGTTGTTTCCAGGTAGATCAGTTCCGATACCAAAAAGGTCATCAGTACATACCTACACTTTCAACTTGATATTTCTTTCGACTCACGGTTTCTTGACTACGAAAACTTGACACCACAACCTCTTCTGAGAACTCTCAGGGAACCTGACGTTCCTCTAGGTTGGTCAGGTAGGATTTCCTCTAGTCAGGACCCACAAGTAACCTTCCTGACTACAACTTCGACTTTGAGGTTATGAAACCGGTGGACTACACTTCTCGACTGAGTAAACTTTTCTGGGACTACGACCCTTTCTAACTCCCGTCCTCCTCTTCCCCTCCTGTCTCCTACTCTACCGACCTATCGTAGTGACTGAGCAACCTGTACCCAAACCCATTTGAGACCCTCAACCACTACCTGGTGAATAACAGGACCACACGACGTCAAGTACCCCAACGTTTCTCAGTCTGTGTTGACTCGCTGACTTGACTTGACTTGACATCGGATGGTCCAAGGAGACAGTTACCCTAAAAGGTCCGTTCTCATGACCTCTCCCAACGGTAAAGGAAGAGGTCCCCTAGAAGGTCTGGGTCCCTAGTTTGGGTCCAGAGGGTACAACATCCGTCTGTGAAATGGCAGACTCGGTGCTCCCTTCAGGATTGACTTAGTACCCTTTGTTAAAGGAGGGAAATAATGTCTATCCCGTTCACTCTGAACCCCTGTTATTAGCCAACGGGTTTCAGTTTATTGATGACTACTCGTCAGAATTTTGAAATTTGATATAGACTAGTTGTCAGGGTAAGAAGTCATTCTTACAATCTTGTAAGTCTCTTTCTTGACTATGTTTATAAATTCTTGAGAATCAAAAATAATGGTAATTGGTCATGAACGAATCCGTCCCAATCCCAATAAAAATGAAACATCAAGTCACAGAAAATTTTATCCAAGACTGAAAATCGAGAGATCAAGGAAACCCTTTCTTTCCTTTCCAACAAGGAGAAAGAGGTTTTATGACTCTTTACAGTCGGGTTGGAAGACTCTTTAAACAGTTTACAAATCTGTTAGACTATATTCTAGGTGTATCACTGTGGTGATTCTTATTTATTGTTCTATCCCTGACACAGTATTTGTGACTATGCAGATATTGATCCCGGATGACTAAAAATATATTTGAAAAGTCAATTAATTTAGATAATGTTTATTTCGTCGTTTCGAAATATGATTTAAGTAGAAAGGTTTCCTTTGTCAGTACCCAGTCTCTCAGTTGAAAACCCCCGAATTCTAAGTAATTTTACGTTAAGACTGAGATGGGGAAAGTTCATACACTATGAGACTTTGTATTCTTTAATATAAAGTGAAATGACACACTTTCACTCCAGCGAACTTTCACTTCAACGAACTTTCACTTCAACGAGTCAGCACAGGCTGAGACGCTGGGGTACCTGACATCGGATGGTCCGAGGATGCAGGTACTCTAAAAGGTCCGTTATCATGACCTCACCTAACGGTAAAGGAAGAGGTCCCCTAGAAGGGTTGGGTCCCTAGCTTGAGTCCAGAGGACGTAACATCTGTCTGCGAAATACCAGGTTATAGAATTTCAAGGTAAAGAGAACGTCGAATTTTTACTGTAGAGAACATCTAAAAGAAGGAATCAAATTACTTGCTTAGGACTTATGACATCACTTTTTTATTTTTAATGGGTCTTTATTGTTAATTTTACAGTAACATATGGGATGGTAAGAAAAAGGTACGGACGTAAATAAACATATATAAAACGGAAGAAGTAAAAGATATAAAAACTTGTAAGAAAATTTTTACAATGAAGATACCGTTGAATCGTTTCGTGAGAAAAACAGGTATCGACGTCAAAGGATCACCTTCTGACAATAAGTGGATTGGGGATGTGATAAATCCTCTCAGTAAGACCCATCGAATCTATCCTCCTTACAAGACCCATCATTAAGAAGAGATCGAGTTGTGACATGTACGACTAGAGTCACCTTCTAGGACAACGAACTCAGAATACGGTTTGAACGGGGTAAAGGACGAAATGAGTAGGAGATCCAGTGACCAAGAGTAAGTGTTCCCCACTGAAAAAGGGGTCCCCGATAAACTGTCATAGACCTATGTAAAACTAAGAGTATTGACCTCCAGTCGATGACCATAGATCACCCATCTCCGATCCTACGATTTATTGGATATTATGTGTACAACTCTTTACCGTGATAGTCCTCTTACCATGACGGTAAGAGGGTCTTACCTTTGGGTTGATTAATCAGTCACCTAGAACTATTACGGATACTATTGTAAAAATACACGTAAGAAAATTAAATACTCACGAAACATACACTGAGAACAGAATTCATAAAATATAAACAAATAGTGAAACAATTAGGGTTATGGTATAGATGATAAAACAGTAGAACACCTACTCTTTTGTGTTTCGAGTCCCTCCTATTTATTGAATATTTTTTACTGTCTCGATCCTTTGCGTTTTTGACCCTAAACTTTGGTCTCGGACACGAGAGTTGATGATGTAAAATACTATAAACGATTAAATAGGTATTCTGACGATGTGATTAAGTCTCGGATTATAAGTAGGAAATGTGACAAAATCATTAATGACTGAAAGGACTGAAGGTAGGACTTACCAAGTTGAAGACGATCACACTATAAAGATTTTACAGAAGAGAGTGAGGAGTCGAATATAGTAGGATTTAATCGAAGGGTACTCTGTAAAGAGAAAGACTAGAATTGAAAGTGACTGGGTGATAAGTTCCTGAAGACATGATGAATATAAAGATCTACGAGGACCAGGGACTATAAACGAAAATGAAGGTAACTCAAGAAAAGGGAAACAGATGAACTATTGTAAGATGGATCTGGTAACCACAGTTAAGAGAAACAAACAAATCGAAAAATTAATTTGGAATTTAGTCTGAATTTCTTTTTGACATTCTTCTTAAGTCTCAGATACAAGGGAAGTGGATTTAAAGGGTACAGTTGTAAAATGGAACAATTGGACGAAACAAGAGACACTCATGTGTAAAAAAAAAAAAGACTAGAGAAAACCTCAGTTAACGTCCCCACTACTGACAACGGGAATTTATTAAATCTTATATAAAAAATTGGTCTCATTTCAATAATTTTAATCCTTTCTCTTAAACTATGAGACGATAACAGATTTGAAGTGAGTAAAAGTACTATAACGTTAAATCTTTTAAAATTTTTGTCATACTTTTGTAACTTACTTAAAGTTGGGAAAATATTTGTAGGGTCATGGGAGTACTAAGGACTTAAAACTCAATTTATAATTTTAACCACTCTGTAACTACCATAAGAGTCGATGGGTTTGTCATGTCTTAAAAAGTTTGACGGTAACCGACGTAAATATAAATGTAACATCTTCTGTATGCAGACTTATGATAATCAACGAAATTTTTAGGTAATTTGTATGTTACCAATCAGTACAAAGTCTAAGTCTGTCCTCCCATTTTATTTGACGTCTCTCTTTGAACTTGTGTTACTTAATAAATTCAAATTACCAGTATTATGGACCAAGAAGGAACCTTATATCCCGCAAGAAACAAATACATCGAACTCAATAGAATTGATGGGTGTACCTCAATTTAGAGACCTACCAAAAGACAAATGGTCCTGAGAGGTCTAGATATTATGAAGTCGATGAGAGTACCGACGGTAATAACCACTCTCATTATTTCTATTATGATATACAAAAAGGTAAATAACTCTCGAATGACACCCCGTAATCCAATTTAAGAAATCCATAATCCATAAATCCATATTTCCATAAATCCATAATCCAATTTTTGGATTGTAATCCAATTTATGAAATGTATCTCTTATAGTAAGAAACGAAGGTCAATAACAATATAAAAACAGTGATTAAATGTCTTTTTCTTCATCTCAATGGTTCTCCACTCACCTATTCAAAGGAGTTGGAGTGGGAATGGTAGAGTTCAGGATCTAAATCAGTTATATGATATAAGGTAGAAGTCGTTTTGTCCTACACTGGTTAAGTTTGGGAACACTTTTATTTCGACGTGAAAAAAGGATGTAAAAACAAAGACAATATCTTAACTAAACAATTTTACTCAATTCCAAATAAAGATCTTCCTAACCATAAGTGTATGTCACTCACTTCACTTCAGTTTCAACGAGTCAGTACAGGTTGAGACGCTGGGGTACCTGATATGTCAGGTACCTTAAGAGGTCCACTCTTATGACTACGCCTATCGATAAGGGAAGAGGTCTCCTAGAAAGGGTGGGTCCCTAGCTTGGGTCCAGAAGGTGTAACGTCCACCTAAGAAATGGTCCACTCGGTGGTCCCTTACCGTTTAACGTAGTCTGAAACCCTTGAGGACATTGGAAGACTCACACTCGAGAAATCTCGTATGGTAACTTATTGCGTGTCACCTCACTGACGGAGAGAAAACAAGTTCCAGTAAAACATGATGTAACCTACTGGACGATTCTGAGTGGTTTCTGTCGACCCAACCGTTTTTCTACACCTAGGATCAAAGATTGGACAGGGATTGATCAATGTAACGACTTTCATTCACAAAAATCGAGAGATCTGTCACATTTCAGTCCTGTGTGTTTCAAGAGAGATCCAAGGGTGGGTAAAAAATTTTCAATAGTATAAGAACTGAATAAAAGAAAGTAGAGGTAAGTGATACGTAAAGAGGTCTTATGACTCTGAGTCTGTTCTAACCCGCACAAGTCCCCCCATACCGATATCTAATGTCTCTAAGTTATGGATAATTTAAAATTTTCATCTAAACTGCTTAATTCACTAAACTTAACCCAACTGGATGGATTACGAAGAAGTTAAGAGTTCCAGGGTAATTGTTCATACTAAAACCTATGATACAAAGGTATTGGAACCCATCCTCATGCTAAATACATTAGTAGTAAACGTTTTAAGAGGACCATATCTCAAACATCAAGTCTTTTATTTAGAGACGTTATGACATTATAAAATAAATACCTCACAAGACCAGTATACTAGACTCATGGATCTCCTTATAGGGGTAAAGATATCGACTTGCCTTCACAAGTCGACTCGTTGGTATTAGTACCAGAAAAAGAAGAAAAGAGAGAGGAGAGTAGTCAAAAAAGACTGTTTCATATTGGACCCCGGATGTTCAGGTAACCAGAAACAACAAGACACCGAATTTAAATTTTATCATTGAGACTCAAGACATACGGTCCAAGGAACTACCCAGAATTCATGTCCAGTAAAGTGCGATTAGTCTCCGACCTAATGGTAAGAGTAAAACATCTATCAGTCCTACAGATGTTTTGAACGTACCGATTACGCTTGTCTTTTACACGTTTGGAAACAAGTTTTAATAATTTTTAAAGTTCTCCTACTATCATCTCGTAATTTGGTTCCCTCCCCAGGAAACTTTGTGTCCAGGAGACAGTAATGTGTCTCTCATACGTGTGTTTCGGTCTGGGTGTACATCCATTTGACTACAAATTTCTTCAATTCACTAAACGGGTTCCAGTGTGTCACCTCCTGTCTCATTTATGACCTGACGTACAAACGGAGGTTTCGGTTATAAGAAAAGTCGTCTGGGGAAACAGAGAGGATCACCCTTTTGACCCGGTTTAAAGAGGAAACCAATAAGAGGTCGGTCCTAAAAAAAAAGTTTATTCACGTAGGGAGTATAGCCAAACTTGGAGGAAGGAGAAAATCTAGGTTGATTAGGGTTTACAACATCTTCCGTTACCGTGGGGTGAGGTCATGAGAACGGACCTTGTAGGGTACCTGCCTCCTCGGACCACCCGACGTCAGGTACCCCAGCACTTCTCAGCCTGTGCTGACTCGCTGAAGGGAAAGTGAAAAGTGAAAGTACGTAACCTCTACCTTTACCGTAGGGTGAGGTCACAAGAACGGACCTCTTAGGGTCCCTGCCCCCTCGGACCACCCGACGGTAGATACCCCAGTGTGTCTCAGCCTGTGTTGACTTCACTGAATCGTCGTCGTCGTCGTTAGGGTTTACACATTGTAAAGTCCCTAGAGGGGACCAACAGACACCAGTGGTCCGAAGAAAGGGGTATAAATAAAGATACAGGTCCATGGACGTAGATGTGTTTTTTAGGTTTTATGATTGGGGAGTCTTGTTCCCAAACATTTAGGTTATCAGATATCATCGATCCTCTTAATTTACTAAATCGTATGTATCACCTGAATCATACTTCGGACCGTGCACCCGAAGGACCACCGAGTCACCATTTCTTAGGTGGGCGTTCCGTCCTCTGCGTCCCCCGCGACCCAGTTCCTTCTAGAGGACCTCCTAACCTACCGTTGGGTGAGGTCTTAAGAACGGACCTCTTAGGGTACATCGGGACCGTCCCATGTCATGAACTCCAATATCTCAACCTGTACTGACTTAACTGACGCGTACGTGTACAATAATAATAATGATAGTAACCATTAACTACAAAGTCACAGTTTAACGTCCGGTCTTCTGAAGATGGTACAGATAAAGACACGGGGGAAAAGTGAAGAAGGGAAACAAAAGTCAAATTACCTCTGAAACCATGTATCGTCCGAGAAGTTTCATATAGAAAAGTAGATAGTTCAATAGAGAGGGTTCTTTTTCATCAAAGGAACGATCTTTTTAAAGCCAACTTATTTTACAAGGAGTATACAGAGGGAACGTATGTCTTTTGGTTACCCCTCTCGTTGGATGTTATGTGTCTATGAAAGAGAAGGAATTTTTGAAAAGAAAAATGGGGTCTTGTGAAGAAAAGGTAAATAAATCTCAATCGAACGTGAATAAAGTCGAGTTAATGGTTCTTTAAATCAAATGGAAATATGTGTAAAATCTCTACCGTAATTACATAACCGGTAGGAGTTATTTCGGATTTAAAACTTAAAAAAGAAGGGGAGACCCGTACTGATTCAAAACAGTAAAGAAAGTGTTAAAGAGTAAATCAAAAAGAAAACTTGTTTTCAGTTTCACTGTCTCTTGTTGTCAGTTTCATCGTATCATAAACGTAAGTTATGTACAAACAACAACTGTTAAACTTTTTTATGTTTTATTTTTGGGGTGACTTTGAAAACTGAGTTTTTATAGTAAAAAGTGTAGTAATTTATATCAAAAGAGTATAAAATTAAAAATTTACACATTATAAGATATAACGTACAAATACGGTATCTTTATTTACAAGATATTTGTACCATTTCTAGATGGATTAGTCTGTACAGGTACGAGTTGTTGTTGTTCTTGACGACTTCTTTACAAAAGCATAAAAATTGTCGCAGATTAAAGGGGAACGAAAAAGATTCAGTCGTCAGTACAGAAGGAAGTACCGGGACCTTTTTACGAATCTTACACACTGAATTGTCACTGAGTCCGTAAGTCAAGTCGAGTCTACCATAAGTAAGAAACTACCTATTTTCGTTTTCTTTTTCGATAAGAAACCGACTTGTTGTGTCAGGAAAGATAATAAACTCACAGATGTCTAACGAACTTTTCACGTTGTATAAACCTTAAAGAATGGATTCTTAATTCGGACTTGTTTGTTCGGGTGTGGTAAGATTTTTTCTTAAGCATAGCATACGTCATCCGGTCCTTCGGTTCCACCTCCTCCGGTTCCCCTTCCAAATCACTCGTTCTCTCCTCTCCTTAAGTCTCCAGAGGATACCCGTACTGGACTGAAACCTTCGGAAAAGTCCTGTGTCTACAATTGTGACATACGGTTATTTACTAGAATATATCCTTAAGAATAAACGAGAAAAGACCACGTCAGAAGGAGAGTAAAGGGATCTGGACACTCAAAGGGCACGGTAGTAGTTGTCTTAGTGACAGTTATCTAGGTATACATATAATAAAAACAAGTCAGTGAGTCAACACAAACTGAGAAACGTCAGGGTACCTGACGTCTTCCGGTCCGAAGGGACAGGAAGTGATAGTGCACGTCAAACGAGTTTGAGTATAGGTAACTCAGTCACTACAATAGGTTGTTAGAGTGAGTAGGAGACAACGAGGGAAGAGGAGGACGAAAGTTAGAAAGGATCGTAGTGTCAGAAAAGGTGACTCAGTCGAGAAGTGTAGTCCACCGGTTTCATAACCTCGTAGTCGAAGTCGTAGTCAGGAAGGTTACATATAATAGTTGTCGGTTACATCTAGATGAACAGGTATCAAAGATTTACACTATAGAAATATAACGAATTATGGATCATAATTTTATTAAATTCTTTGTGAATAACTCTTGAATACACGGTCTGTGTCACGATTCATTAAGTATGACTAATAGAATATGTCAGGAGTGTCACTAAGACATTTCACTGATTAGAATAAGAGAAGTAAAATTTCCACTTCCCTGACTCCGAGTCTCTCCGATTAATAAAAGAGATTACAATATATGGTTCACTATCTCTACTCTTCCTTTCACCCTAATAGATAAAAGAAAAGAAAACAGTTTACAAACAATTCAACTTATAGTACATATAACGCACTGTTACCTAACGTGTTTTTTTCGTAGTCGTTTAGCAAACTCCGTTATCAAATAAGTTGAGTTATTAGTATTTATCATATTAACTATGATACATATTTTATCTATTGATTACTCTCGTATGATATACCGTGTCCCTTGAGACGAATTACGAGACACCACTGGACTTACCCCTCCTTTAGGTTTTCCCTCCCCAATATACCATATGTATGTCGACTAAGTAAAACGACCTGTAAATGGGTGACGATGGTAGAAAATATACCACGATTCGATTCCTTTCCTTGTACCTCCAGTGAGCTCACATATGGTACCTCGGTAGGTAGTTATTCTCCTTCCTGAGAGAGGAGTCGTTAGAAATTTGTAGAAAGTATTTCATCTGAAAGTGACTTGTGGATGTCGTATGGTCCGTACCATGATCTGTGATACTTATTATGTTTTTATTTGTCTTTAAGGAGAAAGTGAGATTTTCAAACTTCTTTTTACTCGGATATGTTCTGACGGATCATAATCATGTTCACTTTCCAAAATACCCTGTCTTTTTTTAAAAAAAGGACTCTGTAAATCGGTAACCACCCAGATTTTACTTTTACGTACCCTTTATTTTGACTGGTATTCAAACATGAAAATAGTTTCGGTATATAGTTCCCACTAAACTTATATCGTATACTAAGATATAGTAAGAGAAAAAAAGGCGAAAAATGAAAAAAACTTAAAAAATAAAACATAACCCCATATCGGTTAATTGTTACACAGTACCTGACATATCAAGTACCCCAACGTTTCTCAGTCTGAGCTGACTCACTGAAAGTGAAGTGAAGTGAAGTGAAATATCAAACTCCACTTATCATTTCCCTGGGTGGGTATGTATCTGTGCATAGGTAAGAGGGGGTTTGAGACGACGGTAGGTTCGATGGTGTATTGTAACTCGTCTCAAAGTACACGATATGTTATTCAAGAAAACCAATAGGTATAATTTGTGTCGTCCCACATGTACTGGTAGGATTTGAGGGATTGATAGGGAAGAGACGACCACTGTTATTTAAGTAAAAGATTCAGAGACTTAGAGAAAGACAGGACATTCGAGTAAACATGGTGAAGAAAAATCTAAGGTGTATATTCCCTTCAGTATACTGTGAAGAGACAGACTGGATGAAGTAAAAGAATATCCTGTTTGATCTTGGTGGTCTCATTAGGTCCGAGACCATTTATGTTTCCTACTTTTCCTATTTATGTTATCATTAATCATGATCATCTTGTGTTCAGGACTTTCCTCTTCTGATTCTTTTGGTAATTGAATAAGAAACTTCTCAGGTTACCTATACTTATTTCATTTCGAATAACAAGTCATTCCACATAACTGGGATAAATCCTGAGAATTCATCCTCTGTGACTAAATTTGAACTTACTCCATTTAAATCTCATGCGTCGGCTTACTTACTGAATATGTTATATACCATTCATACACCTATAGAACACAACGTTTTTTGATATTATAGTTCTATAATACTTCATGTACTAATTCTTGGACTGTCTGTCCCGGACCTCAAACCCAACCACAATGAAGACGACACTAAACACAATACAAGACTCGGGCATAGAGACTTGGCTGGCTCTCTCGTTCAGATGGTGTCATAACGTTTGCGTTCTTCCCTCAAACAAATAAAAATCGCGCGATCCCGGGTTCAGAGTAAAATGTGCTCCCTTAGACTGTTCTCGGGGCTTGTTTCCTCATACCACCGAATATATGTCCGTCAAAAAACAGAGTCAATATCCTCATCGACCGTAATGTACTAACCGGTCCGTCCTACTCACGTATAGAACAGAAAAAAACCATTTATACTGAGTCCAGAATCTCTGGCAGCAAGCCAGAGATTGTAAAAAAGAACAGAAATCTAGTATATCTCCTTAGTAAAAAAAGTCAGGACTCTGTGTCAAACTATAACAACAGTTTCGTGTTTGTCGTGCTTTGGTCCGGGGCCGGAATGCGACCTGAATTAGACCCGAAAACGTTGCAATCGTGACCACGAGTCTCGAGAATAGAGGATTGCTCCAATGACAGAAGACGATCCTCCCAACAGGAGGGGCCGCCCTACCTCTAGGGCCTGCTCGGGGGTCTACAATACGAGGCTCGGGCATAGAGGCTTGGCTGGCTCTCTCGTTCAGGTGGTGTCATAACGTTTGCGTTCTTCCCTCAAACAAATAAGGATCGTGCGATCACGGGTTCAGAGTAGGGTGTGTTCCCTTAGGCTGTTCTCGGGGCTTGTTTCCTCATACCGCCGAATATATGTCCGTCAAGAAACAGAGTCAATGTCCTTATCGACCGCAATGTACTAACCGGTCCGTCCTACTCGCGTATAGGAGAGAAAGACCATTTGTACTGAGTCCAGGATCTCTGGCAACAAACCAGGGATTGTTAAACAACGTTTATTGAATCATAGGGACTCTAAGTCAAACGAAAAGAAAATTAGACTTTTTAAGTCTTTTATTTTCAATCAGATCGTTACTTGCCATTCCGTCGTATCCTTTGACTAATTCTTGGTTCTACGGGAAAGAAAGAGAAGACAAAAATTTAGGTCCGAGACGCCGAAAGACAATGAAACCCAATCAGTAATATAAAAATACATGAAACCATAGTAGGTGATAATGTATCGTTAATATTATTACGACTAGACTATCTTAGAACCCCTACTAACTTACTCGATTATACATATTTCACGAATTTTCTCTCGTTCACGACCTATAAAAGATCGATAATAGTAGTGTCCCAAAAACACTTCTAATTTGTTTTATTGAAAGTTTCACAAATTGTGTCACGGGTGATATTTGATGATTTATTCACTATCGGTGATAATAAAAATAATAATATTTTAAAGTATCTAAGGTCAACGAGGCAACAACTTTAGGTTTATGAAAGGACTGTTCGGTTCTGACCAATGGTATTAAAAAACGTCCACAAGAAGTGATGTTTACAGTATAGGATTTGTTTCGTGTACCAACCAACTAGTTTGGTTTACCTCTAAAGGTTATAAAACTTTAACGACACGGAGTGTGTAGATTTAGACCCTAATAGGGATCCCGTAAGTAGAAGCTGTACCCGTACTGAAGGGAAATTTAAGTGGAATAATTAGATAGTCACTTGTGTCTTCACACAATTTACAAATCACAAATGGATTGAGGCATGATCGACGGAACTACCTCGAATGTCGGAGTACCCTTTCCGATAATTTGTTAAGGAAATTTTTATACGACACTTTCTCTCCATCTTCCACGACTCCTCGTTATACCCTCTAGATTGAAGTGCACTTCCAGACGTTTTCGACGAGACTCTTACACTTCCATTACAACTCGACACTTCGTCCTGTACCCTCACGACATCTGTCTTCCGGTCGGGGCTACGTCGGGAGGGTACCCTCTCCCGTCCGTAATTGGAGAAGAAGTAATTTCATGTCTGGGAGACGTTTGGTCGGGGTATGAGGACCCTGTAGAGACCCTAGGGAGGATACAACGTCTACGGAGAAAAGACGAGACTTGACAGAGGGTCACTGTTGAGGATTTTTCGAAGAACAGAAGTAAGGAGTAACCATCACGTTGTTAAACATTTATCTTAAATAAAAGATCTAAATTTAAATATAATCCAAATCTTACTGTCTTTTTAGACCTTCTGTCATGTCGTAGTCAGTATGTAGGGAGAGTCTCAAAGGGGATATAAATTGTAGACACAACTATGTCGTGCATACAATATTATTTACGTAGCTTTGACTATGTACTAACAATGGATTTTAGATATGGAATAAGTCTAAAGGAATCAAAAATGGATTACAGGGAAAGGACAAGGTTCTACGGTACGTCCTGTAGTATAAATAGTACAGAAGAACCTAAGGACCCAAGTGAAACCGACACTCTTACAGACTCTAAAAGGAAGGAAAACCACTGGAACTACCAAAACTCCTCATGACAAGTCCAAAACAAACAAACAAATCTTACCGGAAGATGACCTTAAACAGACTAAAAAAAGTGTTAATCTGATCTTAGTATATATATATATATGCATATATATGTATATGTATATATATATATATACCTTCTTCTGTTATTTCCTTTTCAGGATAAAGTAGTGTAGTACAGTTCTCATATGCGATTATTGTTATGTTGTAGTGACAACTATTACTACAACTAGAACCGACTCCTTTACACACAGTGAAAAGAGATAACATTTCAAGGAGACAGAGGGGAGTAAGGTATGACGTGAGAAACCATCCTTCAGTGTCGATTATGGATTTATCGTCTCTCAATAAGAGGAGGAGGAACTCTTGTCTCATACATGTATTTAATAAACCCTAAGAGCACATATCTTCTGAACAGAAAGGAGTAAATAAATAATTAGTAGAAAAATTTTACTACGACGAATAAAAAAATGAAATGTTATGACATAACCAAAACGGTATGTAGTTGTACTTAGGTAGAAAATACCTGAGTGAACTACGCTTCTCGACTGAGTGACCTTTTCTGGGACTACGACCCTTTCTAACTCCCGTTCTCCTCCCCTACTGTCTCCTACTCTATCAACCTACGGTATTGGTTGAGTTACTTGTACTCAAACTCGTTTGAGACCCTCTATCGTTTCCTGTCTCTTCGTCTCCGTACGACGTCAAGTACCCTAGTATTTCTCAACCTGTTTTGAAATCTCTGACATGTCGTTGTTACTTGAGTACCTATGATTAAAATGTAAAACCTAATATTAGGTTATGACGAATAAAATAAAAAACGAGTCGAGAAAGAATAACCGGTGACCCTTGAGAAAATCGACCCAAGACACAGGGAAACTGTATCGTTGTAATTAAATCTAAAAGAAAAAGTAAAAGACCGTGATATTTACCAGGTCCGAGTGAAAAAATACAAAGAATGACATCGCAATTTTCGTTGGGTGTGGAGTTCTTAAAGACCAAGAAAAATAACCTCTCTCATAATCTTTGATTCTATACCCACTATCCAAAAACGTAAATTAAAATCATTCGTTGTCGATCATATGAATACTTTTATCAACGACCAGGTTTATACGTTTCGTATTTTCTTTCGTCTCGACACGATTACCTTTGGTCGGATTTGTGATTGTTTTTACATCATTCAAAAGACATGAAAACCTAGTCACAAACCAACCAATCACAACCACAACTTGAGAGACTTGTCTCCGAACACAAGAACAATAAGGTTTAGCCACCTAAAATAGATGTACCGTTTTTGATCTCTATCACCTTAAAGGTTCCATAAGTGAACCCAGAATTCTAGAATCCATTGATTTCGTCAACCTACGTTTTAGGTCTCTAGTTCAATCTCTTCCACTCAGTGTCTTTTTTGGATACTCTTACTCTACCTTTTTACCTTTTAAATTCCATGTTTTTTCTTTACGGTCTTTGACTTTCATTTACGTTAAATAACTCGTTTATATCTTTTGTTTATATTTTTCTTTTCTTCTCCTACTTACTACCCTTTTGTTCCCCTAGTTTATAGTCTTATCGTTTTTTATACACAGTTAAAACTTTTTATATTTCTCCCTTTGTCAGACTTTAATCTTGATAATTACGGATATCGCTACGTCCTAAAGAACAGATAAATCCAATTGTATGACTATACCCCTTACTCATTTCTTTTAGGTCTACCATCTACCTCCCTCCATCCCCCATCCCTCCGTATATTATGAGTAATATCGACACCCGTTCCGATGATGTATCAAACACCGATTTATTATTAAAAAGTCTGGATTGTTATAAACCTTTGTTAGAAGTTTCGATTTCAATTGTAAAATTATCTTCAGACAGAGGTGACCTAAATCTATTACTGTAACGTTAAAAGAAGGCATTGTATATAGAATGAATAACGAAATAACATGGATAAATTGTATCCGTACCCTTTATAAATAACTCCCAACGACTACGAAAAATTATTACTTACTCGAATTCATCTCTTAATACAAAGTCTGGACTGAGACACCTTCAGATCAGTAGTTCTTGAACGAAATTAGGGAAACATGAATTCACGACTTCAAAATAAGTTTTATGTAAAACTACCCGTCTGTGTTATAGTGCACGAAGAAGACTTAAAACTAAAGAGAATAGAAGTCCCTAACTCAGAAGACATGTCATCTTGAATCATTTACTGATAAGAATATCAACTACGTAACCGTTTATGGTAAAAGTTGGGGGTCTCTATTGACTCGTTTAGACATCATAGAGAGTCAAACCCCCTTTAGTCCTATCGTACAGTTCGACTACGACCCGAGTCCAAAGGTGGAAGAAAATGTTGTCGGTACTGTCCATTTCTGTCACCGAGTGAGTTCAACCCGTTTGTTAGATTTCGATAGTCACGACATAATGACGTGGGTCTTTCAAATTCTAAGACCCGAGATCGTTACGACCTCAGAACGGGTCCTAACTAAACCAAACGAAAGAAGACCCGAAGGGACCACCGAGACTACCATTTCTTAGACGGACGTTACGTCCTCTGGGTATGGACCTACTCACTTCTAGGGGACCTCTTCACTTACAGATGGGTAAGGCATAAGAACGGACCAAATAGGGTACCTGTCTCCTCGGACCGCCCGATGGTAGGTACCCCAGCGTTTCTCAGACTGTGCTGACTGAAAGTAAAAGTGAGAAATCTAAGACATCGTACTTCGGAACGAAACCTCTACTGTTCCGAACATCTCTTCGGAGATCACGGGGGTAGGTAACGTAATGAATCTTAGGCTGTGGTCGTACATTAAAACTATACTTTCTATAACTGACCATCGAAGGGAGTGTCAAGGTGTCATCCAAATGTGAACATGTAATTTTTTTTTTTTGCCACTTTCGTCTTTTGAATCGTAGGGATCTTCATTCTGACTTCTAACCTTACACTACAAAGTATACGTCTCACTCTTCTACTTATAACATTTTCAGTAAATAATGATCTCTAATCTTAAATTACTAACCGTTTTATTCATAATGACGATTCGAATGAAACAATATTATCATCATTATTTTCAAGAATTACAATCACATAACGACATCCTCAGTAGTTTTCTATTAAGTCGAGACTAATATTAATAAGTCAAAGACTAGTGCCTATTCTATGTACTGAGAAATATACAATCACATAAGAAAGAGGATATTAATTTCTCTTTGGATTACTGGTATTTTTATCGATTGTAGACAAATTTTACAAGATACGTAAAACATACTACTTGTCACGATTTGTGACTCGTACCTGGAATGAATTAGAGAGTCATTATGACCCAACCGGTTTTTCAAGTAAGTATCAACAGGTATTAGATAATGCCTTTTCATGTTTACTTGAAAAACCGGTCGGGTTATAAAACCACAAACCTTACAATGATGTATTTACGTCTCAAAACCGTGAAACGGTTTTCAGAAAATCGATGTACGTAGATCGTCTAGAATACAAATACTTATGTAAAATTTCAGACCTAATCTAGAGAAGATAAAGTTATATTTACATTAAAAATTTACAATTTTTATCAATCATCTTTATCACCGGTTCATTGAGATATATAATATGATTGAGAAATGTTACGAAAACCTCATTTTTACCCATCTTTGACAGACGGAAGAGATATCGAAAATATAAGTCATAAAACGGTAGAAACGTTTCGTCTACTCTTATATACCCGGTTTGTTTTGGGACAGTCCTTCAAGGTATAGATCGTAGGTCCCGTCTTGTTATTGAGTGAATAAACACCCTGTACTTCACATACGTCAATTTAGTGAGGAAGGGTGGTGGGGTGGGGGTGGGGGGTGGTGTGTTAATGTGTTAAATACAACTTTGTCAACTGAACAAATGGAAGTTCCGTGGTCCATCAAATGAAATTCCAAACTGAGACACGAAAACAATAACAAATAAAGGTTGTTTTCGTCTTCTAATTCAGTGACGATACTCTTGTTTGGACTAATTAGTAAAAAGGAGAAGTCGGTTTCGTAAGAATTAATGATTGTGTACCCGATTATCACACCTTTGTTTACTGTCTACCTCGTTACATCAAACTTACGTTTAGAGTCGTGAGTAAAAAAAAATTTTTTTTACTTTGGTATCTGTGTCATTTAGAACACGATAAGAGGGTTAATAAAATATTCATAAATCTGATTAGAGACTACTGTGAGGTTAAATGGTGTCAGATGACTTCACCCTAGTGACTTGTCCGACTAAAAGTGTTGTATTTATCCGGGTGGGTGGTTGGACAGTAGTTTTGCTTAAAATTACTGGATCTCTCACATTCATTCGAGGCACCACTATCCTGAACAAAAGTAAGTGACGAGATGGAAGTTGTGGGTTTCGTCTCGAACTTACAACAATATACGTGCTCACGTACTTGCTCTCCTTATTGTATCCGGTGTGAAACAAGAGAAGAGACACAACCACATATGAATTAAAAAAGTGAGTACATAAGTAAGTAAGTCATTCTGTAATCTCGTAAAGACGAAAACCAATCCGAGACACGGTCCTTGACTCCGATATCGATATATTGACTCCCACATCCATGGCAAAGAATAAAAGATGTTGACCGTCAGACCAGAAGTCAAGTCAAGTTAAGTCAAGTCAACGAGTCAGTACAGGCTGAGAAACACTGGGGTACTTAATGTCGTGCGGTCCGGAGGGACAGGTAGTGGTTGAGGGCCTCAAGTGAGTTTGAGTACAGGTAACTCAACCACTACGGTAGGTCGGTAGAGTAGGACACAGCAGGGGAAGACGAGGACGGGAGTTAGGGAGGGTCGTAGTCTTAGAAAAGGTTGCTCAGTTGAAAAGAGTACTCCAGAATGAAAGGTGGTTTGTTTCCATTTAAAAAACAGATCAGATGTATAATGTGACTTACAATTTTTCGAAAATTTCCTTCCAGTATAACTTATAGAGGTCTCCCTTTAGTGACTATATATTAAGGAGATTAACTTACACACCGAAAAACGTAGAGTAACGACACATACTTGTCTCTATAAAAACAAAACAGGTAACGACATCCGAGTCTCGGATCTTATAATGGAGAGGAAAGGACCTTACACTATCCATGAGTATAATAACTTCCTTTTGTACCCTTCTTCCTTTTTACGTACCTCCTAGTCGATATGAGTTGAAAAACCTATAGTAAAGTTCTCTCTGTATTGGGCTCAGATAAGAATCTAATAATAAAGATAAAATGTTCACCCTATTATCTGACTCTCTACACTTCATTTGAACGTCTTTTGATGTGACTGGTCATTCCGAAGGGACCACCGAGTCTCCAATTTCGCAGACGGAGGTTACGCCCTCTGGACCCAAGCTAGGGACCCAACCCTTCTGGGGGACCTCTTCCTTTACTATTGGGTGAGGTCATAAGAACGGACCTCTTAGAGAAACCTGTGCCGACTCGCTGAAGTGAATGTGACTGGTCATCGTTTCGAACTTGAGTTTACACCCGACTAGATATGGTATACTAAGTGTTGAGTAAAATAGTCCATTCGGTTCTTAGGAAATGAGAACTAGGGACGGTATCTAATAGATAACCAAAAAGTGAAATTGATGAAAATTTCCAGAGTAAGGTTTGAGTTTGGAAAATATAAAACCCGATACTGTAGACGGACGATGTAATTAGTCTATTCAGATCCACTACGTCAATGTCTGTTGTGGTACTAAAACACCGAATGGATGGTCTCCAAATAAAGAACCAGTGTAACGCAGACGGCACCCTGGCTATCAGAAGATGTATGGTTAGAGTACTGTGTCCGACTCACTGTGAGACGGTAGAATACGATGTGGTACAGGTTTTGAGCCGGAGAAACAGCCCTTGACCCCTTCTCTTGTTCGTCTCAACGTGTAGTCGAGAATTACGAAGATAGGTCTCCACGGTGAATACTGGAGACAAAAAGAAAATAGGTGGTCTTGTTTAGTATACCGGTACGAGTCAAAGTTTTCCCACCCCTTCACACTAAGAAGGTGTGTAGACCTTTTTCTCCTCCCGTACCTATGACCATTTGTCAACAATAAAGACGGTATGGTCTTTTGAGAGACGTTTAGGTGTGGATTGAATATAATTACGAGATATGACTTTTCTACCAGATGTATCGTGACGGAAAAGGAACAAATTGTTATTTCAGGAAGACAAAATGTCTACCTCCACGAAGGTTGTTAATAGGGATAAGTTTACGGAAACACAAACGAAAGATTTATTCATTGCATCAATCATAACTCTTTAATATTTAATATCTATTAGTTTTGTTTTATTAAAAATTTTTAATTGGTGTTTGGATGTTAGGATGACAAGAAAAGAATTTATATTTAAATAAATAAAATTAACCTCCAATTAATGAAATGTTATAACATAACCAAAACGGTATGTAGTTGTACTTAGACGGTGTCCATATGTGCACAAGGGGTAGGACTTTGGGGGAGGGCGTAGGGAGGAGCATGGTAACGAGACCCAGCAGAGTCACGTAGTCGGGGTTCGTAGGTGATAGTACGTAACTTGGACCTGACCGTTAATCTTTGTCGAAAGGCATCGTTTTAAATTCGTTCTACGATAGTCATAAAATATAAAGTGGGGAAAAGAAGTACGAAAGTACAAAGATTGTCGACTAAACCCAATAGCACCGACCAGAAACACTATTCTCCAAGGGAGTTCCAAAGGTTTGACTTTCATAGGGTTTTGAAGTCGGGTCTTTCTTATTTATAAAAGTACTGTTTACCAGATAAAGATTAAATCTGTTTATTGATATAAAAGAAGGAATAATACATTAAGAAGAACTTCAACGTACGATGATAAGATCCACGTAGTGTAAAATTAAATAGTAAAGTGAGAAAAAAAAAACTCGGTAAATGAAAAAAAACATAAAGAGAAAATAATAAGAATAAATTATTTCTTGTCTGTATGTTAATCAAACAACTTTTCAATCTTGGGTCCGAAAGACCGAAGTTCAGAGGGATAAAAAGATATAATTACATAAATGTGAGAAATCTTAAAGTCTATAGTTATACTTTATAATGACAGTTAAATTATTCGTACATAACTCTATCTATTATAAAGTCTTTTATCTTTATTTTTCCACTTAATATGTTTTGTGGAGAAAAACTCTAAAATAATAGTCTGTCATGAATATATTTCTCCTACTGTTCCACTTAATGTATTTCTTTATGACGAAAAATTAATATCGTGACTCTTTATAAGAAGTTATACGTATTATTATTGAAAAGTAAGGAGACTATATGTCACTTCACTTCAACGAGTCAGCACACGTTGAGAAACGCTAAAGTACCTGACATCCCATAGTTCGAGAAGACAGGCACCTTAAAAGGTCCGTTCTCATGACCTTACCCAACGGTAAAGGAAGAGGTCTAGAAGGGTTAGGTCCCTAGTTTGGGTCCACAGGGTGTAACGTCCGTCTGCGAAGTGAGAGACTCGGTGGTCCCTTCGGGGATGATATGACATGGGAAGACGTTCAGTCATAATTTTAAACACTACTCGAAAAAAGGAACCGGTATATAGTTTATGAGTAAGTAAAAGTGATCCCTTCTTAAAATCTATAAAGAACGACAAAACTAGACCAATGTTTAAATAAAGTTGTAAGGAAAGAAAAAGAAATTATCGTAGAAGTTCTTAGAATTGGGTCAAAGACTGACACACACTACATCAGTAACAGAACACATAAACTAGACGGTTACGTTTCTCCTTACTTCACTCGGACACCTCATATATTCTGTAAAAAAAGGTTACGGAAACTTGTTAATTTATCATTTTGTGTCACCACAATAAAACAAGGGAATCACTGGACCCTGATGTAACGTTCAAATTTTTTTTTACAAAGATTTCATAGAACTCTAAACAAAGATACTAATGACCCTCATAAACCTTAAAAAGAAAAAAGTAGGTGGAGTTTAAAACTGAATTCTTTTCATTAGGACTTACGTAAATAAAAAGGTCCTCTACTAATCTAAAACGTCTGATGTCCTCCGAGGGACTCAAGTATACTGTCAAGTTCAGAGTCTATGTTTAAAGTGATCTTGATTCTGAGTATAAGAATTCTTGATACTAAATGAAACTAAGAGGTAAAAAAATTCTCTATTTTCTATTAAACCCCTCTTAATTTTGAAAACATTGATTTTTACGTAAATATTTTAATTTAACGGGAATCTAGTCGGTTTTCCAGTTTGAGCCAAGGGAAAATTGATTCCAATAAAAGGATAACATGGATTTACAACCCATTTAGTACACAAAACTACAAACTTAAGGAAATTTGTCGAAGAGAGAGGTCTCTTAACGGTGTGCAGTCTCTTTAGTTCTACTTACGAAAGGGTAAAGTAAAGAGAAGGAAGAACCTAGATCCAACAATGTCACTTTAAACCTATGAAAGAGTAAATGTTAAAACTAAAGAAGAGTTAGTAAATTGACGCAAAATTTAAAGAGAAAACAAATACGAAAAACAAAACCTAGGATTAACATCTGAGGTAATTTCACTTTTAATTTGTAAGTTCAATTTATAAGTTAAGTCATATTGTGTAATATAACTATTTGGGTCTGAACTCGATTACTTTGGGTACACTCACACACCGGTCGATTACTAACGATTTCCCTACAAACGAAAATTTTTATACTATAAATTATATTGTAAAATGTTATGTATATTATGATATTGTTAATAATATGTCTTCTATATTTTATTCATGTTATGTAATAAATTTACGACTCTTTATTAAGAAAGTAATAGGAAGTGTCACCAGTTTTGAAGATTTCATAATATAGGTTCAAACCGTTTTGTAATATTTAATTTTCACTTGTCTGACCTTATTACTTTCCTATTTGACTACCTTTTAGTCATTTCATTTTACGGATGAAGGTGCGTACACTTCATCCAAAGAATCGGACTTATTCTTAACACCGTTGAATCATCGTCGTGTATGTATTCTCAGATCTATTACCGTACACCCCTCTCCATTCGGGGACAGAAAGGTAACGATAGGTTAAAATATAGGGATATTCGTAATTTTTCATTGTGTAATTTTAACATAACTCTCTTTTAAACCATCTGTATTCTTTATAGAAGAGTACGATAGGTTCCCGTCTTAATTCCTTGTAGCGACATTTTGATGGTTATTGTCATTTGATATTTTACACTTTTAGAAACTACCAACCTCTTAATTGAACCGGTACCCCTCCCTCCAATAATTTTTATCAAGGATGTACGGGGAAAGTAGACATAAAAGACTATTGGTCAACTTGACCTTTTTCCTGAATTTACTTAATTGGTAAGCTGTATTTTGTATACTTTTAGTATAATTAATATAACTATTAAAATCTAATTGAAAGTCAATAAATAATATACGGTTTACGTATTTTTACGTAAACTTATTTACGTATTTTTACGTTTACTTCTTCAACCATACGTAATAAAGATAAAATAACCTAGGAGTGTGATTGGATCCCTCACGAAAAAACGTTGTCAAGTCCCCCAGTACCAAAGAACCCTTCTCTGAGGTATGTTTAGGTACCAATCTCATCTAACTTAAGAGGGAAATGTAATTTTTATATATATAAATAAATAAACCGTCGTGGTCCAGAATCAATGTCGTACACCCTAGAAAATCCACACCGAACACTTGAGAATCAATCCCGAAGACCTTAGATCAAGAGACTGGTTCTTAGTTTAGGTTTACGACACGTAACTCTCACACCTTAGTCGCGGACCGGGTTGTCCCTTCACGGGGGAAAATGAAACGTTCTTGTGTCTTCGGACAACTATCGTCCCGTGGTGTGTCCTTCCTTCCGAGATAGAACTGAACTGAACCTAGAATGAAGGGATTTCTCGTACAACAAAGACCACTATAACAAGTACGTCTGGTATAGGACATTCTAGACTCTCCTGTCGGTCTAAGGTCCGTACGGTGACAGGAAAAGAGACCCAAACCAGACTTCTGTTACGAATTGTTTAGAGATAAAGATTTTATGATTACAGTAGAGGTGAAGTAAACACTGGCTTAAGTTCATATCACTCCACAAATTAGTGTGGTTTGAAATCGGTGTCACTAGTACCCCACTTTATCTTAAGTTTGGGTCGTGATCTCGGTCGTGAGTCCATAGAGTGTCACGTCGTCGCTTCGGAATTTACTCGTCTATTGAGTAATGTGTTCGTACTTGAACATTGTAAATTTCACAATAAGTGAGTCAGTTCATGTTGAAAAGTGCTGGGGTACCTGACATCGAGTGGTCCGAGGAGAGAGGTACTCTAAGAGATTCGTTCTTACCACCTCACCCACGGTAAGAAAAGAGGTCCCCTAGAAGGACTGGGTCCCTAGTCTGGGCCCAGAGGACGCAACGTCCGTCTAAGAAATGACTCGGTGGTCCTTTCGGGTTGAATTTGGTATTAAGTTAGGAACAAAGGATTGGTTAGGGTAAGTTGACTCCACAAGGACATATTTTCAAGACCGTCCAGATGCACTCGAGATTACTGTGTAATTCAGTTTTTGCACTAGAACTAAGTCTGTAAATTTACGGATGAAGGTACGTACACTTTTTGACTTGACGTCTAAACCAGAATTTGGTGTGGTGGGGTCGAGTTAGGAGGACACCCGACCTCTAAAATTCCCTTGTCCTTCAATGTGACCGAAGAGACGAAGGGGCAAACTCGAAGAACCGACAGAGAACGATACAAAAAGGTTTGAGGGTGGTACAAACTTCGGTCCCCTCTTCTCCCTCTTTTGTCTTTCACCGTCTTATTCGGAAAGACGATGTCATCTCGAACTACAATAGACCTGAACCATTTGACTGAGAAAGACAGGTTCCTGTGGAACACCTAGAAGGCCGTCAAAACACGACAGAGAGAGGACATCAAAAATTTAAGACCACCCGTGACATCGAGGACCCGATCGACCGTCACATGTAAATGGGAAAAGGACGTCTTCGAGAAATTAAGGGCTCTATTAAAATGACCTGTCCTAGATTCCATCTACATAAGACCGTTCGAGAGAGATCTCACACGGGTGGCGGGTGGGTGTTCCTCACTCACTCACTTCAGTGAGTCAGTACAGGCTGAGGAACCCTGGGGTACCTGACATCGTATGATCCGAGGAGACAGGTACCCTAAAAGGTCCGTTCCCAGGACCTCACCCAACGGTAAAGGAAGAGGTTCCTTTGGGGGTGAATAAGATACGAAACGGTTGGTCCGTCATTGGTCGTTGTGGACGTACAGTGGTAACGTCAGTGGTCGGGAGGAAGAGATAACAGAACTACAGGACCCCAGTCTGGGGTCAAGTAGTACGGGTCTCTAAACCCTTTATGTGTTGATTGAGAGTCCGTCGGAATGCTCCCTGGGGAGGGATCCGAACTCTACTCTCTTCAGGTGGAAAGAGAGAATGGGACACTACACTACTCTTGAGTGTCGTGTCTTTTATAACAGAGATGTATGTCGGTTAAGAGTAAAAAACACCACCAACACAAGTGAGGTGTTTCTATGGTGTTTCTGAACCCCTTTATACCTTAATCCAAGGACTTAGAGAACAGTGTTGTAAAGTACTTGGGTAGTTATATATTTGAACAAAACAAAAAGACAAATTTCTGGGGAATAAATTACGACAACTAAGGAATTACAACTTGAGTGGTGGTTGTCTTGAGATTGTCCATGGACTTCTTTCGAATAGATTGTGTACATAAAAGAGGTATTTCGTGTAGTATCGGACACGAATCTTTTTACTTGTCGTGAAACTACGATACGGAGGGTAGTAAAATACCTTAGAGTATACGTTAGACCTTTCTACCATCACTACTTGGATAGACGTCCCTTCGTCTCCTCTGTGTCTGGTCTGAATACCTGTACCCACATCTCCCCCTTCATCTACCACCCTACTTAACTCTCTCTTCGTGATTTTGCAAATTAATGGTATACATTTTAATCTTTCGGTTACCTTTAAACGACAGACTACGTCCCTCGATTTTGTAGACCACGAGACACTGTTGAATCTCCCCAGTCTACCCCACCCTTCACTATCCCCCCAAGTTCTCCCTCCCCCGTATAAACAGGACATCGACTAAGTACAACTAAATACCGTCTTTTGTCATGTTATAACAGTTCGTTAATAGGAGGTTAATTTTTATTTAAATTTAATTTTTTATTACTTTAGTTGATGTTTTCCGTGTGTTCTTTCTTTTAGTACCGTGATCTATACTTTTCTTGTGAACAAATGTCATACTCTCAATTTTATTCTTCCGTCTCGTAACGGAACAAACTCAAGTCGACCCCTACCCGAGTATTTCACTGAGTTTAAAAAACGATAAGATGTAAAGAACTCCTTACTAAAGTTTCCACTTCGTTGAGAACTAAATCTCCGATGTTTATTTAAAATCACTCATCTGTTCAAACGTTTATGTTCTAAGTACTTATTATTCTTAGTTGACATTTATATAAGTTATTATCAGAGTGGATGGGGAGAGGAGAGACAAAATATAGACACAATAACTAGACCGAATCCCAAGGGTCTCAGTCCCTCTTCCGGACCCCAGGTAAGAGAAACATTTGACTTACATTACTGACCCCCCACCCCCCCCCCGAGTGATATCTTAGACTGTACAGAAAGACATGGAGTATTTTTACCTAAAATTGTAATTCGTTTTATGTGTAACCTCCAATATGGTTAGTTTCAAACGGTAACACTCCTTGTCTTTGGTTTAGACCTACTAAATTCGATTTTTCTATAAACAATTTCAGTATAACCCTTTTAGTGTCTTAGAATCTGTTTCACGTCTTTACCCGAACCTTTTGTTAGTTCTCGGTCCCTCCGACCCGACGTCGGTCCCGGTATTTCCTCCGAAGTCTACTCTGGTCGTGGAGACAGTGACGGGTACCGAGTCGACGACACTACCGAAGGCTAGACTACCTCGGGGGGTCTCTCTAAGAAGAAAACGAAACGGTCGAGTGAGACGTTTCAGGTCACATCCATCGAGACTAACTGATTTCACTTTGATACTTGAGATACAGGAGGTACGATCCCTTCAACACTTTCGTTCCTAAACGGTGAAAGTCAAAGAAATCACTCTCCTTCCGAGACAAAGGGTGATTCTAAGTAATTCACTCTGTAAATGGTGTACATATCTCTCCCAAGTCCGAAGGGGTCACCGAGTTACCACTTCTTAGGTAGACGTTACGTCCTCGGTGTCCTCTAGAAACCCAACCCTTTTAAGGGATCTCCTCCTGTACCACTGGGTGGGGTCATAAGAACGAACCTTTTAAGGTGCCTGTCTCTTTGAACCACCCGATGTCAGGTATCTAGCGCCTCAGTCTGTGATGAATTCACTCACTCGTGTGTACGCGCGTGTATCTCAACTCTACAAACCGTCGGTCTCTATGATTACTTGGACTCCTAAGTGAGAGTACCTGAAGTCACTAACAGATTTAACCCTTTTTCACGGTTTGCGTAGATAAATCAAATTGGAGGGAAGGTGGATTCTTCAAAAGAAATCTCCCGAGACCTTTTGTTAGTTTTGTTCGAAAATCGGAGACGAACTTAAGAGTTTACTACCCCTTGAAAAGTGTGGTGGTCCATTATACAAGATTAGGAGGTGTTAAGAGCGAGTTTTTTACAACAATACCAAAAGTCAAGTATAGAAAAAATAAAAAGGTCAAGGGAAGTGGTATGTCAAACAGAAATAGACCTACATAACTTCATAGACTTACAGGACGAAAACTACACCATGAGTCTGTACTGATGTCATAAGAGGTGTACCCGACCGTTTACGTCTCCGATAACTAAAAGGATAAAATTGAATTCAAACACAACCGAGAAAGGACATTAGTACCGTATTAATATTGAACATCATACAATTTTGTAAATCTATAAAAGTGTACTTGACGATGGTTTAGGTCGGGATATTGACTTAGAGATTTGAGTTAATAAATCTTCTGGTTTAATTGTAAAAATGAACATAGAGAGGTCGAAAGTAGACGGATCAAAGTCAAGTTACTAGACCAAACAACTTTATTAAACCCCAAAATTTGTAAAATAACAGATACTATCATCTCAAAAAAGGGGTCCTAACCAGGTGGATAATTAAACGAACCGGGTAGATATAAAAGTAGGTTAAATGACCATTTAATAACTTATCCTTTTCTGACGTTGTTTCGTTACACTGTAAAGTAGTCAGAAAGAAGTTCCAACTATAACCCAGTGACTTTTGGTAAAGACTTATGGTGACTTGAATTTTATTCGGACTAGAACGGTCTTAGGACGTATTTTTGACAAAACAGACAGGAACAAGAAGTATATTTCTAGTGTAGGAATTGCACCGAGTGTCACTCCATGACGGATGGGATCCGAAAAAACATGAAGGACACCTGGGAGAGGGAGAAAAGAGACAAAATCGGTGGTTCTACTTTATAAAGAGGGGAGACAAAGGGGTCAAGTCAGAAGTCCAGAGTCGAAGTAGTGGTAAAGGTATTCCTCCGAAAGTGACCGTTATGTCTAAACGTAAAGGATCCAATTTATGAGAGTATCTTAGTTTAAAGTAAGGAAATTTTCAAGGACAAACGTTACCGAATAAGTAATCACAGTATTAAACTAGACTGAGAAGTGGGTCTGAAATTGAGGTATTCTCGTACCTGTGTCAGGTATAAACAAGTAGTAATTTACCGGACCCTTGTGATCTCAAAGGGATTTTATAGAACAATTTCCTTATTATATTTTGGTTACTTATCACACTTGTAACCAATATAACTCTGACACTTTAACGTTAGTTCACTTTATTAAAATCCTTCCTTCTGAAGAAGATGATGGATTGGTACAAAATACAATTGAGATTCGAAGAGTTATAGTTATGATAACGGTAAACCCGACCTATGCACACACACACGCACACACACACACACACACACAGAATACGTAACATCCTACAAATCGTTGTAAAGACCTAAGATGAGTGACTTACTGACTTTATAACGAGGAGGGTCAACGTTGTTGGTCTCATAGAAGTCAGTCAAGTCAACGAGTCAGTACAGACTGAGAAACGCTGGGGTACTTGACGTCGAGCGGTCCGGAGGGACAGGTAGTGGTTGAGGGTCTCAAGTGAGGTGGGTTTGAGTAAAGGTAACTCAGTCACTATGGTAGGTTGGTAGAGTAGGAGACGGTAGGGGAAGAGGAGGACGGGAGTTAGAAAGGGTCGTAGTCCCAGAAAAGTTTACTCAGTCGACAAGTGTAATCCACCGGTTTCATGACCTCAAAGTCGAAGTTGTAGTCAGGAAGGTCACTTGTGGGTCTTGACTAGAGGAAATCCTACCTGACCAACTTAGAGGAACGTCAGGTTCCCTGAGAGTTCTCAGAAGAGGTTGTGGTGTCAAGTTTTCGTAGTTAGGAAGTCACGAGTCGAAAGAAATATCAGGTTGAGAGTGTAGGTATGTACTGGAGACCTTTTTGGTATCGGAACTGATCTAGTGGAAACAACTGTTTCATTACAGGACGAAAAATTATACGATAGATCCAACCAGTATTGAAAGGAAGGTTCCTCATTCGTAGAAATTAAAGTACCGACGTCAGTGGTATACGTCACTAAAACCTCGGGTTTTTCATTTTCAGTAGGTAACAAAGGTGAAAAGGAGTAGATAAAGGGTACTTCACTACCCTGGTCTACGGTACTAGAATCAAAAGACTTACAACTCGAAATTCGGTTGAAAAAGTGAGGAGAAAGTAAAGGTAGTTCTCTAAGAAATCAAGAAGAAACGAAAGACGGTATTCCCACCACAGTAGACGTATACCTCCAATAACCATAAAGAGGGTCGTTAGAACTAAGGTCGAACACGAAGAAGGTCAGGTCGCATAGAGTACTACATGAGACGTATATTCAATTTATTCGTCTCACTGTTGTATATGGGAACTGCATGAGGAAAAGGATAAACCTTGGTCAGACAACAAGGTACAGGTCAAGATTGACGACGAAGGACTGGACGTATGTCTAAAGAGTTCTCCGTCCAGTCCACCAGACCATACGGGTAGAGAAAGTCTTAGAAGGTGTCAAATAACACTAGGTGTGCCAGTTTCCAAAACCATATCAGTTATTTCGTCTTTGTCTACAAAAAGACCTTGAAAGAAAGAAAAAGTTACTAGGTCGTCTACAACCGTTAAACTAGAGACCAAGGAGACGGAAAAGATTTTGGTCGAACTTGTAGACCTTCAAGTATCAAGTGTATAACGACTTCGGACCGGACCTCTTAAAACTCGTAATGAAATGATCGTACACTCTACTCACGTTAACACGTCATCAAACTCGTAAGAAACCGTAACGGAAAGAAACCTTAACCTTACTTTTGAGTGCAAAAGGTCAAGACACCGGTGACGATTCAAAAGGTTTAAACGACTGTATAACTCTCGTCGTGAAAGTGTCGTAGTAGAAAATCTTAAACTTTATCGAGTTCACTTTAAGGTAGTGGAGGTGATCGAAACAAGTATCACTACGAAGGATTCCGGGTAAACTGAAGTGTAGGGTCCTATAGATTGATCCACTCACTAGTGTTGTAGCACTAATATACCCAACACTTCTAGAAAAAACATGTCAAGAAGACACATAAGAACGGTGGAGAAGAATCATAGAAAACGAAGACAATCCAGGTATGGTAAAGACAGGAAATAACTCGTGTAGAAACGTACTTTACAAGGGAACCATAGAGATTAAAAGAACTTCTCTAGAGATCAGGAAGGGTAAGATAACAAAAGGAGATAAAGAAACGTGACTAGTGACTCCTTCCGAAAGAATAGAGAGGAACGATAAGAAACCTTGAGACGTAAGTCTACCAATATAGAAAGGAAAAGATGAAACGAAAAACGAAGAGAAGAAAAGTGTCCATAAACCCCCTTACCTTACGTTTTCATCCTTTAGTTCTTTACAGTCCGTCCGGCCTACCGAGTCACTCCACGTATCGTGGTCCCTGGACTCAGTACAAAGGACAATCGACCCTTTTTTTTGTCGTAAGGAACTGGTTTAATCCTTCTGAAGGGCATGTGTGGTTGGTCTTTCTCTGTCCTGTACGCGAGTAGGACGGATCGGTTAGCACATTGCGGTCGATGAGGACATTGACTCTGTTTTTTTGGCGGACATACATTCGGCGGTATGAGGAAACAAGCCCCGAGAGCAGACTAAGGCGACGTAGCCTACTCCGAACTCGGGATCGCGCGATCTTTATTTCTAAGGGAAGGACGGAAACGTAATGGCGCCACCTAACAAGAAAGAGAGCCAACCAAGCCTCTGTCTTTGTGGACCTCATTGTCCGTTTAAACCGGAACCTCATGTCTTACTTCGTCCCGTTTCCGTTTATCTCAAAAGGGTTCTCTTACGTGACCAGTGTCGTTTGTGGGAGAAGGTTTTAGTGTTTTCTTCTGAGATGTGTACCTGTAGTGGTCTACCAGTTGTGGTTTTAGTCTAACTAGTATAAGAAACGTCGGTTTCTACCTCTTCGAGATATGTCCGTCGTTTTTGTCCTGGTCCTCGACTGACACCGAGTCTCATAAAAGTCTGGAACGGTTTACAGAACCTAACCTCACCTTGTCCCTCATCCCCTCTTGTTATAGTTGGATCAATTCTTGACGATCAGATGAATACCAACGGTTCCTCCGGACCCCCCTCTTCCTTACACCCTTCCCTATCTATCCCTCAAACCCTAACTGTACATGTGGGACGATATAAAATTTACCTATTGGTTGTCTCTGTATGACATATCGTGTCCCGTGAGACGAATTACAAAACACCGTCGGACCTCGCACTCAGTTAAGGATCCGTCTAACTATTCTTCAAGCCCCAGGGGTTCCTTGTCTTTACCCAGACCCCGAGAGTTTCGCCTCTAACCCCGAGACCTTAAGAGTTCCTCCTCTTTTCCTGTTTGTCAACAAAACAAAAAAAAAAAGGGATGTCAGGAAGTCAAGTCAAGTCAAGTCAAGTCAAGTCAGCGAGTCAACACAGACTGAGACGCTGGGGTACTTAGTTTCGTGTGGTCCGGAGGGACAGGTAGTGGTTGAGGGCCTCAAGTGAGTCTGAGTGCAAGTAGCTCAGTCACTACGGTAGGTCGGTAGAGTAGGAGACAGCAGGGGAAGAGGAGGACGGGGGTTAGGAATCAGAATCAGTTAATGTGTTGAGTCAAATTTGAGACATGATCCCTCATATGTTGTTGTTTCATAGACCGACCTCCTGTCAAAAAAGAAGAACTTTTGGAAGACTGATTAGGACTATAGAATCTTACATATAATACCCTCACCCAGATCTCCTAGAAAGGTAACAATTTAAGATTAGAACAATAGGATTTTACATTTAACACCCTCATCCAGACCATTTTAAAAATGTTTGAACTCTGTAAGAAAACTAAGTAACATTATCGATTAATTTTCCACATATTGAGGTAACGATTGAAATCGTTCTCCCGTGAGAAAGACAGGAGAAGACTACAGTCACAGTTTTCGAAGGAGATAGGGAAAATGTGAAATTATTTTGAGATAACGTGTTTTCGAGACTGGTTAGTTCGAAGCAGAGACCGGGGTCTAATTTAAGAAGAGAAGGTCTCCGGTTCTTAGGACCGCAGAAAATCACCCAGTCGTTGTTGTAAAGTAGATCCCCCGAACAGCCCTTCCCTACCGTCAACCCTCTTACCTATGTACATATACATATCGGCTCAGGGAAACGATAAGTGGATTTTGATTGTGTTGTAACAAACAATTAACCGATAAGGGGTTATGTTTTTTTTTTTTTTTTTCTTGACAACGAGATTAATATTCTTGAAATCGGTTCATAGTCCGAAGGGACCACCGAGTCCCCATTTCTTAGACGTACGTTACGTCCTCTGCACCCAAGTTAGGGACCCAGTCCCTCTAGACGACTTTCCTCCCGTACCGTTGGGTGAACGGAGCTTTTAGGGTACCTGTCTCCTCGGACCGACTCATGTAAGTATCCCAACGTTTCTCAACCTGTACTAACTTCACTAACTCGTGTGTACGATAGTTAACAGTGTATTGATTCCTGTATGGTAAACGATTTCACGTTAATCTAATTTTTTTTTCATATACGTTTCCTGAGAACGTTTGACATCTTTAATTCGAATTATCTATAATTACACCAGTCTTCACAATTATATGGAATAATGTAATTATATGGAATAATGTTTATATGGAATAATGTTAGTACTTTTACAGGAATTGATGAGTTTAAGTTTTCCTAGAGGGTAAAGTCGGAGAATCTTTTAGTGCATATCTTCATAAAAGGAATTTAGAGGACAGACTGAAAATAATTTAATTTCTTCGTCTTAAGGGATCCTACAATATACTTAAGAATCAGTGGAAAGGTCCCAACCTACTGACTGTGGAACCTGTGACTTATCGTCTGACACCATCCGTCAGAAATCTACCGAAGGTTCTAAGGCGTAACTGAACGTGGTAGTTTTCTCTTGAGAATTTTTTCCTCATCGACAACTATAAGAGACCTATAGAATAACAAAAATCACTAACACCCCTTATCGGATCATTCTCTATGTGTCACACCTTTATAGTTGATACTTCCTACTATTTGAAAAATGTTATAAAGGAGTGATTAGGAGTGAAGATAGGGTCGATTACAGTAATACTTTACTGGAAGTAGTGACATAAAATCCATACTGACCCTCCGTAGTCAAAAATTAGTTCTCTAAGGGTCTGGAGTAATAACACTCCCTATTACAAATAATGTACGTTCATAGTTCTTTCGTAGACCTTCTCCTTTACCGTCGGATGAGATCATAAGAACGGACCTTTTAGGGTACCTGTCTCGTCGGACCATCCGATGTCACGTATCCCAGTGTTTCTCAACTTGTACTGACTCACTGACTCGTGTAGTCCTTTCAAACCGGTTTATAGTTCTTTTATAGTTTTTTTAAATCGGACATAACACGGTAGGTAGTACTGTATACTATATCTTTCCTTTAATAAATATATAATGTCTCGTTGTTTTTCTTAATGACCATAATAGGTTAATTCAGTCGATTTTTGGTCCTCGTAAAATTAATAAAAAAAGACCGGTAAGGACCTTTACCAGAAGGAGTTCCTATCGTAAAAGAGTGACTTTATTGTACTCGTTGTTACGACCGTGTTAATGATTTAAAACAGATTACGTAAATCATTCAAATAGGAAGGTTCTTTTTCGACCCTTCCATTTCTTTAAATCACGGTGGGAGTCTCGTATAGGTTAATACGATTATTCCCCTTTTTTCAATGTAAAGTTCGGATTAGAAACACAACTAACCGGTATCCGGTAGTCTTATTTGGTGTCTTTACGTACGCTAAAGATCCATGTTTGAAATTTGAGTGTGTGACTTAAATCTCACCTCTCTAATATCTCTCTTGTTTTCGTTACCGGAGTTTTCATTACTCTTAAAATCCAGAGGTTTCGCATCTAATTTATACCTCACAACCTTTTTAAGAATTTCTCCGGATATTATGTTCCATTTGTACCTCTATATGTGACAGAACCGTTTATAAAATGAAACAATTACCCGGTCAGGAATAGTTTCGTAAGGTGTTCAGACCCTTTGTGGGTACGGTTGCAGAAGGAGAGTTTACACTTTTCGACTCATTTGGAGATTGGGGAACAGTGATTTTATTTGACCGTTCTCGAAAGTGTAATGGATTTAGATACCGACTTTGTTTTTTCTGGTCCAAGGATATCCTTTTCTATTAGGGATTTACGAGAAACGTGACGATGACTTTCTATTACCACTCAGGTGTGTTTTGAGTACGAACCACTATAATGGTATCATTATCAACGAATTTTAGTTTAGTGAGAAAACTTGTGAAATTAGTACTAAAGACACAATGATCCTTTGGTTTGATCACTTCTTTTATCAAGAATTATCAACAGTTTATTTCTTATGACGAAAACAAAACTGTCTTTTACCATCTCTTTAAATCACATTACCTCGGCGTGCTTCACATAATAATCTTGGATCAACTAATCAGGTTTCCCTTTCTTTTTTTATGTGTGTGTTAAAACATTTCGTTATCTTAACTAATAAAATTTTTACCCTAACTAAACGAGTGAATGACTAAATTGATTTACAACTCTACCCAAACATTTTGGTTTCTGGTACTATATCCCTCTGTACTCCTCATTGTAACCTTGTTTCGGTTAAATGGGTTACTTTACCCTGTTTCGGTAATGAATTGGTTACTTCATTACGAATAAGAGGACCACAGGTCGGCTGGTTGATAGAAAACTAAACCTTAGTATGACCACCACTCGTGTTACTTCAGTTTCGTTCCCTTCACTTTCTTAATTTTTTTTTTTTTATAACCTTTCAATGGTCCTTTTGAAAGTATAGGAAAACCCGACAACTTGATCCCATTGGAAATGTCAATGGAAGAATCCATTCAGACCCTGGAAATTGTTTTCGTTGTAATTGTTATTATAACTAAACTTAGTTAAAAGACTATCCATTCATATGGACAATGATTTAAAATAGGATTATTATTGTCCACTTATAGTAATACGTTTAAAGTGTCTACTCCTTCCACTCCGAGGCTCCAATTAAAGAACGAGTTCACCATTCATTACCTCGATTCTGAGTTATGGCATAGATAGAATATACCAATACGATAGAACGGTGTCGAGACAAACTTATGTTTACATGTATACAAAGACGACACGACACGAGTCAACACGGACTGAGAAACACTGGGGTACCTGACATTGGACGGTCCGAGGAGGTAGGTACCCTAAAAAGTCCGTTCTTACGATCTTATCCAACGGTAAAGGAGGAGGTCCCCTAGAAGGGTTGGGTCCCTAGTTTGAACATAGAAGACATAGAGGACGTAACGTCCGCCTAAGAAATGGCTGATTCGGTGACCCCTTCGAGTTATAGATTTACATATCCTTATATATATGTATAAGTATGTGCACATATATTATATGTCACAATACCGTATTATAAGATCTCTGTCTACTTGTGAAATCAAGACTACCATTGAATGGTATACTAGAAAAATATAGAGACTAAAATCCAAAAAAAAGTTCAAAAGTTTTTACCTTGTTCAACAGTGGTTTATTATAAATTTTGATAAAGTTTAACAACCGACTCTCAACGACAGTTTAATTTCCTGTTTGGTTCCGGTTCCCCTTTTGTATGGGACTCTCTCTTGTCCAAGGTTTTCGACTCTTTTCCCAACTCTTAGCACGCGTATAAAGAGGTCGGTGCATTCTTAGAAAACTTATCACTTCCTTTCCTACAGATGTAAGGTACACGAGACGAGACGTAGCAAATCATATTTTTCTGGAACCTATTGTTTCCAGAAAGACCGACATGTAAGAAAAAAGAGACGGTTTAAAAATCTTCTTGATCATAGAACCTTTGACCAGTCATTCCGAGTTTCCGAGAGGAATTTTTATTTACCCATATCAATGATTTACATAAGTTCCTCCCGGAAACTTTCATAAATAAATGTTACTACGAAAGATTTCCGTAATCTTCGTTTGAGAAATGTGACTCTGGTGGTTCCTCGAGACAAAAGATTTCCGTTCGTCACAACTGTAAACAGAAATAAAGGGATGAGAGTCGACTCCACTTTAGGTCCGTGAACCCCCGAACCCTTTTATGGTACACACCAAACAAACTTTCGTAAGAGGAGATCTTAAGACAACGGTCAGACATCTCAATGGGGAAAAGAGGGGGACGAGAGGTACGTATGTGGGACACCGGTCTCTCGGTTTATTGTACTCGGTTTTGATAAAAGTTATCTTTATGGTCCTTTTACGATAAAGATCACCGTACCTTTTACGTTTGTCTTACTTCCGGTTGAAATACCATTAGAGTTTAGATCTGGAGACTTCTTCCTTTCATATTCGTGTCGGCTCATGACATCCTTCTCTTAAGGACGAAAGGGTGTTCCTTTCAAATTCCATTACAGAGAGGCACAAAAATTTTAATTTGTACAGTGTAAAACTTAAAAATGTCACGTACATCACCGAATCAGCGATTCAACACAAGTTGAGAAACCCTGGGGTACCTGACGTCGGACGGTCCGAGGAGACAAGTACCCTAAAGGGTCCGTTCTTATGACCTTTTCTTCATCGGTGAAGGAAGAGGTCCCCTAGAAGGGCTGGGTCCCTAGTTTGAACCAAGAAGACATAACTTCCACCGAAGAAATGACAGACTCAGTGGGTCACCGTTGGAAATTTTACGTATGGAGAGTTCTTTGAATAGTCTTTAATAGAGTACTTATTTATGAGGCTACAAAATTAGAGACACAAGTTTTTCATCAATGACTGACGGACAAATATACACTCCATAAGAACTTCCACGTCTTCCCGGTGACAAAAGGTCGAGATTCCTCAATTGTGGAATATAACAGTGACAGACACAAGTGTACAAGAGAAGACAGTCTATTCCGGAGTATACCCCGTCACAAAGGTATTGGTTTCCATAGAAGTGACCACATATTTCGGACTTTAAGGGTCCTGAATGGTAGTTCGTCCTCTCAATTTATAAACAATTTATTATTAAATTATTAATAAAACAAATTATTATTAAACAATTTATTACGTGTACTTTGATCAATACTTTGTAGGTCGGTTCAATGACCACACCGGTCAGAGACACTAATTCCAAATCTCTACTGACGACCCAATCCCTACTACCCGTTTATTCCTTTTCAAGTTTTCCGTCACTATTAATGTGACCTGTGAGCGTCTCTGTCCACCCTACAGGTCTCCATCTCCCTATTATTCTTGGACTTTATCCCTCCCCCATGTCCTTTACCTTTTAATTAGAACAAGAAACTCTACTCGATAGTATGTAAGTTAAGATTCGTGTTCAACTCCACCGTACAATATCACCTTTCACCGTCTTTTTGTTATTTGGTCAAAATCTCAGTCTACTTATGTCGAAGATTCGAACCGTAACTAAAAATAATCGTCCCATAAAAGAATCCCTGTACGGATTGAACACACTCTGACTGTAGAGACCGATGTTTTACTCTTATAACCACGATAATTAAATAATACTAGGGGTGACTGGACCAAAAGTATCTCTAGTTTTATTTATAAACTTACGACTGTTTTCCTTCATTTAAAAATTTTACCGTATCTTCACGGTTCGTATGTCGTACATTGTACCTTAAGAAGTCCATTTGTACCGCACCCTTCGGTAAGGGAAGTGGTCACTAACTTGGGCCCAGAGGACGTAACGTCCGTCTAAGAAATTGTAGACTTGGAAGTCCCTTCGGGATTATCTAGTCGTACCATGGTATTAATAAAGAAGAGAGGGCTTAAGGGTGACTCTGTAGGTTATTACATATCTTAATCCTACTTTTAGACATAGTCAGAGTCGTGAACTTTCATCCCGTCGTGAGACGTCAGACATAAACAGTAACAAGAAGTCTCTTTGTCTCTCTTATCCTACAAATGTATGTGTATAAAGATGATGTATATAATATGATATTTACTATAAATATATCTAATATAATATAAATATATTGTATTCAAAGATGGTATAATATAATTTATACCGTAATATAATATTTATACAATGTGTTTGTAAATGTGTATATACACGCATAAGTGTACGTGCACACATACACTTCTCTCTCTTTCCCTCTCTCTCTCTACATAAAATTGTTCAGCCGAAATAAAATCATATTAAACCCTCTGAACCTTTAGATTTTGGACATTTAGTCGGACGACGACGACGACGATTCAGCGAAGTCAGCACAGGCTGAGACACTCTGGGGTATCTGTCTTCGGGTGGTCCGAGGGGGCAGGGACCCTAAGAGGTCCGTTCTTGTGACCTCACCCAACGGTAAAGGAAGAGGTTACGTACTTTCACTTTTTACTTTCCCTTCAGCGAGTCAGCACAGGCTGAGGATCGCTGGGGTACCTGACGTCGGGTGGTCCGAGGAGGCAGGTACCCTAAAAGGTCCGTTCTCATGACCTCACCCACGGTAACAGATCCGATCTTTAAATCCTAACTACAACGTCTCAACTCGGACGTTACGATTTTTATCTATTCGTTCGACCCTCCAGTCCATCTTAAAGATGCAACGTCATCCTCCCTCTTAAGGAAGAAGAAACCCTTTGGAGTCAGAAACAAGAAATCCGAACGTGGACTAACTTACTCTGAGTGTGAAGTTTCACATTAATCGAAATGAATTTCAACTAACTAGCACAATCAATGTAAATTTTTCATGTAAAGTGTCGTTGTCGATTTGATCACAAACTGGTTTGGTGATCTGTGGTATCGGTTCGTTACAATTGTGTATTTAAATTGATAGTGTCTACCATAATCTACCTACCTTTCTTAGTGGGACGTTCTGACTATTTACTGAGACCGTGAGGACTTTTTCTTACCCTCAACTCGTTAGGGGCGATCAAGGGGAGATTCAGTCCCACTGGTTGCAATTCCTACTCCTACATAGTTTAGTTCGTCCCCTGAGTTTTGTATCTGTGGTAGATCTGAAGTACGGTGGGTCGTTATATAATTACAGACTTACACAAGATGACCGTTAAAACGGTTGTGACTCGTCTCTTGACATATGACGTTCTCCGGTAAAACTTACTTAAGATAAGAGTACTCTCCACATATAACGACTAATATAAAATAAAAAATTACGAATTTCTTCCTTTAGATAGATACTTAGAAGTTAGACATGAATTTCAAAGTGTCCTTTACACGACTCAAGACAATCCCTGACGTCTGATTGTCTTGAGATGTGGAAACCCCTTCTGGGATCAGTTCCTCCATGGAGATCCAAGTCTTGTTTTCTTACTTATTGCACTTTCGTCTAGAGAGAAACCTCTATTGTCCTAAAGGATTCTTTGTGTCGATCTCGGACCGTGTCGTAACGAGTAAATCACAGATTTCCGAAACTGAAGTCTAAAATCTTCTACCTTTCACTTAAAGGACAATCTTTATCAAAAATTTTTCTAATTTTTTTTTTGTCATTGTTTCGTTACCTTTAGAGTTGTTCTTATATATTATTTTAATCTATGTTATTTTCCACTCTTTATACTTGTACTTTATACTTATTACCTCACCAATTAACTATTTTTTTTGTCACCTAGTCTAATCTGTGTCACCTCTTATCATGATCGTTTGTTCTTCTGTTTAAGTCGACAAAAAGATCTTGTTTTTGATTTTACTATATTATCCTAATTTTAAAATTACTCACACCTTCCGAGTTGGATTCTGGGTTATATGTTTACTTTCTTTGTCACCTTCCTTTTGTCGTAAGTCCTCTTCTCTTATAAAAAGATTAGGTTTTCTTTACATAGTTAGACATAAGATTGACATACACACGTAATATGAAGATCGAGATTCACTTTTAATTTTTTATTTTATTTTTATAGTGGAATAGTGTCGGGATCCCCAAGACAGTGTGGGAACCTTCCTTATTTCCTTTAGGAGGTTCGGTCCGAAGTCGTTATACACTTGGCACTTGAAGGTCTACAAGTTCGACCATAATCTTTTCCGTCTCCTTGGTCTCTAGTTTAACGGTTGTAGGCGATCTAGTAACTTTTTCGTTCTCTCAAGGTCTTTTTGTAGATAAAGAGGAAATAACTGATATGGTATCGGAAACTGACACACCTAGTGTTATTTGACACCTTTGAAGACTTTCTCTACCCTGATGGTCTGGTGGGCTGGACGGAGAACTCTTTGGATATACGTCCAGTCCTTCGTTGTCAATCTTGACCTGTACCTTGTTGTCTGACCAAGGTTTATCCTTTTCCTCATGCAGTTCCGACGTATGACAGTGGGACGAATAAATTGAATATACGTCTCATATAGTACTCTTTGTGACCCGACCTTCTTTGTGTTCGACCTTAGTTCTAACGGCCCTCTTTATAGTTATTGGAGTCTTTACGTCTACTGTGGTGGGAATACCGTCTTTCACTTCTCCTTGATTTTTGGAGAACTACTTTTACTTTCACCTCTCTCTTTTTCAACCGAATTTCGAGTTGTAAGTCTTTTGCTTCTAGTACCGTAGGTCAGGGTAGTGAAGTACCCTTTATCTACCCCTTTGTCACCTTTGTCACAATCTGAAATAAAACCCCCCGAGGTTTTAGTGACGTCTACCTCTAACGTCGGTACTTTAATTTTCTGAGAATGAAGAACCTTCCTTTCAATACTGGTTGGATCTATCGTGTAATTTTTCGTCTCTGTAATGAAACAGTTGTTTCCAGGTAGATCAGTTCCGATACCAAAAAGGTCTCCAGTACATACCTACATTCTCAACCTGATATTTCTTTCGATTCGTGTCTTCTTAACTACGAAAACTTGACACCATAATCTCTTCTGAGAACTCTCAGGGAACCTGACGTGCCTCTAGGTTGGTTAGGTAAGACTTCCTCTAGTCGGGACCCTAAAGAAACCTTCCTTACTACGATTTCGACTTTGAGGTCATGAAACCGGTGGAGTACACTTCTCAACTGAACAACCTTTTCTGAGACTACGATCCTCCCTAACCCCAGTCCTCCTCTTCCCCTGCTGTCTCCTACTCTACCGACCTACCGTAGTGACTGAACTACCTGTACTCAAACTCCCTTGAGGTCCTCAACCACTACCTGTCCCTCCGGACCGTACGACGATAAGAACCCCAGTGCTGACTCTCTGACTTGACTTGACTTGACTCTACAGAAGATTTCGTTCATACATAAGAATCGTAATCGGACCCCGTCATTTGGTGTCCTCTCTACACCTAAAATTTACCCAATTCTCCATTTAGAGTAAAATAAAGAGTTCAAAGTCGGACTTCTAGACCTGACCACTACTCAAAGACCACCACCGTCTACTACTCGTTTACTTTGACTCCTTGTCTCCATACTCTGTCAGTACGAACTCTACCAAAATGACTCGTGACTTCGTTAACTGGTGAATATCTATTCATTGTGTTTTTCCATCGAAAAGAAAAAGAAATTCTTTTCATTGTGATAAAAAATTTCTTTTAGCCATCGTAAATGTTGAGATTAACTTAATTGTTTTAGGTCATTCCCTCTCTCTCCTTTTGTTTTATAACTTTGAGGGTGAAATTTTCCCTTAAAATTTTAATTATAAAATATCTGAAACTGTAAATCAAATTTATGTATAAATTTCACAAAAACTTGTTCGATACGTTAATTCTCAAACCTACACACTCTTGTGTGTGTGTGTGTGGTTTTAAATTTTTAATGTCTTCTCTTTCTTTTATAATTATTTCTCTTATACTATGTTTCACTATCTTTGTACTTACTTTTAATACTATCATGTATACTTTCCTAGTTTAATAATTCATTTTCTCGTAGTCTAATACAACAATTTAGGTCACAATATAAAGGACGTACTTGGTCAATTTACTTGAATTTCGACAATTTATTTCGACTTTGTAATTCCTTTTTAAATTTATCAGTTTCTATACACTTTATTAATTCTTTGTAATTATAGACAATTTTATCTGCACTTTATAAAAATGACAATTTCCCATTTTAAGGATTGCTTCTGAGTTCTGAGTACTAGTACAGGTACAAAGATCTCCTCTAGGATTTGTTCCTGTTTAGTTTCCAGTAGACTTTATACTCTTTTTTAACTGTAAACAAGACCATCTTCTAAAATCTCACGTAAAAATTAAATGATCACCAGTTTCTCGGTTTTACCTAGGATAAAAGTCAAATGACGTCTTGTTCCACATACTGTAGTAACTTCAAAATTTTGTATATACATTATTTCAACTATCCAACCACCTTTATTCGAAAATGGATATTCAACCTTTAAAAATTTTTATATAAAAGATAACAAGTACCCTTTAAATGTTTCGATCTAATGTATAATTTCGTATTCTTTTGGTGTCATTTTAGGTATTTTGTCAATACTATTTCCGGTGACAAAGACTGGTTCATCGTTTTGATCTTTTGACTTTATTTAAATTGTCATACTCTTCAAAATGTTTTATTGTGATGGAATTTACTAATAATCGAGTTTCTGATTTAATTCAAGATTACCGTGTAATTATTGTTCCTTTATGGTGTGGAGTTTCGAAGTGTATCTTTCGTTTAATATTAGAATTTATTAAAATAAGGATTTTATCTTTTGATTCCCCTCCCAAAGTTAAGAAAGAAGGTATAAAAGTTGACAAAAGTGACTCGTACGTGATGTCACGTATAAAATTAATTTTCCATTCTAAAAATACAAACTTTGGTAAATTAAAAAATTTTAATAAGTCACTAGATCTTTTTATCATATTTTGTTTTCTTTCCCTTCAAGTAATTTTACAAATAGACTTTGGGTGTGTTTAATTAATGTTTTCTTTATATTGAAATTATTTTTTTGTCATTTACCTATTCGTAACACTTATATACTAAATGTTTTCTCTTTTCCGTTTATTGATTATATAAACTCTAGGACAAAATTGAATGGTGTTTAATTCTTTTAAGTTTAATACGGTCATTACTATACGGTACGTAAAAGAATTTTTCGTATTATTGATGTATTAGTTACTACCGTTCTGACACTACTGAACCCAAAAGATTATGTTATGTCTATACTAACACTTAGTATAGTGAAATTTAAAAGACTTTTCGTCAAATCATTATATGTCGTTCTCCAAAGTTGTACTAAAATAGGTAAATGTCTGATTAAGATGAAGACCCTTAGGTAATATTTCGTTACAAGACTTGATACCTATGTATATAAACGGTTTCAAAAATAGTTGTACGAGTTGTTACCTCTTTAATTCTATGCAATAGAAGTACACTACCGTATCATACGTCTTTAATTTTATTGTAAACGGTTCTATAAAATTACTGTACCCTTTTACTTTCACTACATTACACTTTTTCCCAGTGTTTGATATAAATATTAATAACATAAAATTTTCAAGAAAATTGTACATATATCACAAATTCCTTTTTGTACTATTAATAAAAAAAATTATGTATTAAAAAGTGAACTTTTAATTTATGACAATTCTAGGACAGTAACCCCGAAGGGGCCACTGAGTCTCCATGTCCTAGGTGACCGTCACGTCCTCTACGTCCTCTGTGTCAAACTAGGAATCCAACCCTTCTGTGTAAAGTCCTCCCGTACCGTTGGGTGAGGTCATGAGGACGGACCTCTTGGGGTACTTGTCTCCTCGGACCGTCCGATGTCGGGTGTCCCAGTGTTTCTCGACCTGTGTTGACTTCACTGATTCGTATGTACGTACGTTCTATGACGGCAATATGGTGGAAATCCACCAAGTCCAAATTGAGTTGACGGGGTACTTCACACTTCCCTTTTTTTAGTGTATGGTGACCACCAGGACCTTATAATTGGTCCATCATCGGGTTGAACCCCGAAAGGACCACCGAGTCTCCCATTTCGCAGACGGGCGTTACGCCCTCTGGACCCAAGCTAGGGACCCAGTCCTTCTAGGGGATCTCTTCCTTTTCCGTTGGGTGAGGTCATGAGAACGGACCTTTTAGGGTACCTGTCTCTTCTGACCAAGCGATATCAGGTATCCCAGTGTTTCTCAGCCTGTGCTGACTCGCTGAAGTATATATGACATCGGGTTGAACCTCGTCCGTACAACCACCGTCACTATTAATGGTTCTCTGACAGGGTACCATTTCCAATTAAAACATCTCTCTCCGACCACCCACACACGCACGCGAATCAGCGAGTCAGTACATACTGAGACCACCTGACTGGGAAAAGAGTGTCTACGTAAGAATACGTGTAGTTTAATACGTGTTCAGACTTTGTGAAGTTAACGAAGGAATAAGAACCTGATCTCTGTTTTAAGGGAATAAATATTCAACTGGTATATAAGGTTAGTCAGAAAACATCAGAGTCAAATATATTGAAAGGACCATTTTAATAACGATTACAAAGAAAGATAAGAGTTTACCTAGGACAAACCCGTTGTTCAATATACAGTGGAATAAAGACACCAAATTCTACAAATCCGATAAACCGGAGTGACACTCAGGGATTTGAGTTAAGGTCAAGACAAAAAAGAAACAACGTCGACGAGACCGGAGGGAATTCTGAGAGAATAAATAAATAAATAAATAAACTGATAGACGCATCAAGAAGGGACCACCGAGTCTACCATTTCTTAGGTGGACGTTATACCCTCTGGACCTAAGTTAGGGACCCAACCCTTTTAGGGTACCTTCTCCCATACTGTTGGGTGAGGTCATAAGAACGGACCTCTTAGGGGTACCTGTCTCCTCGGACCACCCAATGTCACACACCCCAGTGTTTCTCAGTCTGTACTGACTCGTTGATTCGTGTCGTGTATCTCGAACATGAAGAACCACCGTCCCTCCACTGTGACACACAACGACAACACCCACTATCTCTTTAACTCGTGTTTCTTTACTCGAAAAAACGAGTAAGAAAAAGAAATACTAGTAACTAACTGAAACCTTTCTTTTTATAAGACAAACTTAAACCTCGTCCTCTCTGTTCTGACGTTATATTTCGTACACAATAGGTTTATGTCCACACTTATAAACATGTCATGGTAGTTACCAAGTTCAACATCCATACAATTGTCCTTGCACTTCCTTATTCAATACTTTTCACCCACACGTACTAGTCAGTGGAGACTGAGAAACGTCGGGGTACCTGACATTGGGCGGTCCGAGGAGGTAGGTACCTTAAAAGGTCTGTTTTTATGACCTCACCCAACGGTAAAGGACCGTTTACTCCGTAGTCATTAAGTCAAACATCTCTCTTCACTCTTCCTTCCTTTCTTCTTCGGTCTGAACGCCCAAGTCTTTTTGACGGGATAGATTCCCTGACCAGGATTATTCTCGTCATCCTACTAGTTAACGTGTCTCATGTGACTCATCCACAACGTCTGGATCAAGTTCAAAAGTACTTATATCCACTCTAGTCTCTGGTACGTTCTCGTGACTACATGTCCGTGTGAACGTCTCCGTCGGTCAACGTGAGTACCACTACCACCTTGAGGTAGATGAGTATTCTTCTCTTTGTCCTGTGTCTTAGGTCGGACGGTCCCTTCCTCCGATTGTTTTGATCTTTGTCAGACGTAAGTTCTACAAAAGTAAGGAATTCCCCTTACTCGAACAGTTAGTCTCGTGTTCTGTCTTTGACACGGGACCAAGTGTCCCCATACCTCTCTGTAGTAGGTCTTAGGACTCTGGGTTCCTCTCTCAGCCATTGATCTTAAGTGGTAATTTCTGTTGTTCCAGGCTACAGTTCTAAGCAATCTATACTTTACACTCCGAAGACTGTAGGCAGGAATTTCGGGGTCAGACCTTATGTCGACCCGTGTATCTATCTTGTTCAAATTTCTGTCTAGGATGACTTCCCTGGACCGACACGTTTTCCTTTCCTATGTAACGTTCCGCCCCCTACCCCTCACAACCCCCTTTCAACCCCCCTCCCGCTTCCCACCCCCCGTTACTTCTCCTTCATCCTTTGTCTGGATCTTTCAAGTATCTATTCCCTGTCGAATATGGTCTCTGGTGGACGGGGACTTTGATTTTCATGTCTTGAGGATCTCTAATTCATTATCTTGACGAAAACTAGGATACAAAGAAACGAAATAATAAATTTCTTAAGGGACTGTACTTACGTTTTGTCTCTTCGGACTAGAAAGGGGGTCATAACAACATTAGTAACAATTCATGTTTTAATCCTCTATCCTATCTTATTTGTTACACAAAATTTGTCTACAAAAAACGATGAGACGGACCCTTGTCGACTATATATACTTCCAGATCAGATTCCGGGTCAAGTTTTTATTATAAAATCAACCTAGTTTACGTGAACACTAAATGTGGATTGTAATAGGAATTGAGACTGATTTCCGGTTCAAAATCGTTGTTTTTCTTTTGATCACATTAAAGGACCAATACTCATTGGAACTTTTCGACTCTTCCTCTGGTTAGATTCTAGGTTCCCTCAAAAGGGTAGAACAGTAGTCCTCAGACATCTACCTATCTGAGACCAAGACTGAGAATTTCAGATGTTTCAAAGGGTACATGTAACGATTAGGTAAATACTATTCATTGTCTTGATTTTCTTACTTAGTAAAGAGGGGAGTATTTAGAAGACACATAAAAGTTATTACGAGTCCTCTTCAACTCGTACGATCTAAAACTTTTATAAATGTTTAAGTACCAAAAAGAATACTCAGAGATTAAAACTAATAAGGAACTTCAAAGTATATCAGAGTATTTCATGAACTGAGACAATAGGAGCGAAATGTCCAATGTCCAGAAGAAACCGAAACAGAAACTTACGAAGAGGATTACAATCCTGAACGAGAACTCTCGAAGACGTTCGTGGCACTGTAATTTCAAAGTGTAAGTTGAGGTCATACACTTCAATGAGTGACCTATTTAAGAACACGTCCTTTTTAGAATTAAAAATAACTTGATTAGGAGTAAGTCCTTCACTTGTACTTAAAATTATTGAACGTATTCTTTATTCTTTACTCTTTTATTTGAAACTGTTATTTTGGGGGTTTGATTTTTGTTTACAGTTAATAATCGAGTCACATCTAATAAAAACATGATCAGTGACAAACCCAATTGATAAATGAGATGAACTAGTCAGCGACCAACACAGACTGAGAGACACCGGGACACCTGACATCGGGTGGTCCTAGGAGACAGGTACTTTCAAAGGTCCGTTCTTATGATCTCACCCATCGGCATAAGATGAAGTCCCCTAGAAGGACTAGGTCCCTAACTTGGGTGGAGAGAACGTAGAGGAAGTGACCGTCCACTTAAGAAATGATGTCTACGGTGGACTCTTCGGACTGAATCGATAGGATGTCGAGTTAAGAAAATATACTTATAAAGTCTTAATTTATATAACTTAATATAGAGATGAAATGGAAGTTTAATTACTTTATATACTAAGAGGGGAATCCTTTTTCACAGGTGGACTTTGAGAAATAAAGCCAAGTCAAATCAACGAGTCAACACAGGCTGAGAGACACTGGGGTACTTGACGTCGTGTGGTCCGGAGGGACAGGTAGTGATTGAGGGTCTCAAGTCGGTTTGGGTACAGGTAGCTCAACCACTACGGTAGGTTGGTAGAGTAGGAAACAACAGGGGAAGAGGAGGACGGGAGTTAGAAAGGGTCGTAGTCCCAGAAAAGGTTACTCAGTCGAGAAGTGTAGTCCACCGGTTTCATAACCTCAAAGTCGAAGTTGTAGTCGGGAAGGTTGCTTGTGGGTCCTGACTAGAGGAAATCCTACCTGACCAACCTAGAGGAACGTCAGGTTCTCTGAGAGTTCTCAGAAGAGGTTGTGGTGACAAGTTTTCGTAGTTAAGAAGACACGAGTCGGAAGAAGTGTCAGGTTCAGAGTGTAGGTATGTACTGGTGACCTTTTTGGTATCGGAACCGATCTTCATAGAAACAACCGTTTCATTACAGAGACAAAAAATTATACGACAGATCCAACCAGATTGAAAGGAAGGTTCCTCATTCGTAGAAAATTAAAGTACCGACGTCAGTGGTAGACGTCACTAAAACCTCGGGTTTTTTTATTTCAGTCGGTGACAAAGGTGACAAAGGGGCAGATAAACGGTACTTCACTACCCTGGCCTACGGTACTAGAAGCAAAAGACTTACAACTCGAAATTCGGTTTGGAAAGTCAGAGGAGAAAGAGAAAGTAGTTCTCCGAGAAATCAAAAAGAAGTGAAAGACGGAATTCCCACCATAGTGAGAAATAAATCAGTGTACATAAACTTCTTTGAGAGAGAATCTCCCTCTTAAGGATTACAACGGACTAACCGAAAACATATCTTCTTTACACCGAAAGGGGTTCACGACCGTCTTTCGTGACAGTCGTCTGTCACAGTTCTTCTTTCAGTTAACTTCCCTTTCTCTCTCTCTCCCTTCTCTTAGGTTCTTTTTCCAATTTCCTCTGACTATGTCCCTTTTAAAGTTATGAGTTTATTACATTACCAGTATAGTAATTACCTAAACGTAATCATCTTGTACTTAAAAAACAGACAGTATGTCTCACTTCATTTAGTCTTTCTCTTTTTTGTTTATAGTAAATTGAGTATATACGTCTTAGATGTCTTTACTATGTCTACTTGGATAAGCGTCCCGTCCTTATCTCTACGTCTACATCTGTTTTCTGTACACCTGTCTCTCCCTTCCACTCCTACCTTGTCTGACCCTCTAATCCTATCTGTATATGTGCCGACCCGAAGGGGTCACCGTGTCACCATTTCTTAGGTGGGCGGTCACGTCCTCTACGTTCACTACACCCAAGTTATGGACCCAATTCTTCTAGGGGACCTCATCCGCTACCTTTGGGTGAGGTCACAAGAACGGACCTTTCAAGGTATCTGTCTCTCCGGACCGCCCGATGTCAAGTGTCCCAGTGTTTTTCGACCTGTACTGACTCGTGTGTGTGTGTGTGTGTGTGTGTGTGTGTGTGTGTGTGTGATGGGACACATTTCCTCTGTTGATCACCCCTGGACGATATGTCGTGTCCCCCAAGTCGAGGATACCACTGGATCTACCCACCCTACTCCACCCCACTCTTCCTCCAGGTTCTTTCCCCTATGCACATATGTATATCGATTAAGTGAAGTAGTATGTGGTCTTTGATTGTGTTGTAACATTTTGTTAATATAAGGTTAAAATTTTTACATCTTGTCCCAAAAAAAACAAAATAAAAAATTTGTTTTACATCACAACCAGAATAGACAAAGTAATCCCAAAAACGAACAAAAATTCTTAAATTAGTAAACCAGTAAGTATACACTTCTACCAAAATTTTCATTTCTCTGTAAATAGACAGTTGGTAAATAAAAGGGTCTCAGTAAATAAGGATATCGGGGACTCAACTTAAAAAATTTTTCGGTTGAATCAAAAGAGTTATCTTAGATGTCTTTTTGTTGTACTTAACTAATTAAACTGTATAGATTTGTCGATACCCCTGAAGGGTCCACCACGATCACCATTTCTTGGGTGGACGGTTGTGTCCTCTGTACTCTACGTCCAAACTAGGGACCCAGCCCTTCTAGGGGACCTCCTCCCGTTCCGTTGGGTGAAATCATAAGAACGGACCTCTAAGGGTACCTGTCTCATCGGACAGTCCGATGTCCTAGGTATCTTAAAGTCTCATCCTGTGTTGACTTCGGTGTCGTGCGTGTGTGTGTTTGTTGATACTATTCGGACTAACAAGACTAACAGACAATCCCTTAAAAGTCCATGACCACAGGATAAGTAGTACAGACGAAAAACTTGTGACTAGAGTAATGAGAATGTCTAAAACAACTTATATTACTGTTAGTTAAGATATTTTCTGGGTTCTTCTTTTCAGAAGGAAATGTGGTAAAACATTTCAACCATGTCAATCAGGGATGTTTAACATTTACAAACAGGAATTATAAAATAAAGATTTGGGGACATGTTAATTCGAATACGTCTGTAAAATCAAGATTTAATTAACGTTTATAACAGTTATGAAGTATTGAATATAAAAACTTTCGACCGTTCTTAATAAACAGTTTATTAATTGACAGGAAACTGGTTGTCAAACAGATCCTCGTTGGCCATACGACATTGGGACGACAACGAATATAGTCACAAGTGTCCGTTTTTAGGGTCAACCCTCTACAACAAGGGCTACCATCTCTAAATCCTAATAATTACACGTCTCAAGATTTCTACAAAAAAGCCTTATGTAATCGTCCGTTCCAAGAGTATGAAATAGATTTTGTATAGTTTTGCTAGAGTAAAAGACCGTAGTGTTTTCTGGGTCGATAGATGTTATCAAAAGGTCAATATGGGTTAGGTCGTTTCATGTTAGTCTTTTTCGTGACTTGAACCTCAGTTTTCTTGAACCGACTTCAGGGTCGAAGTTTGAATAATCGTATAAATTAGATACTGTTCAATTAAATGGAAAAATTTGGAATCTTATAATCTCACATTTATATCCTATTGTTATGAAAGGAATTTCCCCTTAAAAGTTGTGTAAGGTAATCTATGTGTTATACACCATCAATTTAGAATCCGACTACGGTTTAACTATACCTTTATTGGTTATTCTAACTGTAATGTGTTAGAGTAAAAAACACATCATACTAAGAAATGAAACTCAGTAGACCTTATAATTCAAATTATTTATATTTGTATGAGGTTCAACAAAACTAAGGTTTTAATTGTGAATAAGCACAAACCAAACCTTTTAATTCCTATCACTTGTAAACAAACTAGCAATAGATTTGGGTACCCAAAACCTATCTACTGATTCATAGAGATAACAAAATTTGGAAAGGTAATGGAAAAGGTCTTAAGGTCTTCGAAAATTTATTAAAGAAAAAGAAGGTAGACACTACAGTTGTCTTCTTTTTTCCTGATAATAATTATTCTATCAATATACTGTAATATTTCACCCTTAGTACTGTCGGAGGTCCCGTTAAAATAAATGCCTCTGATTTTTCTTCCTTATGGGTAAAATTTTCTTCAGGAATCTAGGTCCGGACGGATTTTACGTTTACCCTTTTACAATTACTGAAATTACACATAGGTTTATAAATTAAAAAGGAGAAGTGTGTAAAGGGGGTAAGGGAAGGAAACAAAGTTTTGGACGTCATAATAAGGAGACTTGATTTACTTTACTTGTTAACATTCCTTCGGTTATCAGTTGGTCGGAATAATAAGAGACGGGAAGAGGAAGAACAATTAAAGTACAAAGAAGATTAAAAAGTTTTTATTTATGTGTCTTGAAAGATATAACATGACTGAAAATATCGTGCAAATATAATAGAAATAAATGTAATGTAAGTAAGGAATCCTGAGTGAGTTGAAACCCAGAAGTAACCAACTGAATAAAAGATTTGGACCGAACTAGTAAACAATAATGATAATACGATTCGTTACAGTCTCTGGTGTTCTAATTCTCTAAAATAGTTACAAAATGTCGGGTTATCCCTTTTGTTTCGTAGAATGGGTTTATTGACTTATATATATATATATGTATATAAGAGAGTTATATATACATATGTACATATATTTTATATAGTAAAGAAAGATATATAAAATATATTTTATTGTAATTGAACATACGATTCGTTACTCTCTCTCTCCAATTAAATAATATTTCTTAACTAAGTATACTAATCCTTCGGACTGTTCAGTGATCTAGACGTCAATCGTTCGACCTCTGCATTCTCGTGACTACCATATTCAGATCAGATTTACGGGAGTCCGAGTTTCGGGTCCTTCTCGGTTCCAAAGTTTCTCAGGTTTCCGTCCTTTTTGACTACAGGATCAAGTTTCGTCAGTCCGTCCTCCTCAAAAGTAATCGTCCTCCTCCCTGTCAGAGAAAGTAAGTTAAGTCCGGATGTTGACTAAACCTACTCACAGGGGAGACAATCGTTCTCGTTAGATAAAATGAGTTAGATGATTAAGGTCATTATTGGAGTAATTCTCTTAGGAAGTATCTGTATGGGTGTTTACAGACCTATGGTGTACCCGGTCAGTTCAACTGTTATTTTAATTGGTAGTGTGGTGTAATATCCCTCTTTACGCCGTACTCGATTCCTCATAGTAGGTTATAATTTCATTTTTCATAAACAGTGAGTCAGTACGGACTGAGAAGACGCTGGGGTACCTGACATCAGACGGTCCGAGGAGACAGACACCTTAAGAGGTCCGTTCTTATGACCTCACCAATCAGTAAGAGAAAGAGGTCCCCTAGAAGGACTGGGTCCCCAGTTTGGACTCCGAGGACGTAAAGTCCGTCTCAGAAATAGTAGATTCGGTGGTCCCTTCTCTTAACAAATGGTCTTAATCAAAACCCATCACACACGCTTTCAACAAGTCAGTACAGGTTGAGAAACGTTAGGGTACCTGCTATGGTAGGGACCTTAAGAGGTCTGGTCTTATGACCTCACCCATCGCAAAGGGAAGAGGTCCCCTAGAAGGGTTGGGTCCCTAACTTGGGTCCAGAGGGCGTAACGTCCGTCTAACAAATGGTTGACTCGATAGTCCCTTACTACGAGTTTAGTTGTAGTCGTCGGGACTAAAGAATGAGGTAAAAGTTAGAATATAAGAAGTGAAGGATATTTTGTGGAGAAACACGTGTAAGAAACAAGTGGTATTCAAGGAATACAAATTTATTTTTCTTATGTTTACAACCTTAGTGAAAGGTAAGGTACAGTCACAGAAATAGACACGGTGATAACCCCGCAGGGACCACCGAGTGAGACATTTCTTAGACGGACGGTACGCCCTTTGGGTCCAAACTAGGGTCTCACCCCTTCTAGGGGATCTCTTCCCGTACCGTTGGGTGAGGTCATAAGAACGGACCTCTTAAGGTACCTGTCTTCTCGGATCTCACCATGTCAGGTACCCCAGCGTTTCTTAGCCTGTGCTGTCTCACTGATTGTGTTGTGTTGGAAAATAGAACGACCGAAATGTTTGAGGAGACTGTAGTGTGTGATCATTAGAATAATAGAGTCGTTGGTTAGTCAATTCCAAATGAAAAGTCAGATAACATAAATGAGTGAATAAATGTGAAGGTAGTATAACCCAGTGTCAAAACATTAAGATATAGACCTAATAACGTTGTTGTGGGTTTAAGGTGGAATACAGTAATAAAAGAAAGTAAAGGTTAGATAAATGTAAAGTCAATTAAGAGAGAACACCAGAAAACCGAGGTCCTTCACGTTTTCCAAGTATGACTGGGTAGTATCGTACAGATTAGAAAAGTAATGTAAAAAAACTCAAAGAGATTTTGGTCTAGAACCAATAGGAAAGAAGAAAGGTATGAATTTGAAAATTATCTCAGAAGTGTTAAAAAGAGAGTCGAAGAGAAAGATGGGGGTGATACACTAAAAGACGGGTACAGTAACAACTTTGGTGAAAGACCGGTACAGGAAGGAGAAATTAAGGTTAAAGTTTTTAATATAGGTGAAATTGAAAGTGGAAATGAATTTCGGTCGGAGAGAGAAGGAGTTTCTTTTGAAACTCATGAATCTAAGAGTCGGTGTAGGCTTAAAAGTAATGTAAATATTAGACCGAGTGAACCGGGAACCAGTATATAAAGGATCACCTGTACTTTTCTTTTCACTTTCAATAAATGTGTCAGTACAGACTGAGAAACACTAAGGTACCTGACGTCGAACAAGGTGAGGAGGCAGGTACCTTAAGAAGTCCGTTCTCATGACCTCACCCAACGGTAAAGGAAGAGGTCCCTAGAAGGGGTGTACCCCTAGCTTGGGTCCAGAGGGTGTAACGTCCGTCTAAGAAATGGTTGACTCGGTGATCCCTTCGGGACACCTGTACTTAGACTCGTTTGAGTTCGTCTCTCACTTCCTGTCCCTCCGGACCGTAAAACGTCAGGTATCCCAACGTTTCTCAGTCTGTACTGAATGTCACTGACTTGTTGTGACGTAATAATAAAACACAAACAATCGAAAAGAGGAGAATGTATGTTACAAATACGCAATGTGAATTATCATCTGCATTTGTAAATTGTACTCAGAACTCATTTACCATTTACACGAGTGAGATGAAAACGTTATATTTTATAGTGTCTGAAAAGGTTCCTATTAAAACCTGAAAACCTGATAGCATGAACACAATAAAATTTGGAAAATCATAAGACGAGAGTTTTATTTTATGACATCCTCTTTTATTGGATATCATAGACACATGATCGAGTACTCAGTCTTTTCCGTACTCCATTAAAGGGTCACCTCCCTTCCGTTCTGATTTATAGTTGTAATCCCTAATTCAATCGTTCACTTCGTCTCTTCCTGCCACCCCGTCTTTTGATGTGGACACACGCAAGATAAAAGGGGAGGATCAACAACTCTACTTGATCTCATCGTGTATTATTTGTGTAAGAATTGGTCACGCTGTGTAGGCTCCACAAATGGGATATAAAGTATAAGATTTTTAAAAGGTTTACTAGTCAAATACTTCACTAAGTTTTCATATTCGTTACGTTTGTTTCTACTAGTACTTGAGGGTGATCACCTAATCTGAGCACCCTCATCGGATTTCCAAAAAGTGAATTTGACTTTCTCTATTAATCGTTCACTCGACACTCATAGAGACGTTAATAACGTAATACTTTTGGTGGACGGGACTATCCGAACGATTTTAGGTCATACTCGGAAGCGTGGGTCGTTACTGGAAAGACAATTTAGTAGACTTGTTTTAAGTTTGTATTGGAAAGGAAAGAGACAATTTTCACTCACACGACACCAAAGAAAGAAAAATAGAAAAGATCCTATAATCAAAAAATTCATTATTAATTCAAAAACCAATAGAGATAATAATAATTGAGAGATTAGTCTGTTAATTCTCAATAACGGTATAACTGTAGAAATTTTAAAGAGTTATACTTCAAGACAGTAAGTTATTTATCTAATAAATCATTCGACTAAAAGAGAAAGGGTGGGTACTCACTTCGACGTTATATTAAATCGATTAAATATAATCATTTATCGTGTAAAGACGTCTAACCTCAGACGTTAGGGGAAAGTATCCCTGTACCGTACATACACACTTAACCAATCTTATGTGTCATTTCAGTGTCATATACTATTTGACCCAAATCCTAAGTCATCTAAGTCAAGTCAAGTCAGCGAGTCAGTACAGGCCGAGAAACGCTGGGTACTTAACGTCGTGCGGTCCGGAGGGACAGGTAGTGGTTGAGGGCCTGAAGTGAGTCTGAGTGCAGGTAGTTCAGCCACTACGGTAAGTCGGTAGAGTAGGAGCCAGCAGGGGAAGAGGAGGACGGGGGTTAGAGAGGGTCGTAGTCTCAGAAAAGGTTACTCAGTTGTGAAGCGTACTCCACCGGTTTCATGACCTCAAAGTCGAAATCGTAGTAAGGAAGGTTTCTTTAGGGTCCCAACTAGAGGAAGTCTTACCTGACCAACGTAGAGGAACGTCAGGTTCCCTGAGAGTTCTCAGAAGAGGTTGTGGTGACAAGTTTTCGTAGTTAAGAAGCCGCGAGTCGGAAGAAGTGTCAGGTTGAGAATGTAGGTATGTACTGGTGTCCTTTTTGGTATCGGAACTGATCTGTCTGGAATCAGCCGTTTCATTACAGAGACGAAAACTTATACGACAGATCCAACCAGTATTGAAAAGAAGGTTCCTCATTCGCAGAAAATTAAAGTACCGACGTTAGTAGTAGACGTCACTAAAACCTCGGGGGGTTTTTACTCCAGACTGTGACAAAGATGACAAAGAGGTAGATAAAGGGTACTTCACTACCCTGGCCTACGGTACTGGAAGCAAAAGACTTACAACTCGAAATCCGGTTGAAAAAGTGAGAGGTGAAAGTGAAAGTAGTTCTCCGAAAAATCGAGGAGAAGTGAAAGACGGTATTCCCACCACAGTAGACGTATAGACTCCACTAACTATAAAGAGGGTCGTTAGAACTAAGGTCGAACACAAAGAAGGTCAGGTCGCAAAGAGTACTACATGAGACGTATCTTCAATTTATTCGTCCCACTGTTATATGTCGGAGCTGCATGAGGAAAAGGATAAACCTTGGTCAGACACCAAGGTACGGGTCAAGATTGACGACGAAGGATTGGGCGTATGTCTAAAGACTTCTCCGTCCAGTCCACCAGACCATAAGGGTAGAGAAAGTCTTAAAAGGTGTCAACTAACACTAGGTGTGTCTGTTTCGGAAACCGTATCAGTTATTTCGTCTTTATCTACAAAAGGACCTTGAGAGAACGAAAAAGGTACTAGGTCGCCTACAACCGTTAAACTAGAGACCAAGGAGACGGAAAAGATTTGGTCGAACTTGTAGTCCTTCAAGTGCCAAGTACATAGCGACTTCGGACCGGACCTCTTAAAACTCGTAATGAAATGATGGTACACTCTACTCACGTTAACACGTCATCAAACTCGTAAGAAACCGTAACGGAAAGAAACCCTAACCTTACTTTTGACTGGAAAAAGGTCAGGACACCGGTGACGACTCAAAAG
>SJYO01049755.1:31637634-31789015 GCA_006410555.1 Capra ibex | reverse complement strand
GTACTACATGAGACGTATCTTCAATTTATTCGTCCCACTGTTATATGTCGGAACTGCATGAGGAAAAGGATAAACCTTGGTCAGACACCAAGGTACGGGTCAAGATTGACGACGAAGGATTGGGCGTATGTCTAAAGACTTCTCCGTCCAGTCCACCAGACCATAAGGGTAGAGAAAGTCTTAAAAGGTGTCAACTAACACTAGGTGTGTCTGTTTCGGAAACCGTATCAGTTATTTCGTCTTTATCTACAAAAGGACCTTTAGAGAACGAAAAAGGTGCTAGGTCGCCTACAACCGTTAAACTAGAGACCAAGGAGACGGAAAAGATTTGGTCGAACTTGTAGTCCTTCAAGTGTCAAGTACATAGCGACTTCGGACCGGACCTCTTAAAACTCGTAATGAAATGATGGTACACTCTACTCACGTTAACACGTCATCAAACTCGTAAGAAACCGTAACGGAAAGAAACCCTAACCTTACTTTTGACTGGAAAAAGGTCAGGACACCGGTGACGACTCAAAAGGTTTAAACGACCGTATAACTCACGTCGTGAAAGTGTCGTAGTAGAAAGTCCTAAACTTTGTCGAGTTGACCTTAAGGTAGTGGAGGTGATCGAAGCAAGCATCGCTACGAAAGATTCCGGGTGAACTGAAGTGTAAGGTCCTAAAGACCGAGATCTAGTCACTAGTGTGGTAGTACTAATAGACCCAGTACTTCTAGAAAAAACATGTCAAGAAAGCACATAAGACCGGTGGAGAAGAATTATAGAAGACGAAGACAATCCAGGTCTGGTAAAGACAAGAAATAACTCGGGTAGAAACGTACTTTACAAGGGAACCATAGAGATTAAAAGAACTTCTCTAGAGATCAGAAAGGGTAAGACAAGAAAAGGAGATAAAGAAACGTGACTAGCGACTTCTTCCGAAAGAATAGAGAAGAACGATAAGAGACCTTGAGACATAAGTCTACGAATATAGAAAGGAAAAGAGGAACCGAAAAGCGAAGAGAAGAAAAGTGTCGACAAACATTCCGGAGGGGTCTGTCGGTAAAACGAAAAAACGTAAAGAAAAGGTACCCCTACCAGAACTAGGGACAGAGGACATGTTACAGTGTTTGGAGTAAGGTATCAAGTAGTCCGTGAGATAGATAGTCTAGATCCGGGAATTTACATAAAGAGTGAAGGTGACATATTAGTATTCCCTAAACTAAATCCAGTATGGACTTATCAGATCGTCAAAAGGGATGAGTGAAGTTAAACTCAGACTTAAACCATTATTCCTCAAGTACTAGACTCGGTGTCAGTCGAGGACCACAACAAAAACAACTGACATATCTCGAAGAGGTAGAAACCGACGTTTCTTATATTAGTTAGACTAAAGCCACAACTGGTAGACCACTACAGGTACATATATCAGAAGAGAACACAACAACCTTCTCACACAAACGATACTGATCACGTAAAAGAACCGTTTTGAGATAATCAGAAACGGGACGAAGTAAGGCGTAAGGTTCCGGTTTAAACGGACAATGAGGTCCACAAAGAACTGAAGGCTGAAAACGTAAGGTCAGGGGATATTAGTTTTCCTGTAGAAAAAACCTACAATCAAGATTTTCCAGAACATCCAGAAGTATTTTGGCAAGTTGAAGTCGAAGAAGTCACAATGACCAACCCCGTATCTGAACCTATTCACACTATGACTTACCAAACGGAACCTCTACTTGTCTCTAGTAAGACAGCAAAAACTCTAACGTAGGTTTATAACGTAAAACCTGAGAAAACAACTGGTACTACTGCTGAGGTAAAGAAGACTCCCTAAGGACGGGCGTCATCATCTATATTACCAGTAGACTCAATTTAAGTAGGTAAGGTCAGGTAAAATCAAGCGACTAAGGATCTTACAACTGGAAGTGAGAACGGTAGAGAACAAACTGGTGAAGGTTAAACGGAACTAAGTACCTGGACTGTAAGGTCCAAGGATACGTTATAACGAGAAATATCGTAGCCTGGAACGAAGATAGTGGTCAGTGTAGGTATCGACCCATAACAAAAACGAAACCGAAGTAGGGAAGTAAGAAAGACCTCAATAAAGAGGTGACTAGAGGTCATCGTATAACCCGTGGATGACTGGACCCCTCATGGAGAAAGTCATAGGATAGTAAAATGGAAAAGGATGACAAGTACCCCAAGAGTTCCGTTCTTATGACTTCACCAAACGGTAACGGAAGAGGTCACCTGGTGTAAGACATTCAAAAAAGGTGGTATGGGCGGGCAGAACCCAACGGGGCGCCCGTACCGAACCAAAGTAACTCAATCTGTTCCGACACCAGGATCGCACTTGTCAGATGGTTTATGATGGACGAGATTCATAGTCCTTGAGAAGTTCAACCGAAGGAATTTCCAGTAACATTGTAAAAGACCGTAGAAAGCGTGAGTAAAGTTTCGTGTGTATCAACGATAACAAAGACATGATCTTTGACCCGAAAAGGATATCTGAGATCTACCAGTGAATCCAATTAGAACAACAGGTTTGTGGTGTTTTATTCTATAAAATACCAGGAACTGCAACCGTATTACATATTTGGTAAAGGACACCAACGAACTTAAGACTTTCGAAACTTATAATAGATATGTTTTTAATTCTTCCGTTGTCAGTTTAGGAGAAATTGGACTGGAACAACTCGAAGACTTAGTAAAACTAACCGAAACAGAGTTAGACACATCTTTCTTTAAGGGTGTCTGAAAGTTATAGACAAAAATTTAAAGTATCAATAAAAACACCTTGTAGACGTATATTTTAAATAATCAATTCATTAGATAGGTATTCTCTTTAGAAGGGTTGAGATGTGAGGTTCCTATTAATGAAATATTACAATACTAAAAAGATGGTAACGACTAGTGTTCTGGAATCTGAAGTCCTTGGGATAACTTATAAAGGTAACGAAAATAAATAAAAAAATAACTTCATGTCAACTTAATGTCACAACACGAAGGTAACGAAAAATAGGGAAGGATATTTAGACTCGAAGGTAGTCCATAATAAAGGAGAATACAACTTATTAAATAAAATCATAACGAATCTCACATCCAGATGATCACAAAATAAAAGAACATAGAAACTAAACTTATACAAAAGGATAAATATAAACTTCTTAATAAAATAATTTATATCTTAGGACCCAACTATTTAGGGGTGGGGTGGGGGTCGTGAAATTTCTGTAGTAAACGAAGAGAAAACCAGACAATCACAACGGTAAAAGGGAAATTCATTATGACAGAAAAGGGGAGAGAGAGAGACTGACTAAAATTCTGAAAAGAGGGATAGAAACAAGAGTAGTCAAATACAATACTGATACACACCAAGAAAAATATAAGTAGGAACTCGGAGAAACTCCAACACCGAGAAAGTTTCATGTAAGATTGGTAAAACCAGGGGAGGAGATCTATTAGTCACCCTACAACAATCATGGTTTTACAAAGGGTCTTAATCGGTATTTTTAGATCCAGGAACCAGCTGTAATGATTAGTAGTCCCTCTGCGTTAGTTTTGGTGTTACTCTATAATGGAGTGTGTACCGTCTTACCGATAGAAGTTTACTATCCTTTTTTTTTCACGATCACTCCTGCACCGTTTTCCCTTAGGAGTACGTGACAACCATCCTTAGATTTCACCACATCGGTGATCCCTTGTGTCATAACTCCAAGGAACTTTTTAATTTTTATCTTGATGGTATATTAGGTCGTTACGGTCAGGATCCATAAATAGGTTTCCTTTAATTTCATGTTTTTCTCTTCTATGTACGTGGGGTTATAAGTGTCGTCGTAATAAACATTATCGGTTCTATATCCTCGTTGGATTCACAGGTAGTCGTCTACTTATTATCTCTTCTACACTATATATAAATATTACTTATAAGGAATCCGAATTTTTTCTTGTTTTAGGACGGTAAACCTGTTGTACCTACTTGGACCTCTCATATCACGAACCACTTTATTTAGCCTAAATCTTTATGTATATGACACAAATATATCACTTCAGATTTTTTATTTATTAATATTTTTTATCTTTGTCTAAGTGTACATATCTCTTGTTTTATCACCAATGGTCTACTCTCTCTACCGTCACAACCCCCCTTCCCCGTTTTATTTACTTCCCTAATTCTCCATGTTTTGATGATCCATACTTTATTCAAAGTTTCTACATTGCATGTCGTGTCCCTTATATCAGATATAAAATATTACTGAAAAATATGAAAGATATTTTTATCTTCATATTAGCTATTTTTATATCTTAATGATACGAAATGTAGACTTTGATTATGTTATCATATTCATTTGACTTGAAGTTAAGAATTTTCAGATCAAAGTATTCAGGGTATTATTTTTATTTACTGAACAACAACAAGTCAGCGATTCAGCACAGACTGAGAAACACTGGAGTACCTGTCAAACGATGGTCCGAAGAGACAGGAGGTGATAGAGGGCTTCAAACGAGTTTAAGTACAGGTAACTCAACCACTACGATAGATTGGTAGAGTAGGAGACGGTGGGGAATGGAAAACGGAAGTTAGAAAGGGTAGTAGTCGTTGTTTGTTTTACTATTATTAAAATAACGACTTATCAACTTCGATAATACAAAGAATCAGACATATAGTAAAATAAGTGTCACGTTAGATCTTAACAAAGTTGTAACAAAAAGGTCTTTGGGGAGACAAAGTGTGATAAACGTCCAAAAATGATACACTTGTCAACAGTGTTTTACTATAAACCTCTAGTGCTAAAAACTGTCCGTTGTCAATGAGAACTACTGTTCTGAGTTTATACTGAGACCCTGACCCTCCACTGTCTTACACTTTATTCCCACTTTCTATGATTGTAGTTCCTCATTTCTGTGATCTAAATCACTTCTACGAAATGTTTCGTTTTTATGACCCTGTTTAAAAGATACTTCTACTGTCTGAGAGGATCCTATATATAGTCTTTAAACTTACCTTTCTTTCTACTATTTAGTCCATGGTTAAAGAGTGATATAGTACCACTGAACTGTCTTCCGGTCTTGTACTGTCACTACGACCCCCTTCAGTTCTAAAGAACCGGAAATATAGTTTACGTAAAAAATAGTGATCGAAAGTTATCAAAGAAATAATTGACTGAATAAGATTAACGAAAACCCCTAAGGAACCTCTCACTCTGTGAAAAAATCGAAACGGACAACCACTACCTGTCCCTCCGGGTCGCACGACGCTAAGTACCCCAACGTTTCTCAGCCCGTGCTGACTCGCTGACTTGACTTGACTTGACTATCTTGTAAAGGAAACAGAATATGACTAAAGGAGACGTCGGAAAGTGTGAGTCGTCTAAAGGTGGAAGTGGTACTAAAATATAATTTTTCGTACTAAGACGACTTTTAAATACTCGTTGAAAGTATAGGTTAAAATTGGGTTATTATGCGAATCGTTGAAAGATATACGACTGTGATCTCGTTAGTAAAGAAAAGTAGAATATTGTAAGGTAAGGTGTGAGATTAGATCTTGGTTCTCACGAGTGATAAGTGCACAAGGTAGGTGGACCCGGTATTTGTAAGGTAGAAGAACATACCTTACAGAGGAATTGGATAATGATTTAGTAGGGATTAAGTAATTAGATTTGACATACATTTAATTGTAGGAATAATTTTATAAGGATCTGATTTGAGGTCGTGGTATACTATAGTTTGTTTAAGACCAGTAGGTTTAATGACATCAAAGGAAGGTCATAGAACTAAATAGTAAAAGAGTTCAGTATGGCAAAACAGACTTCGACGACGAAAAAACCTCACATATTGACCTAGAAATCAAAAGAAGAGAGGGGTATTCTATGTCGTGTTCAGACTAACAGAAGAACGGTGAAATAGGTTAGATATCCATTTTCATCTTGTTTAGAAGTCGTTGAAGGCACAGTAACTAAAAAGGATAAATAATTGTAAATAACTCGTACATAATGTACGTGAAGAAAATATAATACTTCTCTTTAAATGTAACGTAACCCATCTCTACAAACAAGTGGAGTCCAAAGGGTTCATTCTACTCGACCTCATTAAAGAGACTGAAATATAAAGACCCGAGGTTTTAGTGACGTCTACCACTAACGTCGGTACTTTAATTTTCTACGAATGGGGAACCTTCCTTTCAATCTGGTTGGATCTGTCGTATAAGTTTTCGTCTCTGTAATGAAACGGTTGTTCACAGGTAGATCAGTTCCGATACCAAAAAGGTCACCAGTACATACCTACACTCTCAACCTGATACTTCTTTCGACTCGTGTCTTCTTAACTACGAAAACTTGACACCACAACCTCTTCTGAGAACTCTCAGGGAACCTGACGTTCCTCTAGGTTGGTCAGGTAAGATTCCCTCTAGTCAGGACTCACAAGTAACCTTCCTGACTACAACTTCGACTTTGAGGTTATGAAACCGGTGGACTACACTTCTCGACTGAGTAATCTTTTCTGGGACTACGACCCTTTCTAACTCCTGTCCTCCTCTACCCCTGCTGTCTCCTACTCTACCAACCTACCCTAGTGGCTGAGTTACCTGTACCCAAACCCACCTGAGACCCTCAACCACTACCTGTCACTCCGGACCGCACGACACCAAGTACTTCAGTGCTCCTCAGTCTGTGTTGACTCGCTGACTTGACTTAAAGGTCAAGAGCGTACATTTACAAATTCCTATTACGTTTCATCCAAAGGAAAGGAAAAGAGACTCTCCTGTTACGAAAAGGTAAGGATTAAAGTACATTCGTTCAAGTCCTCGTAATCGATTCGTCAATACTGAAACTATAGTGGTAAAAGGATTCTATATGTATATATAGGAGTTGATTAAAACAGACAAAAGAAGAAAAATAAATTGGAGTAACAAAAAAGATTATAAAATAACCTGAATAAGGGATATTTAGGTTGAGTTTTATTAAAATTCTATTTTCTTATATTTTATATAAAAATAATAAGAAAAAACAAAATAGTCTGAAATTTCATAAATAAAACATAACCTCATATCGACTAGTCCTCCTCTTCCCCTACCGTCTCCTACTCTACCGACCTACCGTAGTGGTTGAGTTACCTGTACTCAGACTCCTTTGAGGTGCTCTTTCACTTTCTGTCCCTTCGGACCGCACGACGAAAGACACACTAGTGTTTCCCAGTCTGTGTTGACTCTCTGATTTGTCGTTGTTGTTTATCGGCTAGTTGTTACAACACCATCAAAGTCCACTTGTCACCTTCCTAAGTCGGTATATATAAATATATATACGTAGGTAAGAGGGGGTTTGAGGAGAGGATAGGTCCCACCGTGTATTGTGAGTTATCTCAAGGTACACGATATTTTATCCAAGGGTTGTCAATGGGTAAAGTTGGATCGTCACGTATGTACTGGAAGGGTTTCAAGGATCAATGGGAAAGGGGGGTTGTTGGTATTCACGTAAGAGATTTAGACATAGAGAAAGACAGGACGTCCATTCAAGTAGACATCGTAAAGAAAAATCTAAGGTGTATATTCCTTGCAGTATACTATGAAGAATGAAGTGTGACTCACTGAATGAAGTCACTGAATGAGTCATACTTCATTCAGTGAGTCATACTGTTCAGGTAGGTACGACGACGTTTCCTGTAAAAAGTAAGAAAAATTACTGATTATGAGGTAACATATATGCATGGTGTAGAAATAGGTAAGGAGACGACTACTTGTAAATCCAACGAAGGTACAGAACCAGTAATATTTGTCACGTTTTATATAAACTGTTCGTCCAGACTCTTACGTCATGGTCTGGTCAATGAACATGTAGAGAGTTTTCTTCGGATGTAGACAACGGAACTGCAGAGAAGAAGTAAAAAACATGAGTCACGTCAGATCAAAAACAGGTGATTAAGTGACTACGATAAAGATTCGTGTTGACAGAAAATTTTAAGAATGGGTTGACCTAGTTTCGGTTTAAGACTACGGGGACGGGGTTGACCGAAGAGGACGTGAAGTGGATTCTTCATAAAAGAAGAGTGAGTCGATAAGGAACTTGAGAAGGAAGTAAAAGTAAAGTAAGTAAGTCTATTGAAAAACAATATAGTTTAGATGACAATTGGTTTAAAAAACCTGAAACAGGGAGACTTGTCGTGTAAGAGTGAAAGAACCAAGTTAGTAAATACTAGACAGTGGGTCTGATAATGTTATTACAAAATTTACAGAAGAACGAACAGAAAGAGAGTTAGGTAACAAGTACAACAGTGTACTTAATAGAAGAAAATTGTACTGACAGTAGTACGGTAAAGGACTTTTGGTAGTCACCGAGGAGTAAATCATCTCTTATGTCAATTTTACAGAATCTCTTTCTTTTTCAAGGAGACACTAAACCTGGACAATGTTGAAAGGTCAGAGTCGAAGGATGGAAGAGGAAAAGACATATGGAATGTAAGATTAGTGTGTTAAGATGAAAGATACGGGTCTTGTGACGTTGAAGAAATTTCGGAGAATGGAAACAATTACGATAACCATATGTGTGAATGAACAACATTAAGATGAAAAGAGAGTTCTAAGTCTAGTTTAAGAAGAAAGAATACTCGATAGGGATGACAGGATCAGTCTTTAGCAGTGAGTATAAAAACCATTGTAATCCAATCATGAAAATGACCAAGTATTTGACTGGAGACGAACTGATGTCACAATGTTAGAAAACGAAATAATCTCATATTCATAGAATTTTCTTATCGGACCCAGATAGGTGTTCCCATGGAACTCACCAGTCATGAATAAATACTAAATATCTTCTGATAGTCACGTACAAACGACTATCTGAAGGTTAATGACAAGTTTTCATAGGTTAAGAGTTATAAGTGATTCGAAAACTAGTCTTTATATCATTTCTTGTCGAAAAGATAACTTTTCGTCTATGTGATTATTCAAACCGAACTGGATTTTCCGAGACACTTCCTGTTTAATAAGGATCAGATAACGTGATAACTATAACGAACGAAATGATATCAATTCCGTTAACCCCCCGGTGTTCCGTATCAAAATGTAATTAAGATATCCAAATATAATCGAGAACAAATGTATACTTAAAAATCGTTTTTATATCTGATGTCTTATTTTTACAAATGTGACACTTTTGACCGTGAATTGTTGACAACCATTTTGAAAACTCAATCACCATAAGTCCTTACCAATTTCTCGTGACAGAAGGGTGTAACTTTTCTCCCGTACTAATGGTATGTGGTAGAATTATGTAGTTTTCTTTTTTTTTACCGTGAAGTTCAGAAGAAAGGAGGAAAAGTCGAAAAGGTAAAGGAATGGAGTTTCTACCTGCGACCATTAAAGGACGGGGGTTATAGTGTCTGTTCGTTTTTCTTCAGTCGACGGGAAATCTCGATAGTACGACTGTCTAAAGGAGACGAACATAAAGGTCTACACGAATTGGTAGTTGACTTGAGGTAAACCGATTTTTAGAATAAGCTCTAGTGAAGATTGTACTCTGGGTTGGAGTCGGTCTTCTTGATTAAACCCTACGAAGGTCCCTAATAGAACAGGAAACTTATAACTCCTTCCTCTCAAACCCACTAGGTTCTGAGACCTTGAGGAATGATAGGATCTCGAGTGTTACAGTCTCGAAAACCGAGTCTTAGAGACGGTCTCACTCCGACACTAAGAGGCTCTCTACCCCAGTAACAATAATAAGAAGGTCAGAGGTTCCGTTTTATGTCGCACACTGGTTGGTACATCCACTACGGTTTTTGGTGGACCTTTTCTGGGTGTCAACAGTGACCCGGTACAACTTTACACTTAGCGACCTTCACGACTGGTGATGTTTCGGTACTGTTAAAACAAAAGATGGGAAACGGTCTACTACCAATTTATTTTCCTGGTTTCTCTTCCGTCAATCTCTATCTTAAGTTGAACGATTTTCACGGTAAATAAAAGAAGACTGAATGATACCGGGTGTACTACAATAAGATTGACTGGATAAATCTTTGCAAATTCTCATTATATTGTCCGTCAACCACCTCCCAACCGTTAAAAGAATTCGACCAAGTACGCAGTGAGACGAAAACAAACAGGTCGACGGTCATATTTAATACTAGACAACTTCACCTAGAACGAACCGCGGGAGATTTCAACCGGGTTTGTAAACCTGTCAGTGTACATAGAGAAAGACTTGTTCACGTAGTAAGTTACCTGAGTGCATCGAGCCTACTACGTGTCTATAAGACATTCGTGTGTCTGTTAGTGATACTACCCTTTTATCTTGCTCCCCTTTTAGGTTTCGTGTAGACTCAGAGAGGACAGGATCGACAATGAGTTACACGACTCTCTCACACTGTAGTTCGGAAGACAGTACACAAGTCGGTAGGTCCGAAAAGGGTCTGCAGGGCTACTTAACATAGTGACGGGTAATGATGTGTGAGGACGAGTGAAAGAGGGATAATCGAGATAGAAATGGAAAGGGTAGAGTCAGAAAGAACTATAAACCGTGTACGAAGTAACCGTCGACCAGACTCATGGAGTAAGACTTCGACTCTTAGTGAGAGTGCTTGTCGACACCCTCTGACACAAGGAATCAATATTGACATAGGAAACCTGGCAAAAAGAAAAGAACGTAATTTAAGTGTAAAATATCAGTGTGTGTAAGTTGAGTTCGAAATTAAGATAATATGGAAAATAATAACAGAAGAGTTGAGGTATGATAAACTTCTCTAATTTTTTTTGACAATCTCTACTAAGAAAAAAGAAAATTAGGTGTTAAACCCAAAAGAGGAAGGAAAGGAGGGAACAGGAGAGGTGAACGGGTGAGGGAGAAGAGTTCCAAGAACCCGTATTCGTCTTTACGGGATTTATACGATACCATATACACACACACGTACACATATTTTAACACACAATTTACGAAAGTTATCTAAAGAAGAAAATTAAGAGTATTGTTGGGACATTCCATCTAATAATAGGGAGGAATTCCTCTTTCGGAATCCTTTCTAATCCATAAACCGACTGTTAGGATCTCGGTCCTTCAACATGTTGTCCTACAGAGGGCCTCACACCGAGACATAAAGATCTGACATACGAGAGTTGACGGGTGACATAACAGATCAAAAAGGGGAGTGTTATATACCTTTTGAACACCATTTACACTCGTACCATGTTCCAACTCCAAAAGTCAGAACTTATCCTTTTCTATTTTTCCTTCTTCGGAACGACGGACAGAATGATTAATTAAAGGTGGTGAAAGACCTTGTCATTTTATCTTAAAAGACACAGTGTCCCGAAAGGTTGAGACTCATGGTGAACAATGAAAAGTCTAGAAACTTTTAAACCGAACTGCTACACCGGGATCCGGTTCTTGTACTTGAACCTCCTCAATTCTCTAATGTACCGACTGCAATATGACATCAGCCTCATACATGTGTAGTTTTTTTTTTTTTGACAAATTATTTGTTGTCTTTTAACGTCTTTTTCACCCATAATACCCTATTAAAAGGGTGGTGTTACAACCCTTTAACAGGAAAAACAAAATCAATGAGAATCAGTCTCTATCCCTAACGTGTATCATCAAACACGTTCTGTTAAAGTAAAGTTTATAATTTCCCGTCAGTGAATTTTTTCTTTCTATTGAAAAACCAAAAATTCCCACATATAAGTAGCGTTAAATTTTATAAAATGTGTCAAAAAAGGAGGTGAGTATCATTCTAGACATTAAAAGAAATTCCATTCTGTATAAGAAGAAATGAAAGTACACGAATTACGAGTCAGTGAAGTCATCACAGACTGGAAGTCGTTGGTATACCTGACATCGGGTGGTCCGAGGAGACAGGTACCCTAAGAGGTCCGTTCTTGTGACCTCACCCGACGGTACGGGAGGAGGTCCCGTAGAAGGGTTGGGTCCCTACCTTTGACACAGAGGATGTAACGTCCGCCTAAGAAATGGTACCTCCGTGACTCATTCGAGGAACTGAAAGTGTACAGGTTTCATAAGTCGTCGGTTTTATTAACCAATTCATGTTTAATAAAAAGATCCATAAGACCCCGATGTCTACTATTCAGGAACGGGTATTCCTTAAATACTAGCACACCATCAATCTTCTGAGTACATACAATCTGTGTCTTCCTTATTACTTTCTCTACTAGATTATGTCTTATTTTTACCTTAGTCAATATCCACTCCATTTACAATCGAACATGAAAAAATAGAACAGAGACCTTCCTAGACTCTGTTAAACAACTTCATGAGATCTTTCGGATATCTGTCCTAAACGTCTCCACTACTCCCTCACTCAAATACGGTGACCCCTGTTTAAGACTCGTTTAGACGTTATTTGTGTCGTTGTAAAGTATTCCTTCGTTGACCGAAGTGATTGTTTTACGATTACCACTTATCCTTATCTATCATGTTTCCTCTTTCTGTCTAAATATAAGGATCCTATTTCCCGAAAACATTAACATTTATCCACTTATTATTCTATCCTTATAAACACTTTAATTATTATTATTATTTATTCCTACAAATATTTTAAGACCATTTGTTACCCGATCAATATATCCGTAATCCTTTTGGAATTCACTCCATCAATTCGCACATAAACTCGTAGGTATAGTACTCACAGATTCTACCTCATTAGTTTTAAATACTTATCTCTCCGACTTAACCAGGTAAGTCAGGTACAAACAATAACATGACCCATCCTACGGTCGGGTCACCCTCACGTCCCTACTTGGTCTCTGTCAGGAGGGGAATGGAGTAATGGGACACTCTTTCGAGTTGTACTTTAATTGATCGTTGAGATTAATATGTTTACGGATGTTAGAAGAAGATTCAGTCACCAAGGGGGCTTTCCGTTTTAGTGATACTGAACTCTTATATAATTTTTTCGCTTAAAAACTCGGATAAGGTCAACAAGATTCTTTGAGACAGGGTTATAAGACACCAAATTGGACGGAAGACCCACTAAGATATTATTATAACGACTTCAAACTCTCGGAGGCAAGACTCTTTTAATCCTTATACGTTTAATGTACGGTCCCCATCCTACGTCACGCTCGACTCTCCAGGAACACCGTCTTTTAGACGTAGAGAGTTCCTAATGGATCGTTTTAGTCGGACGACATACTCGCACGACTAACCCTTTCTTCCAATTTACAACAAAAATCCATAGTATTTCCGTACAATGGTACCCGGATACCTCTGTAAACGGAGTGTAAACAATGGATCAAACAATCGTTGGGATCAAACCCATAATAGTCTTGTCGGTTCTCCAATGGGACTTCATCTCTCACCCCTTTAATTCACTATTCGTTTCGGAATTTTAAAGAAGTTTTACATGATATTAGTCAGAGATATACAAGTATCTTTAGATCGGGATGGGTTACTATAGAAGTTTAATCAGTTCCGGAAATAAAAGATAACGTAATCTAACGTATACCTGTCGTACTACCTGTCCCTCCGGACCACACGACGTCAGGTACCCCAACGTTTCTCAGTCTGTACTGATCCGCTGACTTGATTTGACTTGAATTATTTTGTGGTGATTCTGAATCCCCGGTCGAACGGACGGCTACCTGGTCTGGGTCGTCGGCGTTGACCCTGGGAAAACAGGGACCAGAGGAGGACTGCACCTGTTGACCGGTCTCACGGGGCTGACCATTCATTGTTCTCTGAAATCACTGGAGAGAGGGGAAGGGAGAGAGAAAGGAGAGGAATTGGGAAGGATAGGAAGGGACAAAAAGATCAGGGAGTCAGGACCTACGTCCTTAGACCAGCTTCCCGGGAGTCGGACTCGACTCCTAACCTCTGACTAGTGGAGGAGAACCGTCTCTTAAGATTAAGACCAAGACCAGACCAGACTAAAGACCATCCCGGCTCAAAGTCAGGAGGGAAGAAACCTCCGGGTCCCTTTTCAGGGTATTGCGGACCCATAGACATCCACCGTCCTCTGCAGACATTCCGGTGGGAAAAGTGGGGTGGAGAGGGTGGAGGAGGGGGATGAAGAAAGTTGGACCGAAGGAAAGGAGGAAATTTTAGAAACTACAATCATGAACCTAAGAACATAAATTCCCGAAGGGACCACCACGTCTCCAATTTCGCAGATGGACGTTACACCCTCTGGACCCAAACTAGGGACCCAGCCCTTCTAGGGGACCTCTTCCTTTACCGTTGGGTGAGGTCATAAGAACGGACCTCTTAGGGTACCTACCTCCTCGAACCACCCGATCTCAGGTACCCAGCGTTTCTCAACCTGTGCTGACTCGCTGAAGTGTTCTGAATGACTGCCTCTTCCGTTACTGTTGGGTGAGGACATGAGAACGGACCTTTTAGGGTACCTACCTCCTTGGACCATCCGACGTCAGGTCCCCCAGAGCTTCTCAGTCTGTACTGACTNCTACCTCCTCGAACCACCAGATCTCAGGTACCCAGCGTTTCTCAACCTGTGCTGACTCGCTGAAGTGTTCTGAATGACTGCCTCTTCCGTTACTGTTGGGTGAGGACATGAGAACGGACCTTTTAGGGTACCTACCTCCTTGGACCATCCGACGTCAGGTCCCCCAGAGCTTCTCAGTCTGTACTGACTCGCTGAAGTGAAAGTGAAAAGTGAAAGTACGTAACCTCTTCCTTTACCGTTGGGTGAGGTCACAAGAACGGACCTCTTAGGGTCCCTGGCCCCTCGAACCACCCGACGACAGATACCCCTGCGTCTCGGCCTGTGTTGACTTCGTTGAATCGTCGTCGTCGTCGTCGTCACTGAGTCGTCATTTATTAGGTGGACGATTACGTCCTTTACGTCTAAACTAGGGACCCAACCCTTCTAGAGGACCTCTTCCTTTACCGTTGAGTGAGGTCATAAGAACGGACCTCTTAGGGTACCTGTCTCCTCGGACCACCCGATGGTAGGTACCCCAACGTTTCTCAACCTGTACTGGACCACTGATTTGTTGTCGTTATAATATCGAATATGAATGAGTACAAGTACATTAGAAATTTACGTCTATTAAATCCCACTTTGTATTACACATATTGGTCTCAATTTTCGTAGGGTCCTATCAAGGAAGAAGGACAACAGAATTGGTAAGGAGTAGAGATGAGAAACTGAAAGAGGGAAAATGAAGGATTGTGGACAGTAAAAGGTTCCTGATAAAAGACTTGACATATAAAAAAAGGGAAATGGTAGTGATGGAATTTCTCGATCATATAAAAGTGCATAAAGTAAGTGTAGATCTAAAGCTTCTGACATAAATAAAGATCAGAGGATTCTTATAAAAACTTCCAATCATTATGAAAAAAAAATTATATTACTATCGGATGATTCAGAGTACCCTGAGTCAGAAGTAAATCAAGGTTTACTTGTGTGACAATAAATTGGTGGGTAGATATCGATCGTTGTATATTACCCTGGAGTGTGGTCTCGAACATATAAGACTAAAACGTAAAAAGGGGGATCTAAATAAAACTGAAGAAGGAGAGTAAATATAACTGAATAATTTGAAATAAGGACGAAGGAACGGACTTTATTCTTCAATGTGATCTCATGAATTAGTGTATAATTGATTAAGAGATCACAACTAACCAAAGACCTGTCTTGGACTGGGCGTTATATAAGATTTAGGATGAGGGTAAACAGGGTCACGGTATTTAGGACTGGTAATGGTTTAAGGGTCATGATACAGAGGTTGAGGTGTCGTACTATAAAGGCTTATCGTAAAGTTTGAGTTGTGTACGTTTAATTCGAAAAGTAAAATGAGGGGTCTACCCTAAAAGAATTGTTTAAGAACCCGTCTCAAAAAAAAAAAAAGGGTTCGAAGATCCTAATCTTGAAAACCCTGTAAATTCAAAATAATGACTAGATGAACAATTTGGGATAAGGAACTGTTATATATTAACGAGACAGGATATTCTCACGATATAAATAAAAATAGAGACACAGATTAAATATAAGAAAATTACACCTTCAGAGACAAAAGTGACTGTAGTTACATAAGAATCAGTAGGAATTATGAGTCGGATTAAAAGTAGAAAACTATTCTTTAGGTGTCAATTGTAAACGTCTAAAGATAAATTTTAAAAGGTCTATACAAAAAGATATTAAAATTTGTTAAGTCATGTATACAGAATAAAGACGTTGACTGTAAATTCTGTAAATTCTAGTGTCCCAGTAACTCAAAAATAATTATAAAGGTAACAATAGAAATCACAGGGTTGTCTCCTATCTTTTAACTCATTTAAATATTATTAAAAAAGTATTTACTATACATAAATATATTTAGAGTGAAATGAGGTTTTACTAACACATGATGTCGTTGATTCTTTAGTACGAAACAGAAGTCTTTTTATATCCAAACATAGAGTTCGAAAAGATCGAATTATGAATTCATTTAACGGATCAGTTTATTCGGATAAAAGAAATGTCATTTTATCTCTACACACCTTTGAAAGAGTTTCCAATAGTAAACAACACTGTTAAAAAAAAACTCAACTGTTCATGGAATAAAAATACATCTTTAATTCTAAACGTAGAATAAAAAGAAAGTTCTATATCAAATGTTGAACGTCTTGATAGAAAATTACAAAGGTTTCGACAAACGTAGAAATCAAAATAGGTAAACAAGTAAATAAGTGGGTCAGTGAATAAATAAGTAAATGAAAATCACGAAAAGTTCCTCGTGTGTTATACCTCATATGATGATCTTTTTTGGTATGTAGGTATCTATGGTCTTCTAGATCGAAACTCACACCTAGGTATGAAGGTAAGATTGACTCTTTAGTATTAATTCAATGGATTAATTTAAAATAGAATCTTTTCAAGAATAGTATCTTTCAGAGTTATATAGTACTGTTGATAATAAAAATAGTAAACAACAGTAATTTTTTATAAGTCACTGTAAAATTTTATCCTAACTGTATATGTGTCTAACTGTATATGTGTGACGATATAAAGTTTACCTATTGGTTGTTCTTGGACGACATATTGTTTCCTTTGAGACGGGTTATAATACATTGTTGGGATTACCCTTTTCTTAAACTTTTTCTTATCTATGTACATATACATATTAACGACAGGTTGACTTTAATAGTGTTGTAACAATCAATCAGTTGATATAAGGTTATATTTTGTTCTTCATTTTTTTTTTCTTTGTCTTGTTATAATTTCCTTTTTATTATTAAATTTTAGTACCGGTGGTTTTTGTGTTTATCCATTCCTTGTATTTTAGTCTACTTAAACATCAATACGTTTGGACGTCAGTTGTTACCTGTGACTTTAACTGATAGACCCAAGACAATTGGCGTCGTTTTTTCTTTTGTGTTAGTCAATATTCCAACCTTTACCGGTATTTCCTTCTTCTATGTTTAAGACCATCTCTTTACTTCGAAAAGGATAATGGACATCCTTTATTTAAAAAGTATGAGTCTGAAGATTCACCTTTGTGATTCACTACACCTTTTGGGAATTGTTATAGGGACCTTAATGACTTGGTCGTGGTGAGGTGTAGACTCCGTGTCATAGTTACGTGTTCTGTCACTTTCGTGAGAATATCGTGATTTTCTTTACACCAGGTTTTCACACCGAAAGACAAGGGTAAACCGAATTTCGTCTCTATTGTGGGTCTCTTCCGTTACCGTGGGGTGAGGTCATGATAACGGACCTTTTAGGGTGCCTGCCTCCTCGGACCACCCGACGTCAGGTACTCCAGGGATTCCCAGTCCGTGCTGACTCGCTGAAGTGAAAGGGAAAAATGAAAGTACGTAACCTCTTCCTTTACCGTTGGGAGGTCACAAGAACGGACCTCTTAGGGTCCCTGCCCCCTCGGACCACCCGACGGTAGATACCCCAAAGTGTCTCAACCTGTACTGACTTCACTGAATCGTCGTCGTCGTCGTCTCTATTGTGGATTCGTTAGATCTATCCAGGAGGTTTGCTGGGATACATTTGTAGATATCACATAGTCTTTCAACTATGTAGTGTTAAGTCCTCGGGTGTGTGTCGATCAACCTGAAACTACATGTACATTCGAGACCGACATTCATTATTGACTGAGAAACACTGGGGTTTTCCCTGATATCGGACGATCCGAGGAGACAGGTACCTTAAAAGACCTTGTGACCTCACCCGACGGTAAAGGAGGAGGTCCCGGAGAACGGTTGGGTCCCTAGTTTGGGCGTAGAGAACACAGAGGACGTCCGTTAAAGATCGTCCTTTGATCGCGGTGGATCCTTCGACCCTAAACCTCCACTTGTATAAGAATAGACTCAGTGACAACATGTGACTTTGATTGTGTTATATCATTTACTTGAATCAAGTTAATAAAAAAAAATTAATTATTTCCTTGTTTTGTAAGGTTCTTGTTTTCTTTAAGGTTTCCTCCCTTAGAGTTGAGTTCGACAGATGCCGTTTATAGGTCATCAAGTCTAAAACGGAAGTGGGAGGAAGAGTTCTACTGTGATCTCCCACCTCTTTTAGAACCGATCAAAGTACTCCTATCTCGAAAAATTAACACGGATAGTGGGGACCCACAATTAAACGAGTTCACAGTTGTGAGAGACATCACAGAACATCCATCCGTAATACAATTGTAGACGGGAACTTTAACGTCACGACTTTGAGTCTCAGACAGTGAATCCTATCACTCTTAGGTCACCGGGAGGGAACGACCGTACGGGACGAAGGCGAGAGTGGTCGTGAGGTCCCGAAGACTGAAAGTTAGTCCCACAAGAAGGGGTTAGAAAGAAACCCGGACGGGAGGTAGACGTCGGAGATGATGTTTCCAATGGGGTGAGAAACAATAACGGAAAGACAGGGGTTAGAAGAGGTGACTGCGTACGACTTCTAACGAAAGACTCTATGGACACCAGTCCCTCTCTAGGCCAGATATGATATAGACGAGAAAAGAGACGAGTTTACACGGTACAACGGTTACGGTGATGAGGTAAGTCGACATCCTTACCGTATTACCATACCTTGTGGGACGTCACCAAGAGGAGGATCTTTGGAACAAATCTTCATTCGAGTTCTGGAAGATGAAAACTAAGAGAGACGAAACACATGTCCTTGATAGGTCGGAAACGTGAGTACGAAGTAAAAGATTCTGCCAGTGGACCTTTCTACTCAATGACGGTAACATAGGTAGAAGGACAAAGAGATAATATAAGAAAGCTTGTTCCTTAGGAAAGAAAAAGAAGGAGAAGACAGTTCTTCCCTGAACACGAAACACTATTCTAGAAGTAGGGACTCCACAGTAATTGGGTAAGGAAAGGAACCCCGGTAACACCGTTAGCCTGAAACACTTCTATACTAAATAAATAAAAATAACCTTACATTAACGAAATGTTACAACACAATCAAAGACGACATGTTGTCTCACTTAGTCGATGTACATATGTATCTAGGGGAGGGAGAACGGGGAAGGAGGTGAGGGAATGGGGTGGGGAGATCCATTAGTGTCTCCTTACTCGACTCGAGGGACACAATGTGTCGTCCAAGGGTGAGCGAGAGACAAATTGTGTACCGTTACAGAAATACAGTTACGGTTAGAGGGTTAAGTGGGGGGGGTAGGGGAGTGACGACACAGGTGTATGGACAAGAGATACAGACGTAGAGATAAAGACGGGACCTTTATCCAAGTAGACATGGTAAAAAGATCTAAGGTGTATATAGACAATTATATGTTATAAACAAAAAGAACACTCTTGTACTAAATACCCTTCGTATTACTACTAAAGTCAAATAATAAAAGTCTTATAATTGGGTAATACGTATTAAAATGAGTTGTCTTAAAAAGTACTGACAACTAATGGTCCATCAGACTCTTCCAATGATATTTTACAGACCTTACCGTGTACGAGTTCTGTATTGAATTTACGAGAATGGTAACGGGAAGTGTTCCCGGAGATTAGTACATGTGGAGATTAGTGCCAGTAACACTTACTGTTTACTACCCGAAACACTATATATTAGACGGATTACTGAGTTCCGTAGGATTATGGTGGTAGAGTATACGAGTAAAGATTTAAAAATGACCCGTTGATTACTCTGAAAGGGTGTTTCAAATAGGTCTGGAAGAAGTGTCACTTTCCTGGTTTGTCTTAACTACTGAGACCGGTCTCACGTCTACCGAAAACCTCTCACATTCAAAAAAGACCGACACACGACTCCAGGACCTAATCCTTTTCTGGTACGACTATATCGTAAACAAATAGTTTAAATTGTTTGTAGAAAGCTTACGGTTGATATCCGTTTCAGACTTTAATACCGTACTTATTCATGGAATTTTAGAGAGTCACATGAACTGGGTGTCGTGTCTGTCTGGAAGACCGGAAATAAAACTATATAAGAACCGTGTACCTTTATTTACCGGACGGTAACTCAGTGACACGACAAGAAAAAAAAGATCTTAGTTGAAATAGAATTTGTAATCCCTCTTTATATATATATATACATATATATATATATATATATATCTCTCTCTCTCTCTCTCTCTCTCTCTCTCTCTCTTATCTTATCTTCAAATTCTCAAAAAGTAGAGATATACTATTCGTGTGTTAAAGACCTACTAGGTTTATAAGTTCAGTAAAAAAAGAAAGTAATTTATTGGTCACGAGTATGGGATCCCGAAGGGTACACCGAAAGGTTCAGAGATTTAACTACATCATATCGATTCGATACTATAAGAAGAACTAAGTGGTCTGTGAAACCCGAATTCTTAGAACTCTAATAATAAGTTCTAAAGACTTCCTATAGATCTCCTCCATCTCTTTTTATACGTGGGTAAAGTTCCTGACTAATCTTTTACTTCCCCACGGAAGGAAAACATGACTGGGATCTCTTTGAAGTGCCCTTTCTCTACCCCTTTGTCACCTTTGTCACAGTCTGAAATTAAAACCCCCCTAGGTTTTAGTGACGTCTACCACTGACGTCGGTACTTTAATTTTCTGCGAATGAGGAACCTTCTTTTCAATACTGGTTGGATCTATCGTATAAGTTTTCGTCTCTGTAATGAAACGGTTGTTTCCAGGCAGATCAGTTCTGATACCAAAAAGGACACCAGTACATACCTACGCTCTCAACCTGACACTTCTTCCCACTCGCGGCTTCTTAACTACGAAAACTTGACACCAAAACCTTTTCTGAGAACTCTCAGGGAACCTGACGTTCCTCTAGGTTAGTCAGGTAAGACTTCCTCTAGTCGGGACCCTAAAGAAACCTTCCTTACTACGGCTTCGACTTCGAGGTCATGAAACCGGTGGAGTACCGCTTCTCAACTGAGTAACCTTTTCTGAGACTACGACCCTCCCTAACCCCCGTCCTCCTCTTCCCCTACTGTCTCCTACTCTACCGACCTATCGTAGTGACTGAGCTACCTGCACTCAAACTCACTTGAGGCCCTCTACCACTACCTGTCCCTCCGGACCGCACGACGCTAAGTACCCTGTGCTGACTCGCTGACTTGATTGAGTGATTGATCTCTTTGGTTCCTGATCACAAGTGTGTGAAACAAAATTTTACTGTGGTGTCAGGGACTCCACTCTCAATGACAACGGAGGAGAAATAGGTCCCGGTACTTTGTACGTGTCTTCGTTGATGATGTATATACAAAAAAGTCCCGGAGTAAAAGACGTAATTTTGTTTCTTTCTGTTTTTGTGCCGGAGTTTGAGTCTGTTCTTCCATCTGTTCCTGGATGTCCGCTCCATAAACTCCTCACCGTGATGATTCAATAGTTCTATTTCCCCAAGTCATTCAATCTTGAGGACATTGTATTGGTTTAGGTCTCTCTCTCGGGTCGTTTGAGTTTACACCAAAGTGAAACTAGAGGTAGAAGTGAAAACAGTAGACAAATAAACGAGTCATCCATATGAAATTAGACGTGAGAAATGGTTTAATTAAACATAATTAGTTAATTACAAATGAAATCCAATATTTACATATATGAAATTTTTTTCAGATTATCAAGATATTTCAATTTTATTTTTACGTAATCAGAGTCATGGAGTGAAGACCATATAAAGACGAGGGGTCTTCGTTGGTGAAAGTGGAGAGAATAATAAAAAATTAAATTAAAAAGAAAATATAACTCCATATCAACTAAATATTACAGTACAATCAAGGTTCGTATATCGTTTCATCAAGACAATGTGTATGTAGGTTAGGAAAAATATAAGAAAAGGGTATAGGTAATGATATCGTATAACTCACCTCAAGGGGGACGACATACCATCCAGGAACAACTACTGGATAAATTATATATCACTTGAAGGGATCACCGAATCTGTCATTTCTTAGACGGACGTTTCATTCTCTGGACCCAAGTCAGGGACCAAACCCTTCTAGGGGACCTCTTCCCTTGCCGATGGGTGAGGTCATAAGAACGGGCCACTTAAGGTAACTGTCTCCTCGGGTCACCCGAGAACAGGTACCCTAGGGTTTCTCAACCTGTACTGACTCTCTGATTGTGAGAGTGAAAAGTATACAATTAGAGTTTGAGGATTAAATAGGGAGGGGCGGGGAGATGCAAAGTGGAAATCATTGGTATTCAAACTTTTGACATTCAAAAGATACAGACACCCAGACGAAGACAAAAAATTTATTTAAGTAGACATGGTAAAAAAATCTAAGGTGTATATTCACTATTTTACATTATAAACAGAAAGAGACAGACTGAACGAAGTGAATCATACTACTAGAGGTACAAATACGACGACGTTTACCGTGATAAAGTAAAAAAAATACCGGTTCGTTATAAGATAACATATATACTTGGTGAATAAAAAGGTAAGTAGACAACTACCTGTAAATCCAACGAAGGGTGTAAGTGGTGAAAATTATCAAAGAAGAACTATCAAATGAGGTATAAAAGTTAATTATATGTATGAGGAACTAATTTTATTTATCTATAAAAGGTTTTAAAAGGACACCATCGATCGGAAGTTCTGTTGGGAGTTATTAAGAGTAGATGACCCAGTCCCAGAACATATCAGAGGAAGTAGGAACTTCTCCAGACTCATCGAGTACATTGGTCGTCCCGTAGCACCTTTACAACCACACCCTCACGGTATCTATCCAACATTTTGTGTGATCTAGAAGATGGAACGAGTGAGTCCCTAGTGAGTGATACTCCTTTGGTCGAAGTCACGACACTCCTGTAAGTCCGTCGAGACACGTCACCAGGTACACCACTCCAGGTATGTACGACCGGAGGACGGTTATCGTGGTTGGTTCACTTACTCGGGGAAACTTACAATTAGGAGGACGGGGTAAATGTAGAAGGTCGGTGTAAACTGATGTAAATCAGGGTTATAAAACTGATTTTGAAATACTCTTTGGGACTCGATCTTGTTATTGATTCGATAAGAGTTTAAGGACTGGGTGCCTTTGACATACTCTGGTATTTATAAATGACAACAAAATTATAGATTCGAAACCTTATTGAACAAAACGTCATCAACTACAATGTATAAATGACATTATGTTTCACTTACGAATCGAGAGGAAGTTCGGGGTTGGAGGAAGGGATATTTGTATGTGTAAGTGTGAAGAAAGAAGGAAAACTATTGTGATAAGCAACAGGTATAATACATATATATTAATAAGTGCCGTCTCAGTGTGTCGTAATTGAATGACTTCGGTTGTCCTTTTTTGTTGTTGTTGTTGTTGTCACCAACTCACATCAACCCTGTATTTCACATCGGTCCCATGTCTTTATCTTTGGTAACTAACTTCTTTTATTTCGATTTTTCCATTTGACTAAATATAAGAGTTCTGGGACCACTCCGTCTAGTTCAGTGAATTTTGAACTAAGACACCCGTTACTCTTGTTTCTCTGTCAACGTACGTTTACCTACTTTACTAAGTCAAGTTAAAAATTCTTCCGTTTCACCTATTACTTGTTATCCTCACTGTGATCTCATTATGATCCCTTTCTGACACCTTAATTGAAGTTCGTCTGTATTATTACTATTTTCCCCTTATATAACCGTTCTGGAAAGTCCCTATTTTTTAGGTGTACAAAACATTTCGATCACCTACACGTTGCGTTCCACTCTTACTTATTCCTTTCCCACTAAACCCCAAGACAGGACCCCTACTATCTTATTTCGATATTAAAGATAAATATACCGTACAGTATTAAATGTTTTGAACACATATCACGTCAGTCAATAAAGTTTATGGAACACTATTTAATTATACGTAATTTATCGTTCATCCCAATCATATCGTTACAATTTTTCTAGGATTGGTGATGATTTAGTAAAGAAACACTTCTGTGAAATAAATCAAAAAGGATCAGTTGAAAAAGAGGACTATTTCATCTTCAACTGAACACAAACGGAAAAATTTGTATGAACAGATATAGATAGAAACTAAGAGGGGTACAATGATGATATGTGTCTACCTAAAAATTTTTCAAATAAGTCACCCGTATTTACCTAAAAATTTTGTCAAATAAGTCACCCATACACATATCACCCAACTCGGAGACACACAGACCTTTTTCATTAAATCTATCATGAAGACTCTGAAACTCACATACTCAGTGGACTCCTAGGACTATTTCACGTCTAAGATTGAGTTGTCCAGAACCTAACTCGGGGTTTAGGACGTAAAGATTGTTCGAGGGACACTACAGTTACGATGATCAGGTACCTTATGTAAAATTAATCTTTACAAAATATGATTTCGGTATACACATAGACATGGGGGTGTGTGAATGAGTTTCACGAATTCGTCAACACGGTAAACCCCTGTGTATTATATAGACTAAAGTTAAAATTTTGTCGTTGGTAAAAACGTGTCCAAAGTTCCATCTGTTATCAACGACGGTTAACATATACACAAATAAGAGTCATTATATTCACGTAAGGTAAAGACAGACACAACCGTTCGTAAGGGGATTTCCAAAGATTTGTGTAGTTACTAGAAAAAAGTTCTTCTCGAGGTATTTCTTGGTGGAGTAACAATCAACAAGTAATCCTCAAGAAAATGACTGTTGAACCTGTATACGGAGAATTAAAACGTTCATAAAATTTTAATTTTAATGAAGGTTTCGTAAAGTTTATGAAGACCGTTATTGTAGACGAACCTTCGTCTTAAGATTGAGAGAAGGGTGTCCAGAGAAGAAAATACTAAGGTATCGGAACACCCAAGAGAATTATCAGACTTAAGGTGTTATATTAAGTACACACAACTTTCTGTAGACTTTAGTAACTGTACGGAGTCCCAGAGTCTTAATTCGTTGATAGTCGAGACAGGAGTACATTAACCCGTACGAATTCAGGTAGAGTCTTTAAGGAAGAAAGAGAAAGAGGAAGGCGAAAGAGAATGTCCTTTGGATGAATACCAAGTCTGTTCAAGAAGTTTCCTGTGTAAAAATAGAGACACCTTCATAGAGTTCAGTTTGAAGTTACCTACTTGTTATCGAGAAACATATATACTGTTTCTTCATTGGAACTTTCGTTACTAACTAAAAATACTCTAAGATTCGTTCTTGAGTCAGTGGGACCTCTTTCTTTTAGAGGACAGACGATGAATCCGTAACACACCCATGTACGTACGAGTCAGTACAGACTGAGAAACAGTGAGATACCAGACATCGGGTGTTCCGAGGAGACAGGCATCCTAAAAGGTCCGTTCTTATGACCTCACCCGACGGTAAAGGAGGAGGTCCCCAGAAGGGGTGGTTCCTTAACTTGGGTACTGAGGATATAGAGGACGTAACGTCCACCTAACCAATAATTACTCGGTAGCTCCCTGAATCCGTAACTTTCAGGAAATAGAAGGAGAAACGGTCTATCGATATTCTCTATACAACTTTTCCTATCTGATTAGTAACCACCATGATTAAAGACTTTTCCAGAACCCTTAGAAACTCAACCTACCGGGTGTCTTTTATACAACGAATTGGAGGATAAACTAAATCCTTAGGAATTGTGTCGTAGAAACTCTAAGTCAGTTCCACGGTGCTCATGAAAGACATCCCCACTCTAGGATCGACCTGTCGAGGTCAACAATTTGAAGACGTCGACCCTCGTCAGTACTCGTAAAGGACTTCGACGAGACTACAAAGTATGATAAGGACGAGAGTGGAAGACACGAGTAAAGTCTACAAGAGCAGAAAAGTTAAAACGGTACAATTAAGGATAAATGACGAAAATCATAACGTGGAATTTCAGAAGAGTTTAATGAGTTTAAATCAATCCTTGAATTATGGTTGTATCTCGTTTTGGACTTGAAACTGAGTACGATAGTTGTAGTTTCTGATATAGAGTGGTGACTTAAAACTTGAAGTCTTCGTGAAGGTCAAAGATTGTGACATGACGAGAGCATTCCTTACACTACTTCAAGTAGAGTGGTAACCTACGTGTGGAAACGACAGGGTAAAAATCTACGTGGGTACTTCTCAATTTGATATACGTAGTTCGGTGTGTATGACAATCTCTGGGTTGACCCTCATATCGGGTCCTTTTGACCGAGTGTCAGAACCACACGAAGAATGGTGTACTGGTAGTAAAGACTGTTTATATTCAAGTGTAGCATGAGGAGGACGACTTTGTACGTCCTCTATTGTGTGTGACCGTTTCATCTGATCAGTCACATACAATTCGTCTAAAGAATTGACTTGTTACACGCCAAATGTTCTAAGGACAACGGTACCTGACTTACCGGGTGTAAAACAATTACAATAGTACTGTGTCCCATAAACACTCCCAGAAAAATTTTGTTTAACGGAATTGTCAGTGTAAGAACCGAGAACAGAGCGGTCTGTATCTAAAACGAGGTTACCGTAGAAAGATTCTTCCGTGATGACTGACAACCGTCGTCGATGACGACGTAAAGTTAAGAAGTACCGGAGATTCGACACGGGAGGTTATACAAAGGACTCTTCGATTCGATGAGAATCGAATTTTAAAGTTGATATACGAAGATTTGGACTTTGTCTACAATAGAACCGACGACAGTAAACAGTACTCGCAGAGAGAAGCATAATATATGTTCTATCTATTTTCCGTCCATTAAACAACGGAGTGAGATATCTCTTTCCTTTTTTCCCTCTCTCTCACTTTGTTCTCTTTCTCTATCTCTCTCTGATTTATATATTTAATCTCCTTATTTCGGTGTACCTCTGTCTTTTCATGTTGGTGAACTCGTAGATAATAGGATTATAGTATACGATATCAGACCGATGATGGCTGAACGGACCGTAGAGAAAACTTAGTATAAACACCGGTGGGTCTAATTGAGACACTCGACAAGAAAACTAAATTATAGTCGAACGAGAAAAGTCGAGGGTACAGTAAATGACAAAAATTTTCTTTACATGACGAACAATGAGTTGGAAGACACAAAAGTTCTTGAGTGTCACGGAAAAAAAAAGGAGGAAAAACATACCCTTGGTCCTTGATCTTTCGTAATTTACTCCTTTTAATTGGTGAGTCTTTTCCACCTTCGGGTCTCTTTTTTTCCGAACAGAAAATACCAAACATGAACCATTCGACACCCACACTGAGTTAAAGGAGTGGTGGGTGTATTTTTCCAACGGTGGGTTAGTGACAAAAAAGATAGGTTTTGGGGAGGGGAAACTAAAACCGATCCTCTCTGGGATTCTTTCTGACGGGAAAGACCTGACGACGTCTGACACTGTATATTTTCGACAATCGACGAGGACATCGGTCGTCGTGAGTTTGGAACATCTCAAAACGAGAGACTCTAAACATTATTCTGTGTGAGGAGAGTGTTCTCAAGTACGATGTTGGATCGTTTCTTGAAATGTAAAAACCTTCTTATGATATAAGTAAAACCGAAACACGTCTCCATTCGATAAATCGAGTTGTTCAAATAAAACGTACGTAACGAAAATTTCATCGAGTGTAAAAATGAAAAAATCTTCACTCTAACCCAATAATATTGAAAAAAACATAGATAAGATAATGAAGCACAGGTATATACAAACCCCCTGTAATAGTCGTGTAAGAGACAATAATGGACACTACGTCAAAAGGAAAGTGAGAGTTCTACTCAAAGTTAAGGAATTCAAAAGGGAGACTTTTATTTATACGTCATTACGTAAGACACTGAGTCCGTAAACCCCATTTACCGAGTGTAAGTCAAATCCCACTCATCGGTACGACAAATAAAAAGAGATCGATATCCCTCAAGGAGAATCCCCCAACGGAGTATTGTGGTTCATTTTACATATCTCTGGTGATGTCCAACAGAGGATCCGAACCGAAGTTGTAAACAAACCTAAAAAACTTCTGTCAGTTTAGTTCGTGACTAAAACATTTAAGTATGGGAGACCGGGATAACAACAAAACAAGACAAAAAAGGAAAATATCTCGGATTGAGATGAAAAGACGAAATTCCGTTTCATTTGAGCACCGGAGAAGGAGAGGTGGAGAGTTTTACTATCGTTAGAGACGGCAGTCGTCACGTGAGGACAAGAGGGAAGAGACACTTCGGTCACGTCAGCAGAATGAGTTAAGGTGACTGAGTAGGGGCGGTTGGTTATTAAAGTGACTATAACTTCGTCGGGACCTTCGTGTTGATCTGAGACGCCTATAGGGGTTTTGGTCCGCCTTCGCGATGTAAAGCGTCTTACTGTACTAGCGGTAAGAACTAATAGTATTGGTTCAAGCCCCGTTTCACAAGGGTGGCCGTCGTTTGTACCTTATATACCATTCTCTTTACACAAAAGAAACTTAAGACTCCCTCCTGCGGAGCAAATTCCACATACAACTCTCCTAAATCTCAAACACACAATTTCCTATACCCCGAAAAACATGGAAAATAGAATCCCCTCCAAGACTTCACGGACCATATAACTTCTGACAAGATAGTGTCTTAATTTTCCCTCCCTTTCATAGATTATAAAAACACACTCAAGGTATTTGGAACTACTTTGTCCAGAATATACTCTTTCTCTATCTCACCCCATACTACTGACTAGTATAAACCTTCCAGGAGGAATTTTTTTTTTTTTCAGTGTCCCTTGAAAAAGACACGAAACAACCAGATTATCAGTATAAATAGTTGATTTTATAAAGAACTTTTATTAAAAAAATTTAATATCCAAAACACACGTACTAAATAAGAGACCCATCCACAGAGAAGGGAAAGAACCTGTTTCGACGAAGACTGTGATTAGATAAACATAAGAGTCTCTTGTACGACTGAAAAAGGAGGGACACTAAATTACGAAACAGCAAGTCTATTGCCGCTTCGGTCGTGTAAACACGTGACAAGGTTGAACGGAACTTGTGTAAGAAACGAGAGAGAATTTTTGTTTTGTTTTGTGTTTTGTTTTTTATCCGAGAGACACAAATTTAACAAAATGAATCTTTCAAAAAAAATTTCAACTATAACTTTCTCATCTACAGAAAAATTTCAAAGAATTATAAACCAAAACTTAAATATGTTCCAATACCAATTTGAAGGTCGTGGAGGGTTCTCGTCTCGAACCTAGGACAAATTCCGTTACTTCTGGTGGTTATACCATAAAGATTCGACCCCACCCCCTCCACCATAGTGATTGTTGAAAAATATTCACGACTGGATTTAAATCCCTAAAGACAGTCAAAAATTTAAAGAAAGAACATAAATTAATTCGAAAAATTAACATCTATAGTAACAGTGTTCTTTTTATTTCTGAACGGTTCACATTCTCTCAGTACCAAGTATCTTTATGCTAAGTCTGAAATGAGTTTCCGTAAAAAGATCCTAAAGAATTACTTTCACCTTTTCTTCTATAGTAAGGAACACACACTCCCCGTTATATCAGAGTATTAATTCTGACACCTCGGGATTTAGATTTACGAACCCAAGCTTGGAGTCAGGACCTTAATACTCAAGTAATGGATTAAGACAAAATAAAGGTAGTAGAGATTGCACTTCTATCTTCATAATAGACGGTGTTCCCTAATAATACCCCTTACATACTCGACTCCCGATCTTGTTAATCTGATCTAGGATGTCTTTTTATTACAAGTTCTTTGTAACCAAAAAGACCCACGGACGTTTGAATGACTCTTTGTACGGGTCACTTTTGGACAAGTTCTAGATTTTTATCCTCGTCAATGAGTGTAACTTGTCCACAAAGATCTTCACTACAGGTGTATATCTTTGCTCTCCTTATTTGCACAAAAGTTCGTAGTGTGTAAAATACTACGTATTCTAAGACACGTTCGAGTCTTTCCATACGAGAGGTCTGACGTCCAAATCCCTCATGATGAACTACCACTAGTGCAGTGATACGTCTGATTCCGCTCCTAGTTCTGTTTACTTGACCGAAACCTCTCTTTGAGTAGAACCAACTTTAGGATTGACACGACGAACAAAACACCGGAACACGTTCAACGAATTATATGTATTCTGACTTCAAGGAAGAGACATTTTGCCCTTGTCGTTAAATATGTTCTCGGTTAGTTATACATCACAGTAAATACTAAAGTTCTCCCTACTAGTACTTATTATACATTCCATGTTGTGTCACCTTTACGTAAATTTTTCGGTATAAAAAGGTCAATACAAAAGGGGGTGACTAGTGTTTAACTAAGGTGTACGTTAATAATTTAACGAAGATATTCGGCTTCTAAACCAATTAACAAAGGTATCTACTAGAGTAAACTATCGAGTGTCAGAGGGACACTCCCATTCTAATACTAGGAGTAAAATGTTTACTCTAGTAAATCCGGGTCTTTTCAATTACTGATCCGTTTCCACCAAACCTTTTACTTATCATAGTGGTCTTAATATTAAATCCAGACACGTCAAAGTTTCGGATACGAACATGAGCCCCCGTAGAAAGGTAAACAATCTAACTCGTTTATGATGTAACCCCCTTGATGACCTCCACGATCCTATAGACAAAGGAGGAAATACCACGGTCGACTTTAGTATATCAAAAGCATAAGCCAAACTGTAGGGAAATAATAATAAACGAAAACTTGATCCCCTCGGTGATATATACTAAATAAAACATTCTTGGTCTATGTTACGATCAACATACCATTTACGAAACATTTAGAAGGAGGTGAATCATTCCCACGGGGACCACGGAGTCTACCATTTCTTAGACGGACGTTACGTCCTCTGGGTCCAAGCTAGGGACCTGACCCTTCTAGGAGACCTCTTCCCTTACCGTTGGGTGAGGTCATAAGAACGGACTTCTTAAGGTACCTGTCTCCTCGGACCACCCGATATCAGATGGTTTCCCCATGTTTCTTAGTCTGTGTTGACTCTCTGATTGTGAAGGTGAAGGTGAAGGAGAAGTGAATCATTTCTTACTTTTTGTCATCATATCATGATATGATATTTCATTTCATTGTAACAGAGTTCAACAGTACATTTATGAGGTATATCAAGTAGTGTGTATATAAATAAGTGAATGAACAAATAACTCGTAAATGATATACACTCTGTGATAAGATTTGTGGGTCCTATTTAAACACTTATTTTATCTATGAGGAACCGAGGACCCACTCCTAAGTCTGTTATTTGTTCTAGTTGTTTAATGTATCATACAGTCTTTCACTATTCAAATACTTCTTTTTATTTCGTCCAACTCCAAACCTATAAAGTCTCACATTAATACTTCCCGAGGGAATCTTACAGGATCTCATTCCCCTCCTCCCTCGGTGTTCCTATCTACTCCCTTCTGAGAAGGTCTGTCTTCCTTCTCGCACCCATTTCGGAGATTCCAACCCCCCTCCCCTCGTCAATCTTTTTGTACCAGTCAAATCACTTAAAGACAGAGACACCCCGATGGGTCCCCCGAGTCACAATTTCTTAGGTGACGGTTGTGTCCTCTACACCCGAACTAGGAACCCAGTCCTTCTAGGGGACCTCTTCCTTTACCGTTGGGTGAGGTCATGAGAACGGACCTTTTAGGGTATTCGTCTCCTCGGACCACCCGATGTCAGGTACCTCAACGTTTTGTTAGTCTGTACTGAATCGTTTATTTATTGTTGTTTTCAGAGATACTTATTTACCTGGTCGACTTTATTAAGTGACCTAGGGAGTACGTCTGAGTCTCTTTGAAACTCCCTTCATTTCGAAACTCCAGTCTCGTCCTTACATTAGCTGAAATTGGGGGTCCAGTCCACTTTTTATGTTTAGAGTCAACTTGTTCCGATGAAAATTAAACAAATTGTAACGAAACCTAACACTTGTTAAACCTTCATGCAAGGTAAGGATTGGAGTTCATATCCGGAGTCTTTGACTCCTATGAATAGAGTGCCAACGAGGTTTGAGACACAAGGTTGACAGGGGGAGCCACCCACTATCATGGCACCCTGAGAGTGTCTCCTACAAGAAGTCGAGTACAGGGTAAGATTAACGTGGTCGGACTAGACTTTAGTGGAAGTAAGTGTTGAAAAGATTCTGAAAAGGGCACGATAAAGGAGTGGAAGATGACAGAAGAGGAATTGAACACACACGAGTCGACACAGGAAGAGAAACGCTGGGGTATGGTCTGAGGAGACAGGTACCCCAAAGGGTCCATTCTTATGACCTCACCCACCGGTAAAGGAAGAAGTCCCCTAGAATGACTGGGTCCTTAGTTTGGGTTTAGAGGACACAAGAAATTCTTACTAAACAAGAAATAACTGTGAAGGATATAAGTGTCGGTATAAACTAGAGAGGAAACTCAGTGATATTGGATAATACAGACAGTATGACGACAGTAGTTTTAGTCCAGGTTAAATATCAATAAACACATAAAGGACGTTTTAAGGATTAAAATTCGAAAATAAAAGAACCATTTAAAGAACACATGTTTGTCATTAGTTTGTAATAAACCACTTAAATAAACTTTAACGATACTTAACAATATACGAATATTGAACCTAATTAAAACTATAATAATAAATATTAATTTCAAGTGAGTAGTAAATATGATTATAAAATAGAACACGTGGATTTTATGTTCAAAAAGTTTTAAACTTTTTTCTTTAGGGGAATTTAATTGACTAAAATAGAAGAAGTTCATCAACTAATACAAGTATATATGAACTCAGTTAATTTACCTGTGTTAAACTTGTACTCTAACCACTGTAAGTATAATATCACATATTATAAAAGAAACCCATATAACCGGTACTAAAATCACTTTTCGTGTATGAATCTTTATAAATTAAAAGGTTTGTGACATAGGACAGTTTTTTATTATCTATCTCAAATTCTATACGTTCAGTTTGAGAACCGAAGATGAGATGTTAATCAAAGAACTGTTTAAAGGTCTCGAAGAACCTGTGGTCGACAAAGAGTAAGAAGGATTCCCGTTGAATTTGATACTGAGATTTGGTGTTTGGTGTGATCAAAGAGTCTTATGCTTAGTAGGAATTTTCTTATTCTAATGTTCTGAGTGTGTACCTCATTTTAAACATTCTATAAAGAACTTAAATTCAGTTAACTTACTTAAAAAATTTTACACTTCAGGAAAACACTCTCCTATTCTCGGTTTCTATTGTCTTTAGAAACATAAATTTCACATTTGTTTTGTCCTTTTTGTTCGTCCCTCCTTTTTTTTTTCTTTTGGGATTCGTGTGACATTCTGCGTTATGCTTCACTTTACTTCACTTCAGCGAGTCAGCACAGACTGAGAAACGCTGGGGCACCTGACATCGGATGGTCCGAGGAGGGAGGTACCCTAAGAGGTCCGTTCTCATGACCTCACCCAACGGTAAAGGAAGAGGTCCCCTAGAAGGACTGGGTCACTAGCTAGGACCCAGAGGGCGTAAGGTCCGTCTGCGAAATTGGAGACNTTTTTTTTTTCTTTTGGGATTCGTGTGACATTCTGCGTTATGCTTCACTTTACTTCACTTCAGCGAGTCAGCACAGACTGAGAAACTCTGGGGCACCTGACATCGGATGGTCCGAGGAGGGAGGTACCCTAAGAGGTCCGTTCTCATGACCTCACCCAACGGTAAAGGAAGAGGTCCCCTAGAAGGACTGGGTCACTAGCTAGGACCCAGAGGGCGTAAGGTCCGTCTGCGAAATTGGAGACTCGGTAGTCACATTCTGTGACGACACATTCTAACTACATTATTTTGTCATGTCTGTTTATGGTTTTATGGTACCTCTTCAGTGTCTTTCTTCTCCATTAGATATCAACGTTTTAGTACTTTCCGAGAAACCTCCTTCCCATAAACTTTATCTACGAGTCCTTCCCCGTCCTAACTGACAATGTCATTCATTTAGTTATGTACTTGTTTTAGTGGTCCTCTCTATTTCGTATCGTGTAATAGGTACAACAGTTCCTAAAACTTTTGTCTAACTCCTAGTGAATTATGTTCTCGTTAATCCCTCCGGCACCTCCGGCACCTCCGGAATATAGACCCAGTTTCCACGTCTCTTTCCACCGTGGACCGTTAACTCCCTCAAATCTAACCGACACTTCTAGTCGGTTCTTAATCGTTGGTAACTTAGTCACCCCGGTAAGAAAATCATTCCTCCTCGACACGGATACTTGATGAAGGTAATCGACAAGTATTGACAGTTTCACACATCTACATCCGCAGACCGAAGAGGAAACGACAACAAAATCAGTGATTCCCCACATCCTAAGAAAACGTTGGGGTACCAGACATTAGACGGTCCGAGAAGACAGGTACCCTAAAGGGTTCGTTCTTCTTATGACCTCACCCGATGGTAGAGGAAGAGGTCCCCTAAAAGGACTGGGTCCCTAGCTTGGACACATAGGACGGAATCGTCCACTTAAGAAATGGTGACTCGGTGGTCCCTCGTCAGAAGTATCTACCATCTCTCACCACCTTTCTGTCCATCCCCTGTCGTACTTCTATTACTACCTATACTCGATTTTGGAATTTTGATTTTTTTCGTATTACATTAAAGTTCTTCGGTTTCAACGATTTAACTATTATACCGGTTAAAACAAACAAACCGCGGACGTTTATAATGAACGTCTCGATTCCCTTATTCAGAAGGATATAAAAAGACCTCTTCTCTTTTTATGATCAAAGGTTCAGTGTCGTCCACCATTTCAATGTCTTTCGTACTGAGTTTACTCACTTACCTCTTCTCTAATTAGACAGGAGTCTTTGTCGTGTTATTTCATAACCGGATGTCATTAAATACAGAACTCTTATTCCTTTTTGAGTTCAAAACAAATAAACCCGAAGTACACCTTCTTTTACATCTACTATATTTACTGAAAAAAGGGAAATAAGTTATCAACTGATTTGTAGACACTACAGATAGGAATAGAAAAAAAAGAAAAAATTACTTTAGTATATGACATGATCTACCGTGTAAAAGAGAGTAAACCCTTCCTATTGAGTTAAAGGGGAAATATTTGTACTCATTGAACTACACAGATTGGTTAAAAAAAAAAGTTACTTACGAAAAGACTGGTGATCTTTCGGAGGACTCTTACAACGGTCGGTTGTCCCTTCACTCTTTCTGACGACTGTCCTTCCGTAAAGAGGCCGTGTAAACTTTGAGGTGTAAGGACAAGAGGATGTACATCTTGGAAAATTCACAGAACCGAAGTTCACCTCTGGTCCGTGTAAAATGTCCTTAATAGAGGGGTCCATGTGCAACACATCGTAAAGATTCCATTATAACGAATATACACTTACAAGTCGAGACGTGAACACATCGGTCGACTTCCGTTCCTGTAAAAACAAACACTAACAAAATTTATGTCCGAGGTTCTTCACGTTTACACTTTTGCGATAGTACTACACTAAGTCTCGGAGTAGTACGAACCATCTTCTCGAATCTTAGTGTATATCCGATGTATACACACCTGGTATAAAGGATCATGAGTTGTAACGAAAAAGACCACCGTTTATTATAAACTGGTGTACGGTGCCATATCCTTTACTGAAATAATGTAAAGACGATAAGCAACCACAACAAGTCAGCGATTCAACACAGACTGAGAAACGCTGGGGTACCTGATATCGTACGGTGGGAGGAGACGGGAAGTGATGGAGGACTCCAAACGAGTCCAAGTACAGGTAACTCAGCCACTAAGATAGATTTGTGAAGTAGGAGACGACGAGGGAAGAGGAAAACGGAAAACTGATAAACATCTTGGATCTTAGTAAAGACAGGGTGTCTCTTGTGAGTCAGTTTTGGACACATTGTTGACTTACTGTAGAAGATTGAAAACGACCCGTAAGGTACATTTCTCGTACATTCATACCGCGAGGTGAGACGACCCGTCCTCAGTGAGTCATAAGTCAGGGAGTAGGCGTTATACATAAATACACGGACTGTCCGACTCCCTAAGTTACCCCTCGTTTTTCTGTGAAAAAATATCCTTCATGACACTTTTGTCTTTTCGTTCACCCGTTTCGTCGTTCGACTCACGATGTCATCTTATTTATTTCCCATGAAACCCTAGTGTTCCGTGTATGGATCGGGTTTGAACCTGACCCGATCTCTCCGTCCCTTCTGAAGGTTCTCCTTTACTAAAGTTTATAATTTATACTTTTATTTATTTTCAACACGTCCGTCCTCAACCTTTTTCCGTTACCCACCATCCACTCCTTCCCACAAGACTCTTCCACTTGTATGAAACTTCCTATTTTAAGTCACACCGAACCTACATCTCCTATTTTCTTTTTCACTATAAACTACCCCGACCCTTCCATTCGTCTTTAAACTTAAAATAGGTTTCTAGTNTTTATTTTCAACAAGTCCGTCCTCAACCTTTTTCCGTTACCCACCATCCACTCCTTCCCACAAGACTCTTCCACTTGTATGAAACTTCCTATTTTAAGTCACACCGAACCTACATCTCCTATTTTCTTTTTCACTATAAACTACCCCGACCCTTCCATTCGTCTTTAAACTTAAAATAGGTTTCTAGTTCCGTTCACCAACTCCCAAAATTCAATACCTTAATTAAACGGAAAGTCTTCCCAGTAAGACCGAAATCCAACTTTCTCCCTAACCTCTCTCCGTCTTCATTGTCGTATGAGTTCTCTGGTAATATTAGCGGACGCCCCCCTTCTTAACCGGAATCACTACGAATTCCAGTATCCCTGTTTTACTTAAACCCGGAACTTAGTCATCCCCACTCCCTAAGTATACTTCTTCACCGTACTCCCAAATATAACCCCCCGTCGGTACCTTCTATGGAGACAAAAACTGATTCTATTAATTCAAAGGGACTCAACCTCTTTTGTTTTATTTCACGTCCAAAGACCATCAGTAAGCCATCGACTTCAAAACAGTAGGTCCTACGTGTAGATCTCTCCAACTTTTATCATCGATCACACACCCTCCCTTGTAAGAAAGCTTTGTTTCGTAAACCCTACCCTCAATACGAAACCATTAGTCTTACCTGGTGAAATGTATTACCCCATCACAGTACCTCTGTCGTACCTACCTACTAAAATACAGACCCTTAGATGAGTTAAAAACGTTCTTTCAAAGTACATAGAAATAAATAAATAAATAAACAAAAAAATCTTAGTCACGACTCGGAATTTAGTTGTACTTAGGTTTAGATAAAACCTCCCGACCTATCGCGGTCCAGGTAGATCAGAAAGACTGAATGAGTCGTATTCCAAAACCCCCTTTTAATTAGTTTCCTGAAGTCTTTTTATCTTCAACTGATCAGACCGATCAGACCACATGACTTAAATTACATAGACTTTTACTAAATTATCGGTTACTGGTAATTTATCAATACCTGAACTCTACAAATTAACAGATACTCTTAAAGATTTGTTACCACACCCTCCTTCAGTCCCTTCTATTTCTGATTGTCAAATTTCACCAGTTCTCTTTACAGACCGTATTTTATGTAGTACCTGACTCCAAACCTCGCTATACTAAACTTACAAAGGTCAGGTACAATGGGTATCACAGATTTTAGTTTTTCTAAAATCGTAGGTTTTCGTATAAAAAACTGTGTTTATACCTTCTTACGGGGGCTTCAACACACAAATCTGATCTGAAAAGTACTGAGAATTTTAAAGTGTAGTGTATGAGGGTTGACTTTGTCAGGTCTTTACAACGAATTCCCGTGTTAGAAAAAAAAATAGGATGTTTCACGTAGTTTAAGTGTAAAGTATTAAAGTAATTTATACTCACAAGATGGGTTAGACGGAGACGTAAGGTCCCTCTCGTACAAAAGTCGTTCGTCATCCATCCACCTTTCCGTAAACTTAAGATTGATTCACCCGTTATCGTTCTATGTCCCAAATGCACTCATAGTATTCTGTCAAATTGTTACTTCTTCAGTCCAAAATCTACTGACATTGTGACTCAACCATTTTTTTTAATTGGTGTGTACTTTTACAGAAGGACCGTATATTCATGTCATAATTTACTATCGACCATCCATCATTGAAGGACGTTTTCCTCCTGATAACGATCTTAGGTAGTTATTCACCAGAATTTTAAATTTCTATTTAGTATACAATTTCTCCCTAAATTCCTTCCCTCAATAATGTAAAATTTTGAGACTTTGCAAGAGATTAAAAATAGAAGGTGACAAACTACAATAAAAGGACCTTCGTTCCAGGAATAATAGATATAAGTCAAGACAAAGACTAATCAATCAACGAAGTCCCAAATAGACAAAAGTGGAATAGACTAACGAACGATTTAAATTTCGAACTACAGAGAATTTGAAGTCCGACGGTCTATGGCACTAACTTTTACGTGGAGTGAAACAGAGGGTAAAATCCGTCGAAAGATCGAGTGTCTGGTGTTGAGAAGGTCACAGACCAGAAGGCTATTATTATAAATGGTAAGACATGTTGGACGGGACGATTTTGACACGATTTAAGAAAAATCAGTGATAGAACGGATTGGAAGTCTCGTCAGAACACTTTACCCTTGTTAAAAGAAGTAAATCTCTGTCCTTTAAACTTCAAACCTATCACATTCATCGAAGGGGTTCCAGTGTCTCGTTCATTTGGTTTTACTACTCTCGCGTAAAGACAGACTGTCGTTTCGGGTACGAAATTCTCTGAGATGTCATGTGTGAGGGGAGGTACACAAGTAGAGGACGAGAACTCGGGTGACCGAACCCTTACAGAGGTGTACGTAAAATAGACTCCTGTAGTGACTTATAATCTTTCATAAAGAAGTACACCTTAGTTTAGAACGAAGGACATGAGAAAGATTGGAACCGTCGGTGTATCCTTTTGACATAATACTATCACAAAGTTCAGAAACTTCCGATACTCGTAGGTACGTAATCTGGAACTGGGGGTTAGTGGATCGAGAAAGATTGGGAGGTCCGAAAAACACGATTTATGGATATGTGTGATAGAGAAAGTGGGTCTCATACCGGTCGTATCCCTTCCACCGTATTTCTATAAACGGAAAACTTTTAGGACCTTTTCCATTTTTCAACACGGTAATTCCTTTACCTTTTAGTTCAGAGGGGGCGAGGGGAGGTGGGGAATGTAATGCGTATGTGTGTCCTTACCACGGTCAATCTAGTAGAACCCCAGACGTTCGTCGAACCGAGACTCGTTCCTTACGGAAAATGATCCGACAACAGGAACCAACCCAAGGTTGTACACACAAGAGATAAAAAAGACATTCTCTACATAGATAAACGTATTATTTGTACAGACTTATTTATCAACCGGAAAAAGTACTGCCAACTGAAAGAAAACCAATGGAATAAAAATTTAATCAAAAATAACCTCGTATCAACGAAATGTTACAACACACGAGAAGACCGTCACTCCACGTATCTTCACTGTACTGGACTGGCCGTGTCTCATCACTACTGTTCAATCAGAGGTAAGTAAGATGAAGACACCGACGTAGGAAAGTGTAATCCGACCGTCTACTCCATGTTGTACGAGGGCGACTCAGTAGAGTATAAGAGTACTTGATTTGACGAATATCTAATTTACACAGAAAATTTATGTCTCAGTTGTAATAATAGTACCTTTTCCTAGCGGAATGGAAATTTTACAAAATAGACAAGGAAGAGATTCTAAAGCCTGAGAGTCTTACAATACACACACAGTGAAGACTATATAGTAAATTATTTCCGTAAATCTCAAGGGAAACTAAGGTTTATTCGGTGTACTCGGAGTAGACAAGAGAGACAAGTGTAGGAACAGTGGTGCCTGATACAAGGGAGGAGGACCTTGACAGTACGAGTCTTACTTACTACAACAGAATAAACGTATCGTCGTTTGTCCTACCAAAGTAATGGAGAGAATAAGTATTAAGACAGAAAGTACTTCCATATCTCGTTTGGCGGAGTGTCTCGAATCGTCAGTCATAGTCACTGTTGGTCAGTAAAAGGACTACTTTCCGATACAAATAAAAAAAAAATAGTTTAGAACCTAATTATTGCAGGTTCTCGGCTCACCTTCCTCCCGAAGGGAGTATCGAGTCAACCATTTCTTAGATGGACGTCACGCTCTCTGGGATCAAGCTAAGGACCCACTCCTTCTAGACGACCTCTTCCCTATCCTATGAGTGAGGTCATAAGAACCCGAAGGGAACACCAAGTCAACCATTTCTCAGGTGGACGTTACACCCTCTGGACCCAAGCTAGGGCCCCAACCCTTCTTGGGGTCTCTTCCCTTTCCGATAGGTGAAATCATAAGACCGGACCTCTTAAGGTACCTGACATATCAAGTACCTCAACGTTTCTCTCCTTCCTGTGACAAGATTCAGGAAAATTTACTTTTGATTGAAGATCTTTACAGGGGGAAAAGGGTTTAGAGAAGACACCACATACATACCCCCACGTCCTCGTCCCACGCCACTCATCCTCACCCTATCTTTTCCCCTCCGGGTTTCAGGAGCCGTTAGTCTTACTGTGAGGTGACCTATTCGAAATTTGATAGTAAAGATTGGCCTTCTTGTGTCTTGTTGAAACATTCGTGTGTAAGTTCCAGAGGTTGAGCCTTTACAACTAAGTGACTCAGGTCCTAACCCGACCCCTAGACGAAAAAGTTTTTCAAAGGTAACCTCTGGGACCTCACTAAAGGGTCCACTCTCTTTTATAGACTCTAGTACTAAATCCTGTATTTTGACTCGACTCTTTTTATAAAACACCAAGTTTATAGGTAAATAAATAGTTCTCTGATCTTCTTACTTATACGATTTGGTTTTCTTAATAAGGTCACTATTAAAGATATAATAGTGTTTTAAAGTGAACTTATGAGTGAGTCGTGAGTAAAAGTATTCTGTAGGACACCAGTGACACCCACTCGATGTCTACAGACGTCACACCTTACTGTGAATAAACCCTTATATGTACTAACTGATTCCTACGAAGATTTCTTCGTTTGAAAATTCATCGTGTAAAAAACCTTCACCGAAATATTGTATGTAACATATACCTATTACACATTACATAATATAATGTATGATTAATTAAATATATTACATAACATTAAATACTAAAAAGTGAATAAACAAACCATCCCGAAGGGTCCACCGAATCACCATTTCTTAGACAGACAGTTACGTCCTCTGTGTCCTCTACATCTAAGTTAGAGACCCAGCCCTTCTAGGGGACATTATCCTTTACCGTTGGGTGAGATCATAAGAACGGACCTCTTAAGGTACCTGTCTCCTCGGACCGTCCGATGTCAGGTACCCCAATTTTTCTCAACCTGTGTTGAATCTTTGATTTGTTCATTAAGAAATTGAACAGATAGAGAAGGGATTTGATATTCCGTCTCAGGTATAGTCAGAACGACTGACAACTTAAGTGTTATGGGTCACGGAGGGTTATTTATGAGTCAATGATCGACGGATCTAATTACTTAGAACCGAGTCTGTCATGTCACAGACGGACGTCACACCCTCTAGACCAAAGTAAGGGACCCAACCCTTCTAAGGGACCTCTTCCTTTACCGTTGGGTGAGGTCATAAGAACGGACCCTTTAGGGTACCTGTCTCCTCGGAACACCCGATGTCAGGTACTTCAACGTTTCTCAACCTGTACTGACTCGTTGATTATGATAACCAACTAGACCTTTAAACGTAAAGAATGTAAAAGGTGACAACTATTTTTTTGTCGTAGGGGTAGACCCTTCAAACCATATTCCTCCAAACCCCGGTTCCATAGAGGTTCCACTGACAAAGAACGGTGGTAAGTACACATGATTCTAGTGAATAGATGTCTTCACACAACTCTGTTACTATTAAGGGTAACCTCAAGTGTTTGATATCCGGGTAGTTGGTAAGGTTAATCATCAGTACAAATTGAACGAGACTTTGACAACTTGACATCTCTTAAAATGTAAATTTTTTCGATAAGCCCTTGTTCTTAGGTGGACGTTACACCCTCCGGACCCAAATTAGGGACCCAACCCTTCCAGTGGACTTCCTCCCGTACCGTTGGGTGAGGTAATAAGAACGGACCTTTTAGGGGTGCCTGTCTCCTCGGACAGCCCGTTGTCAGGTACCCTAGGGTCTCAACTTGTGTTGAATCACTGATTCACGTCGTGTCTCCACCCATGTAAAGTATATGTGTAGTCCTAAAGATGTAATAGGACCTTTCGACGTTGTAAATATCGGTAATACGGGAGAGAGATGCACAGTCGTAGGCCAATTTTTCTTATCGTAGAAACCCATATCCTTTTAAGTGAGTAAAGGTTCAGAGAAAGAAAAAGTTTATTAGTAGGTCTACAGTCCGTTGTCAACATGAAAAAGTAGAATATGGGTTGTAAAGAAATGAGTAAAAGTAATGATCTTGTTGGGACTTTGGTTAGTGACTCCAACTAATGTAAATTTGTCGTGAAACCGTAAAAGTTTCGTGAACTGACTTCATATCTTACTCGGTACGTATTTAATTTCGTGACTTTTTAAAGAAGGAAATAAAGGATTAGTGGTTAGGACAAATTCATCAGAATGGAGTTTAAGACTTATAAAAATAAAATAGGTACGGAAGTAATTAAATATATAATTCCAAAATACATATACTTTGTAAGAGACTCGATCCTCAGAAAAAGTTATTAAGTCTATTGTTTTACTACCACCGAAGTGAGTTCCACCACGGTTATTACCATTATTAGTCACCCATATTAGACCTATCTGTCCTAGAACTACCACTCTAGTTGTTCTAAACGACTGTCTCGTATATTTCTAATAATTCGTTTGTTTCTCATTTCTGTCGATACCTAAAAAACCGGACTCGTTGATATTGTCGTCAACCATTTGAAAAAGACATTTCCTGACCTTTTATTTATACAAATTGAAACATCGGGAACACCAGATACGACGGTAATATTGTGTCTTTGTCGTATCTATTATATATTCGTTTGTTACCAAGTCTAAACCACTAGGGACTTGACTTTCTTTATCCCAATGCGGTAAGTGACTACCCTCCTTCTGACGGACCCAACCAATCCGTCATCCCTCATCACCATCCTAACTCTTATAACCTTGAGTCAAAACCCGAACAATTCATTTCTAAATTTCACCCATCTACCTATCTAATCAAACCTTAAGTCACCTCTTCCTATTTCTATATTAAACCCTATTATGGTGATCGAATATTTATCATAAAGTTACGTACTCTGACCTACACTAATCGATTCGTCACGTACATCTACGTTGTCCCTTCTCTCCACCTCTCTCTGTCTCTCGCTCTGTCTCTCCCTGTACCGAACTCGGGACCCTTAGGAAGTCGTACATCTCCAGTCCCTCTACTCCTTCGTCGTCGTTTCTATGCCTCTGCGTCGTCAGTCTCTTGTTCCGTTCACACCCCAGTACTTTGGTTCCTTACCTTCACTCAGGTCTGCCTCGTCACCGATCTATCAGATTTTTCGACGACTAATTGGTATATTCTACCACTGACCCTTTGCTGTAACTACTATAACTACTCTAGTCAAACTCATCTCACCTGTGTCTCCCTTTGGACGGAAACCCACACCTGAACTCACACCCTCTCGTTTTTAGCTCTTAAGAGACAATTCTGTTGTGAGTTCTTTAAAGTAACACTCTCCTTCTTCTCCTTACTATGTAACCTTAGACTTCTACTTCTCCCCAGTTCTTTTCCGGAAAAAACAATCAAAAATTCTTTAAATACGACGACGGTTACTAGCGGAGTCTCAAGAAGTTTTTTTCATATGAAAATGTAGTAGAGAAGTATCTTTAAATGGAAGGGTTGGATACACTTTCCATCGTGAGTAGAATGGACTCCTTTCAGGAATAATAGGAACAAATTTGTGAATTTTTTGTGAGTCCTGGGGTGAAACTATAAAATACAATATTACGGTAGGGTATAGACACAAGTAAAAACTCCGAACTCCCTTAAAAAAAATTTAGTTCAAGGAAATTGATGAAGAGAAAATTTCAAGTTAGTCAAATTATCGTAAATTAATTAAATTGATCACGGTTTTTAAGGGGTGCACTTTCGGAAAAGAGAAGGAGACGGGTGAGGTGGGGGAGGTCCAAATGGTTCCGAGTAAGAATTGTGACCCAGTGTCAAAGGAAATAACCGGCGGAGTGTTCGTAAAGGTGGATTCCCCTTATTTGGGTAGTTGAATTTTGTCTTAGCGTTGGTACGGGTACTTCACAAAAAATTTTCGAAAACCGGTGGGAGTCCCTTTTATTAAAAAAGTAGTGAATTATAGAAAGGTTACCGAGAAGGAGTGAAGACATTCAGCGAAGAAGAAAGGGTTAGATTGGGTCCTTTTCTTGTTTCTTTGGGTCGACTTAATAAAAATTTGTGGTTTTCGAAGAGATAGATTTGACGGAAATACAAAATAGATTTATTTACTCTTTATTGGTGAATTTTCAGGTTCTTTTGTTCATAGACATCCTGTACGGTATGACAAAGGTCACAACAACGATAGTATCATAGGAACTGTTATTGACTAAATCTTTATACAGAAGTTTTTAAGTCACACTATAAAAATAAAAATCATAAAATACAGAAACTTCTACCAAAGGTACACGTCTTGTCTAAAAAATTCTCCAGTAAAAGTTTAAATTATAAATACCAAAAGATAAAATCGAAGTGAATATGTATAAAAACAAGATACGTATTTAGATCGTTCAAAACCGTTGTTGTGAACAAATTGGAAGCAATGATAAATGTTTAGATTAATTAAATTTACAATTCGATGTAAATATCTAAATTGTATAAACTGGAAATCATAAAGTGAACCAAATAACTTTTATTAAAGGTATATAAATTTTCAGAATTCTCCGATCTTGTAAGTTACTGAAAATTCAAGATTTAAAACGTTATGACAAATTTTTAATATAGTTCTATCAGAATGTTAAAAATTGAATTCTGGTGTTTATATTTATTAATAAGTACTTACGTAAAATATAACGTTAATGTTCCGATTGATCAACGAAATTATTGGACAACGGTGTAAGAAAATTGGTGATATTTATTATAGTTTATACATATCCAAGGAATGGGTCTTTATCAATGAGAAAAATCGTTGAATATAAATTGAGAAAGTTTACGAAGATGTAAGTCAAGAATACGAACCTTAATTTTATATAATGGATGAACTTTTTTTTGTCATAGAGTTTGTTACAACCCATATGTAAGACTTCAGTAAAAATCCCAACAGAAAGTCAACCAGATGTAAAGAATGACATATCGTTATTACTGACCCCAAATTCCTCCCTCGAAACCTACAGGACCACCGGTGACACAGTACTCATGGTTTTGAATTCTATTACCGAAAATTATTTTGTTGGGGTAGAAACCCGACCTAGTATAGTAAGAGATTAAGAGCACAAATACTTTCAGTCACAAGGTACGACTCTATAAGAAACTGAGTTATAACATAAAGGAACTGGGTTCGAGACTTCTGGGGACCTGACTACTCCTAGACGTAAGAAAAGTGCAGAGAGGATAGAGAATCTCGGTGTGAGAGGATCGTTAATTTATTGTAGTTAAACTTTAGACCTACAGAGAGTACCGAATTAGTCTGATACACCAAAGGTGTCTGTTCCACGATTTAAATAAATATTCGTGTCATCGAATACCATTTGTAAAATCAAGTTTCGATATAGTTAGTTAAATGTTCGACTGGTTGATTTATCGAACATTGTGTTTCTTATCTTCTTTCGGTACGTCCCGTCATCACGGACATATATCTGTGAACACGTACGAGACTGTGACAAAGTTCGGTAGAAATGAAACACTTAATAAATTAGTATTATAGATTGAAGATGATCGAGGACATTTACAAAAACACAGAGGTACGTATTAAAAGAATTAAAAACGGAGTAAAAATCTTCCGTTCTATTGTCAAATTCACGACCGTTGAGTCAATAGATACTGTAATAAAATAGGTAAATCTCCCTGTTTCCAAAGGGGACCACCGTGTCTACCATTTCTTTTACGGACGTTACGCCCTCTGGGTTCAAATTAGGGACCCAGTCCTTCTAGGGGGCCTTCTCCCGTACCGTTGGGTGAAGTCATAAGAACGGACCTCTTAAGGTATCTGTCTCCTCGGACCACCAGATGTCAGGTACCCAGTGTTTCTCAGTCTGTTACGGTTCTCTGACTATGTAAGTGAAAGTCTCCCTGTTCTGGATCTTTATACCTTAAACTTCGACCGAGGTATTTTCGATTTATTTATCGTCCGCAAATCAAATTGTGGACTATTAGTGTATAACGTATAAACGATCAATAAAGTATCTTACAACTTTTTCACGCGTGAACACTGGAAAAAAAAAGAAAACGTTGTAACCATCCCATACTATGATTTTAATAAAGTTTATTTATAGTGTCTACGAATTACTTTAAGTCGTCTAACTAATGGGTAAATCGTAGGTCTTTACATGTATAATGAGTTTACGAATCTACTAATGTTGAAGTAAGGACTTTGAATGTATTCAACAATCTTAAGAAAGTATACTAAATTGACTGTTGTAATTAGTGTCAAATCTCGGAGACCTATCCTTTCTCCGATAGAACTAAACGACAGAAGTTTTGAGTTTCTGGAGAGTAATATAATTATTTAAATTAACGGTTGCATCTAACTTCCCTATGTAGCGAATGGGTATAAGAGGGCCCTCAACATTGGTTACCTGCTTCTCTGTCGTTTTATGTCATCTATTCATCAAGAATTCAACTTTTGTACCTAGAAGTAAAGAGAGTCTTACTTACACTCTCCACCCGTAGAGACGTCGCCCGGAGTCTATCTACTAATTAGAGGGTACCTTTCCGTTTCACTGGGGTAAAAGACACACCCTGGACCGGTCAGACGGTCCGAGAGGTCGTAGAAGGAAATCCCCGTCTGTCTTTAGGAAGGGTAGGGATTTTTGTTTGTACTTTTTTGTACCAATAGGGAGAAGGGAGTGTTGATAGTAGAGTTTTGAAAATTAATACTGTAGACATGTATCTTTGTATATTTTTACATCCGTAGTGATTACGGTTTATGTACCAAAAGGATAATTTTAGGAAATATTATTAAAATAAAATAAATAAAAAATAAAAAAATTTAAATAAATAAATAAATAAATAAATAAAAATTTAAAATTTTAGAAATTAAGAATGTACGCAAGGGTTTGTACTTGGGGGGAGGGTGGAGGGAGGGGTATTGTAGAGAGACCCAGTAGGGGTACGTGGTCGAGGTTCGTACGACATAGGACGTAGTTTTACCACGAGTACATTCAATAAAAACTCCACAATTGAGAAACCAAATAGAGACTATATATGTAAAATTCATACACTTCATTCGTGTATCTTAATAATATACGATTTAATTTAAACAAGTGATGGAATTTATAAAATTTAATAAAACACTTCTTAGATCGAAATAAGAGAGACACTACACCTTTTCCGATCTTGACTTATTAAGTATCCGGTTATATTATCTAGAAGAACCAGGACTACGACCCCGATGAGTCCATATAATTTAGCATTCTACGACTTCTCCTTGCTTTGACATCGCTACCGAAGTAGATTAGAGGAATAAATATCTACTCAATTGACCCTCTGTCAATATACAGATATTGATTGACCCTCTGTCTTATTGACTATACAGGAGTCAACGTCTACCAGAATTGTCATCTGAATTTTAATCTTACGTCTTATAAAAGAAAAAGTCATAATAAACACGATACATCAAGACTATAAAATCTGTTCTGACATTCTTTCCCTGAAAGGACCGTCAGGTCACCAATTCTGAGGTGGAAGGTGTGATATCCCTTGTACCCAAGTTAGAGAGAGTCCCTCAATTCGAAGGTGTACTGAGTTCCGGTTTTTTTAGGATTGTATTTTGTCTTTATTATAATGTTGTTTAAGTTATTTCTGATTTTTCTTTTAACAGGTGTACTTTTTTTTAGGAATTTTTCTTTCTGATTCTTTCTAATAAAGAGTTTACTGACATATTTTTGTGTCTTTTTAACACAAAAACCGTCAATAATAAGACTTATGTGATATGAAGTTACACATTTATTATGAATGTACACAAAAAAAGGGGTTTTGAGTAATATTAATCAAGTACCCTGTACTAAACAACTACGATAAGGTAAATATTAAGTAAACACTTCATTAACACGATAAAACGTAAAACTACTTGACATTAGGTTTAAAATATTTAAGTATAAAGTAATTTTTATAGTCTTCTTATTTATGAACTTAGGAAATAATGTCTTTGTTTTATGAAAATTTTCAATTAAAGTCAGGATCTTATCATACTAAAAGTTATATTTAAATGAAACATAATAACTATAAAAACACGTCTAAAAACGTCTATTTTGTTTCTTCAAACTTCATTATTAAATAGTCAAGTCAAGTCAACAAGTTAGTACAGGTTGAGAAACACTGGAGTACCTAACGTCGTGTGGTCCGAAGGGACAAGTAGTGGTTGAGGACCTCGGATGAGTTTGAGTACAGGTAACGAAGCCACTACGGTAGATTGGTAGAGTAGGAGACAGTAGGGGAAGAAGACGGAAGTTAGAAAGGGTCGTAGTCCCAGAAATATTATTAAATGTCTCGATTTATTGACACTTTTTGTATTATGTTTTATAAAAAGTATTAACATTTTCTTACAATATAGTTAAGTAACTTTTTGGTTCATGTATTTTTTTGTCTGTGATTGAAAAATAATTTTATAATATCTTACTCACACAAGGTGAATTATATGGTATAAATTGTAACTAACATACATACACAAATCAGTGATTTAACAGAGGTTAAGAAAAGGTTGGGGTACCTGACATCGGACAGTCCGAGGAGACAGGAATCCTAAAGGGTCCGTTCTTACGCCCTAACCCAACTGTAAATGAAAACGTCCCCTAGAAGGACTGAGTCCCTAACTTGGACGTTGAGGACGTGACCGTTTGTCTAAGAAATCGTGGTTCGGCGGATCCCTCGGGAATTGTATCTAAGTCAAGTCAAATCAGCACAGGTCGAGAAACACTGGAATACCTGAGATCGTGCGGTCCCTAGGGATAAGTAGTGGTTGAGGACCTCAGATGACTTTGAGTACAGGTAACTCAGTCACTACAGTAGGTTGGTAGAATAGGAGACAACAAGGGAAGAGGAGGGTGGAAGTTAGAAAGGGTCGTAGTCCCAGAAAAGTTTACTCAGTCAAGAAACGTAGTCCACCGGTTTCATGACCTCAAAGTCGAAGTTGTAACCAGGAAGGTTACTTGTGAGTTCTGACTAGAGGAAATCCTACCTGACCAACCTAGAGGAACGTCAGGTTCCCTGAGAGTTCTCAGAAGAGGTTGTGGTGTCAAGTTTTCGTAGTTAAGAAGTCCCGAGTCGAAAGAAATGTCAGGTTGAGAGTGTAGGTATCTGATGACCTTTTTGGTATCGGAACTGATCTGTCTGGAAACAACCGTTTCATTAGAGAGACGAAAAATTATACGACAGATCCAACCAGTATTGAAAGGAAGGTCCCCCATGCGTAGAAAATTAAAGTTTCGACGTCAGTGGTAAGACGTCACTAAAACCTCGGGGGGTTTTATTTCAGACGGAGACAAAGGTGAAAAGGGGATAGATAAAGGGTACTTCACTACCCTGACCTACGGTACTAGAATCAAAAGACTTACAACTCAAATTTCGGTTGAAAAAGTGAGAGGAGAAAGTGAAAGTAGTTCTTCGAGAAATCAAGAAGCGAAAGACGGTATTCCCACCATAGTAGACGTATAGACTCCAATGACTATAAAGATGACCGTTAGAACTAAGGTCGAACACGAAGGAGGTCGGGTCGCAAAGAGGACTACATGAGACGTATATTCAATTTATTTGTCCCACTGTATGGGGAAAGGGTTAAACCTTGGTCAGACAACAAGGTACAGGTCAAGATTGACAACGAAGGACTGGACATATGTCTAAAGAGTTCTTCGTCCAGTCCACCAGACCATAAGGGTAGAGAAAGTCTTAAAAGGTGTCAAACGACACTAGGTGTGTCAGTTTCCGAAACCGTATCAGTTATTTCGTCTTTATCTACAAAAAGACCTTGAGAGAACGAAAAAGGTTCTAGGTCGTTTACAACCGTTAAACTAGAAACCGAAGAGACGGAAAAGATTTAGGGCGAACTTGTAGTCCTTCAAGTGCCAAGTGCATAACAACTTCGGACCGAACATCTTAAAACTCGTAATAAATGATCGTACACTCTACTCACGTTAACACACCATCAAACTCGTAAGAAACCGTAACGGAAAGAATCCCTAACCTTACTTTTGACTGGAAAAGGTCAGGACATCGGTGACGACTCAAAAGGTTTAAACGACCGTATAACTCACGTCGTGAAAGTGTCGTAGTAGAAAGTCCTAAACTTTGTCGAGGTGACCTTAAGGTAGTGGAGGTGATTGAAACAAGTATCACTACGAAGGATTCCGGGTGAACTGAAGTGTAAGGTCCTATACACTGAGATCCACTCACTAGTGTGGTAGCACTAATAGACCCAGCACTTCTATAAAAACATGTCAAGAAGACGCATAAGAACGGTGGAGAAGAATCATAGAAAACGAAGACAATCCAGGTATAGTAAAGACAGGAAATAACTCGGGTAGAAACGTATTTTACAAGGGAACCATAGAGAATTAAAAGAACTTCCCTAGAGATCAGAAAGGGTAAGATAACAAAAGAAGATAAAGAAACGTGACTAAAGACTCCTTCCGAAAGAATAGAGAGGAACGATAAACAACCTTGAGACGTAAGTTTATCCATATAGAAAGGAAAAGAGGACACAAAAAGTGAAGAGAAGAAAAGTGTGGATAAACATTCCGGAGGAGTCCGTCGGTAAAACGGAAAAACGCAAAGAAAAAGAACCCCTACCAGAACTAGTGACGGAGGTCATGTTACAGTGCTCGGAGATCATGTTACAGTGCTCGGAGATCATGTTACAGTACTCGGAGGTAGGTATCAAGTAGTCCATCAGACATTGTAACTAATGAGTAGATAATTTTCCAACAAAAAGTCAGTGATTTAGTACAGACTGAGGAACGGTGGGTTACTTATCGTCGTGTGGTTCTAAGGGACAGGAAGTGAGAGAGAGTCTCAAACGATTGAGTACAGGTAACTCAGATACTACGGTAGGTTAGTACAGTAGGAAACAACGGGGGAAGAGGAGGACGGGAGTTAGAAAGGGTCGTAGTCGTAGAAAAGCTTACTCAACCGAGAAGGGTAGTCCATCGGTTTCATAATTTTCCCATAATACACAATAGAACGGTATAAATTGAATTAGGAATTTACCCTTCTAATATAAGATCTACTAATTTTCTTTAAGAAAGACTTACTAGAAAGAAAGATGTATCTGTCACCTCTACACCGGTGACAGTGGTATCTTAACGAGGTCTAGGAGAGAGCTGTCAAGACTAAATGCATTGAAACACTCACTTATATAAAATCATATTAAGATCTATCTAAATACATTGTATTGAAGTAAAAAGATTAAATTCTGTTAAAAACTTGAGTGTTTAGAAAAAACTCCCACCCACGGTACCAAAGGATCCTACTTCCACAGAGAACTTCCCCAGTAGTCAATAACAAAAAGGATAAAATAAAGTTTCAGTGATTTAATTAAAGGAAAGTCAATTTAAGTAACGATATAATTTATGTAGATACAAAGGTCAAGTACTGTTAAGATTATAATAGTAATGATATTTTATAAGTTTACTGTGTTACATCAAACTGGAAATTTTCAACCGTATTCACGTTTAGGTTGGATGTTACTCTGTAGTAGAGTATGGACAGTCCTACCGATAACAGTTTCTGAGTTCTGTATTTTTTACAACCTCTCCTATACCTCTTTCCCTCAGAACTCGTGACATCTACCTTTACCTTTAACCACGGTTGTGACACCTTTTGTTATATCTTACAGAGGGGGTTTTATTTTTATCTTGACGATATACTATATCGTTAAGATGGAGATCCATAAGTAGACTTCCTTTGATTTTATGATTGAGTTTTCCTATGTAAGTGGGGTCACAAGTGTCACCGTGACAAATGTTATCGGTTCTGTACCTTCGTCGGATTTAATAATAGTTGTCTATTCCCCTGTTTACCTTATAATAAGTCGACATTCTTTGTTCCTTTAGAACGGTAACACTGTCGTAGCTACCTTGAAATTCCGTAATACGATTCACTTTATTTAGTCTTTTTCTGTTGTATACTACAGTGTATTTACACTTTAGATTTTTGTCGCTGTTGCTTTTGTTGTGACTTAAGTATCTAGATCTCTTGTCCACCCACCAACGGTCTCTACTCGAACCCCACCCACTTTCCATGTTTGAAAGTCAATATTTTGTTAAGGACCCCTACATTATATGTCATACCACTGATATAAATATCATGACATAATATATAAACTTACAACGATTTTTTATCTTAAATTTTCAAGAGAAGTGTTCTTTTCTTTAAACACCACTACTCACAATTAATCTGAAGAACACTACTATTAAAGTGTTATATATGTATATATTTTTAGTAATTCAACATGTAAACTTTGTATATAACAATGTATAGTTAAGATAGAGTTATTTTCAATATTATAACATGTAACAGTCAAAACCAAGTAATAAACTTATTTAAACTAGTATAATTAAAAACTCTATATAATTATCGAGACTTATTTGAGGTCCCTTTAGTAAACTGACACCATCTGAGTTTGAAATCACCAGTCATCAACAGAGGTTCAATATAGACCTGTGCTATAAAACAGACCTGAAACACAGATCTACTGTGACAATTTTGTTATTTCTAAACACTCCTTATTGGTATGACATAACATCTTGAAATTTATTGTTACCAGATTAGAACGAAAGAAAATCAGTCCTTCATCGTCTCTTTCTTGAAATCCTTTACCGTCGTAGGAAGGAACGGAGAAAAACAAACAATGATCGTTTGGGTCATTCGACTTCCCAAAAAAAGGGAATGTGTCCAAACCCTACTTTTAGAACGTTTCAGACGTCTCCGAACCCGCCGATGGACGTAAACCCTGGTGCCTGGAAGAATGAATAACTCTAAAAATCCAGTTTTAGATAGACATGCTTGACCTTCCATTCTTTATCAAAGTGACTATGACAAATAGGTCTATTGAAATAACTATTAAAATAACGGATACCTGAGGTTCACAATCATCGTGGTTAAAGTTCATTATAGATGTTCATAAATAACTCTTGAGTGATATACAGTCAGTGACTACGAACCCGATACTGACAAAATCTACAGAAGTTTTTAATAAATTTAAAAATTTTCTTTTGAAAATTTAAAATTTTTTAAATTTAAAAAAAGATTTTTTTGGGGGTCGCAAGTGGGAACCTGGTAGTAGGGAATTAGATACGATGTGACGACGACGACGATTCAACGAAGTCAGTACAGGTTGAGACACACTGGGGTATCTAGCGTCGGGTGGTCGGAGGGGACAGGGACCCTAAGAGATCCGTTCTCGTGACCTCACCCAACGGTAAAGGAAGACGTTACGTACTTTCACTTTTCACTTAAGATGTGATTAGAGTGTCTTAGAAACTTTCTTAGTCCAACATAGGAATAGGAGAGAGAAGATCGAGTCTTTTTAGGAAACTATCACCGTCTTCGGTAATAACACATACGTCGAAAGGGTACAAACGTATAAGGATATATACACAATATGTGTAAGTTACACAAATGTGTATATACGTATATATGTGTATATACGTGTATATACATATACGTTCATACACGTTGACACTTATTTCGACGAAGGTCGTTGTCCTATCAAAAAGATGTAACACTCTCCAGTAGTAGGTTGTAAGTTTCTGAGTAAGGGAAGGTATGTCCCCTCTTTTTGACCCATATAAGAGTAATTTAATTTTACTATGTTGAAATTCCCCTTTTTTGTGAGACTCAGATCATAGTGTCAAAAAAAATTAGATAAAAAATTAATACATATTCTAAGGTCACCTTCTGTAAAGACTGTAACCATTTTTGTTTCATTTCTACTATTAAGGACTTTCTAAACGTAAAGAGAAAAACTTTGTTGGTCTGAGTATGAATTTGTTTATGTCCTAGTGAACGAGGTCCGGACTTGTAATAGGATAAACCGAGATGACCCTCCTTATCTCCTAAGACGACCCACCACTACCAATAACACTTCCCCACCTATACGAGAACTAAAAGGTAATTATCGGACGTTTTCTTGTTAATTGAACATTAAATTACACTCGGGTGATATATAACGGTGACGACATGATACTCAAGAGTAACACAAAGAACTACAAATCTATGGCGAGATAAGAGGTCAACCAGTTCGGTACCATACTGCTTCACTTTCTGATACGGAAAGGTATAGGGGTCCTAACGTTAGGGGCTACAGGATACTCTACAAAGCCGGGGTACACGTGTGTAATATGTGTCCAATAAAACAGAACAAGTCGAGACTAAGTAAGAAAAAATTTTTTTACGTAAAAGATAAAACCACTTGGACGTAAAAGAATTGAGGACTAAGATTATTACTATATAGCCAAATAAAAGAGTCTACCAAACCCGGTGGAGGTTAGCTTATCCTACACGTTAAGTATGAACAGTTTTGTACTTACAAACCCCTCGACATACCGCGGCACGTCAAATAAACCATACGTTGATACGGGGTTTCATTCATAGACCAACCGAAGATGAAGGACTTTAGGAATTACTACAATTTATAGAAATCAGACTATCTATAAAAATTGTCCATTTATTATACTCATTCTGAATTGATTGTTCGAGTCTAGGAGTTTAGAAGGCAGAAGAGTATATAATCTTTTCAATTTTCGACTTTCTAAAGTGCTCCTAAGATCTATTTTTAAAACCCGTTCTGTTAAACACTAAACCTCTAAGTGATTTAAGAGGAGGAGTAGAAAGAAATCTGGACCATTAATATTTTATTTGTATACGAAGGTCCGAAAACTATCGAATATATTTTCAGAGTCCGTTCCTAGAAGATCCCTTAAATAGTTGTGGTGTCATAAGAGTAGTTAGTAAGGATCTTACAACCGAATTGAAAAAGTGATCCTTTTCTTTTGTTCGGGAAGAAGAAAGAAAATTCCCATCTTAATTTTTAGTGTCAAATAAAAAAGGTATCCACCAATTCCTCTGTAAGTCTTAGTCTTCCCTTTTAAATTTACGATACTGTAGAAAAATTACTTTCGACACGGTAATAAATTTGAAGTCATATTTTTTAAGTCATTAAAGTAGGATACCGTGTGTATTTTAACATATAAAGTATAACACTTTTAACTAGTTTATAACATTTTATATCAACATAAAATATAAATACTCGTAAGAAAACATAATACTCCTATTTATTTGTAAACAATTGTAAACTATTTTACGGAAAAACTATTGTTACTGAGAAACCTATTTCACAAGGTCATAAATATGTACTCAGAAAAGGGAAAACCTCATTTATGATTTTACACGTTTCCTAAATACTGTGCGGACCACAGAAGGTTTCATTCAGGGTTTGTTTCTAAAAAGAGGTCGAAACGGTCATACCCCTCCCTTACTCTTTTGCAAAGTGTTTATTGACGTAATGAGTAAATATACCAGAATACGGTCCCCGTCACAAAAACGTTTCAATCTTTTTATCGCTAAAAGGGTTACCAGGGGAGAGGTGTCAATAATCTTATCATTCTAAACCTTTCATTTTACACTGACGTAGTACTTTTCGTAATTTCGACACGTAAACAAACTATGAAACAATACGTGGAATATAAAGGGATAATTCTGAGATTGAGAAGAAAGACTGTATTTATCCGGTCCGTCAAGAGATCACTTTCTCCGAAAATAATGTAAGTAAACCGATAAGACAAAAACCGGTTACTACCCTAAAAACGTTATAATAACTACTCTACAGACTAACAAAATACAGATTCTCTAATTCTATAACACAATCATACCACATAAACGACACTGTCTCTTGGCAAAAAACTTTGTCCGTCACTTCTTTCAAATTTTTAAGACTGACTGTCAACTTATGGTCGTACCTCAATAGAGTTCGGATGAACAAAAAGTCCCTTTTTACTTTGTGTCCCAACCCACCGCCACCCCCGCCCCCCCCCGCCACCCCCCAACTTCTCTCTCTCTCTCTTTACTCTCTTACTTTTACTTAATCGGACTTTCCTATTTTTCATTTAATACAAAAAGGTAACTGACTAAATGATAACTTATACCCCGAAGGGGTTACCGAGTTATAAAATCGAAAAGGCGACAAAAAAAACCAAAACAAAAATGAAATAAAATGAAATGTTATGACATAACCAAAACGGAATGTAATTGTACTTAGGTGGTGCGCACATGTACGCAAGGAAGTTGGGACTGAAGTTGTGTGGTGTAAAAGAGGACTGGTAAGTCAAAGGAAGTGTGAAGACCGAGACACCAATACAATCATGACATCAATATTAGTGGTACGATGACATTTATTTAAGTAACGAAGGAGGCAGTATCGATTTTCTCGAATCATTGTCATTCTGTAACACTGACAAAAATAGGATTTACGACTTAAACCACATAGTAATACCGGTAGTTCTACTTCCTTTTATAACTGTTGTAAGTCAATTTACACAAGTCGTAATAAAGTTTTTTAATTGTCATAACGATTTTTAATATTGACACTCAAATGTATACCCTTTTACAAAACCTTAGTAGAAATCACCGACGAAGTCAAGTCAAGTCAGCGAGTCAGCACAGGCTGAGAAACGCTGGGATACTTAACTTCGTGCGGTCCGGAGGGTCAGGTAGTGGTTGAGGGCCTCAAGTGAGTCTGAGCGCAGGTAGGTCAGTCACTACGGTAGGTCGGTAGAGTAGGAGACAGCAGGGGAAGAGGAGGACGGGGGTTAGGGAGGGTCGTAGTCTCAGAAAAGGTCACTCAGTTGAGAAGTGTACTCCACCGGTTTCATGACCTCAAAGTCGAAATCGTAGTAAGGAAGGTTTCTTTAGGGTCCCGACTAGAAGTCTTACCTGACCAACCTAGAGGAACGTCAAGTTCCTTGAGAGTTCTCAGAAGAGGTTGTGGTGTCAAGTTTTCGTAGTTAAGAAGCCACGAGTCGGAAGAAGTGTCATTTGGTAATAAGAGAATGACTCAAAAGACACAGAGTAAAATACTTATGACTGTTAGATTTGATAAGTTGAAATCTTTCTTTAGGAAACTTGAGAATTTTAGATAAAAAACACGAATACTGTTGAAGAACGAGTACAGTGGTAAAGATTCGGAGAGGTTTAACATATATATGACATATACCCGAAGGGTCCACCGGGATCACCATTTTTTGGGTGGACGGTTACGTTCTTTGTACTCTCCTCCCAAATTAGGGACCTAGCCCTTCTAGGGGACCTCTTCCTTTACTGTTGGATAAGGTCAAAAGAACGGACCTTTTAGAGTACCTGACTCCTCGGATCACCCGATGTCAGGTACCCCAGGATTTCTTGACTTGTATTGACTCGCTGACTCGTGTATGTGGGAATATATACACATATATATATATGTATACATACATAAACATATATAAAATGATAGAAATATTATCGTAATCGTACTCAAAAATTTTTTATGTAAATCCTCCTGTGTCGCATACACAAGACCTTTCGACGTCATCCTTTCTCCGTCGACACCACTATCTATCTCGTAGTTCAGTCTACACCCAACTGATTATTACAGTGGCACGTACCATTTAATAATATTTAATTGTACTATAATCGAATGAGTCTTTCTTAAAAATTTCATTCTATATATCTTATTTAACGATGTCTTTATTCTTTACCTACATTGAAAGTCGCGAAAAGATTTTTACTGTCTGAAGACTTTTACAGTAGTGTGCAGTTACACACTAGTACACGAATTCCTGTTAGTCTAAAAATTTTTACTCGTTCATTGCGAATACGAGAGAAGAAAAAAAAAGGATCCCCGTTGACCTAGCCTCTTCGTGGTATATTTCATCCCCATGGCACAAGTCGAACGGGAGGTTCAATACCTCCCAGAACATGACTGTTAGAGACGAAAGGTCCACATTGCAGTTTGATGGACATAACCAAATTTATTCAAATAGAAAAGGAGGTCCTTTATATTACCAAAGACCCTTAGTATCCGTATATATATATAACTCAAAACGTGTATAATATGTATAAAATAGTATTAGAACAAAAGGAAAATAATAAGTAACATTTCTAATCACAAATAGAACATACAAAAAATTAGGAATCTCCATTAGTTTGTAGGTAAAGATAAAAGACTGGAGATTCAGATTTGATTTTATGACACATACATCATAACTGTATCAACTACGTAGGTCAAGGTTTCGAACAAAAGGTTTCTTTAATACAGTGTAAGGATTGTTTATCTTGTATATAAACCGGATATTTATGTGTATGTATCTGCTACATTATGTATCTATTAAACTAAAACATCAATTGAACCTCCTTAAAAAATTTTTAGGATAAGCTTTGTTATACAATCCACTATCCTGTAGAGGACGTGGGTAAAGAAATTATAGGGTTTTGACTAGTAAACGTTTGATGATTATTTTGAGGTACTATAGATCTATATTATTAATTCTTGGTGTCTAAAGTAATACCTTCATAAAATAAACCCAGGTGGTTTTCTATAAGAGTTAAATACATTCCAACTTGTGTAAATAAAACGAATTGGAGAAAATGACATGGTCATTAGTACACACCTCACCAATACTACCCGTTCCGTGAGACGATCAATACAAGAGTAGTACTAGTACGTTCCTATTATTCTGTATTAAGGACAGAAGTTCTTCGAGTGTTTTTATAAGTCCTTTATTACGTCGCATTAATAACCCAACAGGTTTTTCAAACAAGCCTAAAAAGACACTACAATGCCCCTTTGCTTGAAAAACCGATTGAGTTATAGAACGACTTTTTTACAATAAACAATTGTTTAACTAAAAAGTACATTTAAACTCCTTCACTTGGGTTGCTACAAGTGTACATCCACCTTATCCACTATCCGGTGTGGCACATTATATTCAGAGGACCAATCGTACTTTTACATCGATATCATGAACCTTGATTTACTCCGTCCCTTCTTACTTGTTGACACTCACATTTATCAACTAAGCCTTCCACCTTTCGTTCTGGATTCACTTGACTGCTCCAGGTTCTTTTCATTCTTAGTCCTCTGTCCGTACGTTTGGGTGCCTTTATCCCAATGGCACGTGCGCGCGTGTGTGTGTGTATGTGTGCCTCTCGGAGTCTTTCCGTGTCGGACTTCCAAATTATATGGAACTTCGGACACTCGTCCTCCACTTCCTATAGTCTTTCTTTGTGCGTCCACGATTCCCATAATAGACGAGAGGTCAGATAAGTCGTACTACCAGGAACTCGTAGTGCACCTTTTAGAGTACATGTGTGTGTCTGTCGCTACCAAAACACTTTCCCCGGAGAAGTCTACTAAAAGATTCGTGATTAATGGTTTAAGATAATGGTATAGATTCATCTTCTTATAGAAAGTCAAGAGGTAATTCAAACGTACACACGTACGCGTCAGCGAAGTCATGACAGACTGAGAAACGTTGGGACACCTGACATCGGGTGGTCGGAGGAAACAGGTATCCTAAGAGGTCCGTTCTTATGACCTCACTCAACGGTAAAGGAAGAGGTCCCCTAGAAGGATTTAATCCCCAACTTGAACGTAGAGGACACAGAGGACGTAACCGTCCACCTAAGAAATGGTGACTTGTTTGACCCTTCGGGGTTTTCACTTCGTACCACCTTTCGTTTAGTGACACTTTTAAAGGGAGTACACTAAAACCTTTATAAATAAGGGTTTAGTGAAAGTCTCTCCTCTTTAAGTTGTGTACCTAGTTCTGTTGTGTAATGTAAAATGTACACGTACGTACACGCACACGCACACACACACACACCAAGTTCAATATATTACGACGTCATCTTAATGTCTTAGTCATTTGTGTCAATCAAGGTCTCATGTTTATTGTCCTTCCTTCGATGAACAAATTTTAAGGGATGTGTAAACGTCAAAAAATCACATCTAAGTAACTTTCTACTGTCTATCAATTAATTTAGGTTACCCCCTAATAGGTCGTAGACCTCAAGTCCAAAAGTACTACTGTTTATTAACCGGTCTAAAGAAAGTGTATGACTTAGACTGGTTTACAAAAGGATAGTTTACTGAAACGAAAACACCCTTATATATATTAGAAATAATTTTTATTCATAAAAACCTTTGATTATACTTCTTGTCTTTATTGTCCTTCTCAGTCCAGAGTTTAGTTGAAAATCGATTATATGTGTCCGTTAACCTCTCTTTCAAGTAATCACCCTATAAACAAACGAAATAGATCTATCAGAAAGAACTCAAAGGATTTGATCAAGATGTCTTCATCATTTTATTGATAATTTGGTTTTTTTCCGATATTAGTCAAGGTAGGATAACGACCAAATGAGCACACCGAACTAAAGAGTCCAGAGTTTTCTTATTACTATAAACGGTACACTAAGTGTCTTCAAGTATACTTCCATTTTAATGGTATAATTATCTTTTAGTACTTATAATTTTCATAATAATTACAATAATTCGAAAATAAACTCTATTTTAATTCAGAAAGTACTCGAGGAGAAACCGTCTTTAAGACAGAATAGAAACACACAAATATGGTCGAAGAATATATTACCGATATCACATTATTCAAAAATATACTTACCCAAAAATCTTAATTGAGTTGTCAGATCATAACGTTCTTAATCTCCTTGGAGTGGAAAGGTACAAAGTAATTCTGTTTTTACAGAATTTAAGTTTCGAAACTCACGTAGTTGTTAGGTCTATTTCGTGGTTTATATAGTCTAATTCTGATCCTTGCTGCATGAGTATTTGAACATGTGTTGTCAGGAAAGGTTTATATTCAAATAAATATTGAATTGTTGACTCGACTTTTACATTGCCCATATAAACAATAAGATAGACACAAAGAATTTCAATCATTATATTTCACCGGTACACTTTACAAAATAAAAGATCCGATTTGGTTTACTTGTAAACGAACTTAGTTGGGTCTCACAGTATGAAAAGTGTCGTCCGTTGTTACCACGATCCTATCGATAAAGAGTGACATTGAGGGTCTCCCTTTTTCCCAGACCCGTATTCGATAAAGTACTCTCGTCGAAATTTATCATAACTCCAAAAGTAAAGTTATCCAAAGTAAGCTTTACCACTAACCGTATGTATAAGATGTCGTAGCTTAAAATAGAAACCATACCTAAAAAGTAATGTAGGAAATAAGTCATCTTTTTTAAAAATTTTTAAGACAGTATTGTAGTTAAGAAAACCGAAGGTACAGTAGTTTTCTGACCTTTTTAATGTTCAACTAGATAATTTGACTACCTAAGGAAATGTCTTAACATAAACTCAACACATCCGTGTGAGAATTACAAGGACCAATACCATCCATTCAAACGAAAATTTTACACCGTCTTTGCTAAAAGTAACAATAGTACAAAACAAAAAGGGACAGGTCATCAGATTCGTCGTAGTGAAGGCACCAGACAATCCTGAAGTGATGGTTCAAGTGAACCGTCAAGTAAACTTTGAAAACACCTCTATGAGTAAACTTTCAAGGTACTTCAAAATCGTGTCTCGACTAGTTTGTCATCCCTTTTAAGTTAGTCATATTAAATGAGTCTTATAAACTTAACTTCGTTATATATAAAAAGAGTAATCATATACGAACACAATCTAGTTGAATATTGTAGATGTATTCGTTAGTTTTTGTATAAAGTCAAGTCAGCGAGTCAGCACAGACTGAGAAACACTGGGGTATTTAGCGAAATCCGGTCAAGTTCACAAGACACAAGTATAGGACGAATAATTCACTTATGTATTCAATTTGTCTAGTAAACTTACACAAGTCCTTCCTTTTCAGTATGAATTTGACCCCAGACAAAAGAGGGGGAACATATTGTTGTAAGGGTTACAAGACGTCATCGTATCCTGTGGTTAGAACCTATCTTCCTTCGGCAAAGGATACCTTCACAAATCCCTCTGATTTTATCTAAAGATAGTTACAGATTATAATAGAAACAAAATATAAACGTAAAAAACATAACAATATACACACTCCCTTCTGTAAATTTGTGTACGTTTTACTAAAAAAATTTAAGACAGTAGAAGATTGAAACTGAATATTCTCCGGTCAGTTTTTGAATCTTTCAATGTGTCAAGTGAGTAATTACCACGACTTTTAAGTAATGTTGGTGGTATATGAACGAAATTAAAACTTCAAAGAAACGTTAATTCCAAAAATTATTCACACTTGATAGTCATAGATCAGACCACGATATATACACCACGATTTACTTAACAATCACAATCGTCCAATTCTTCAGAGAAAAATAAGTATCAATGTTTACTACAGGAAAGTTAAGGACTAAATCTTTATAATTATTGCGGCAATTTACTTAGAATTGGTTTTATTCGGTCACGCGAGATAAAAATATATTATTAGGTTGTAATAAACCCACAATGTCTTACATTTATATAAAGAATCTTCAATAGATAGAAAAACTTTTCGTAAAAATTTGAAGCTTACATTTTAAGTTCAATAGTTGATCTCATGTAGATGTGGTTGGCACGAAGTCCGTGACCGCGGGAGACCACCAACATTCTTGTTTAAGAGAAACCGTTGAACCGGACGGTTATTTTGGTGAAGAAGTCAAGTTATTTTTTGATTCAACGTATTATAATTTAAGAACCTATGAGACATTGAGACTACGTTAATTTATACGAACTAAGATAAATGTATTAAAAATCCTCCCATTACGTATATAGAACTATAGGTAAAAGGATTTATTATTATTAAAAAATACCGTAAGATCAGGACTCCACGAATAATTGTCACAAGAAAAAAACTTGATCCATAATTATTTTATATAAAAATTAAAAAAATGTAGTATTTATGCCATTCTCCATTTTGATCACTTGTCTTGAGACACAAAGTGAAAGTCCTCACTAGTAAATAAAAATATATAACTTTGTTAAAGTATATAGTTTTCTAAGAGAGAGGTAAAAATGAACAACTAGATATTAAACTATTACGAGAAACCAGTATGATAACTCGATTACTACTGTAAAATAACAAGATAAGTTTAAGGAAGACCTGAATTTTTATATGTATTTTTAAATCCTAATATAGGGGACATTGATTACTTTAGTTGTAAAAATCTATTGGAAAGTGAACTCAACACGTCAACTGATTCACACTATTAGACAAAGTTGTTTCTATAAAGAATTTGACACAATCGTATTGGTTTACTTTATATAAAATTTCGTCAAAGGGTACAATCATAAAAGTTTAAATAAAATTTCGTTATTTGGGAAACATACTAGAGTTGGGATATGGTTCGAGGTTATATATTATACGTATTGCACCTGTTTTGGAAGAGGTCACGGAACCTTCAAAGAAGATTCTCCGGATCCTAAGGTATTTTGGTGATCCTTCTGTAACTAGTTTCAGTAGGTCAAGAGGGGTAAAAGAGTTTCTTTAGTTGATTAATTTCTGTTTTTTTTACCTCTGGGATTTTCAAAACGTTACCAATAGAATTTAAGAATTCATGGGTGAAGTGAAACGTACACAATCTTCAGTTTGATTAACTACCTCGTAAATTGTGACTAAAATTGACCACGAACCAATATCTAATGTCATAGAACACGAAACAATAAACTGTTTGTCTTAAAACCATGGCATTATAAAACTCTTAATCTCTATTAACACTACGTGTATCTTGTACAAATTTTTATAGACTTACAAAGTTTATACATGTATTAGGATTTTAACTAACATAGTAAAATCTAAAAAATTTTCTAATTAAACTATAAAAAATAAGTAATGGATTATGACACCGTCATTTTCCACGTAAACTACAACACTATATTACAGTACTTACACATGTATGTAATTTGGACACATTTGGAGACTGAAATATTTCGTATTGTTCACATCGAAAAACTCGGGGTGATATCATAAAAAGGAAGTTATTTTATAATATTACTTAACAAAACACAAATTCTAAAATTAAGTATTACTACTTAAATTAATAAAGGACTAAAAGATATCAAAATGTTATCCTTTTGAAAGAACGGAAGGGACGGAGGAAGGAAGGAAGAAGGAAAGAAAAAAATAAATTAAGGTGTTTTATAAAACTCTGGGGTTACGTTTTCTGTAAAGGTACCTCTTTCTCCTCGTCTTGTGATACAATTCTTCAAGACCGACTCTTTTTGACGTCATCAATTTGTATTTACAAAGGTACAAAGTATGACTCCCGTTCTTCTCTTTGGTATCCGTAAGGACACCCCCTACGTGGTACAGACCATTGATCAACCTGGTTCTTCCGACGACAAAATGTCTACCAAGACGGAACGTCGTCCGTTTAAAAGGGAGAACACTCTGCCCTCTCGAGGGTCCGGTCAAGTGGCAACTACAAGTCAACGATTCAGACGTTGGACTTGACATCGTACTGTCCGAAGGGACGGGAAGTGATAGAGGGCCTCAAACGAGATTGAGTCCAAGTAGTTCAGTCACTTCGATAGATGAGTAGAGTCGGAGACGGCGGGGGAAGAGGAGAACGGGAGTTAGAAAGGGTCGTAGTCTCAGAAAAGGTTACTCGACCGTGAAGAGTAGTCCACCAGTTTCATAAACTCGAATCCGAAGTCGTAGTCAGGAAAGTTACTAATAAGTCCAACTAAAGGAAATCCTAACTGACCAAACTTGAGGAACGTCAGGTTCCCTGAGAGTCCTCAAAAGAGGTCGTGGTGTCAAACTTCCGTAGTTTAAAAGTCTCGAGTTGGAAGAAATACCAGGTTGTGAGTGTAGGTATGTACTATGACCCTTTTGGTATCGAATCTGATAAACCTGGAGACAGTCGTCTCACTACAGAGACGAAGAATTATACGACAGATCCAAACAGGAGCGAAAGGAAGGTTCCTCGTTCACACAATTAAAATACCGGTGTCAGTTGTAGGTGTCTCTAAAGTCTCAGATTCTGTTATTTTAGACAGTAACGAAGGTGAAAAAGGGGAAGATAAACGGAACTTCACCATCCTGGCCTACGATACTAGAATCAAAAAACTTACTACTTAAAATTCGATCCAAAAGGTGAAGGGAGAAAGTGGGAGTACTTCTCCGAGAAATCCAGGAGAAGTGAAAGACGGTAATCTTATCATAGTAGACGTATAGACTCCACCAATAAAGAGGGTCATTGGAATTAACGTCGAACACTAAGTACTAAGTAGGTCGGGTCGTAAAGTGTACTACATGAAACGTATATTCAATAATTATTTGTCCCGCTGTCATGTGTTAGAACAACATGAGAAAGGGTTAAAACTTGGTCAACAAGGTACGAGTCAAGATTGACAACGAAGAACTAGGTGTATATCTAAAGAGTCCTCTGTCCATTTCACTAGCCCGTAAGGGTAGAGAAATTCTTAAAAGGTGTCAAACAACACTAGGTGTGTTAGTTTCCGAAGTCACATCAGTTATTTCGTCTTCATCTCAAAAAGACCTTAAGGAAACGAAAGAGGTACCATGTCGCTTACAACCGTTAAACTAAAGACCAAGGACGTAAACAAATTTATAAAATGAATAGAGACAAAGTATCACGTGTGTATGATCGCGTATCTTTTGACAGATCACAGATAATCGTACACCATACAAATATAACATATATCACCCTCACGTTCTAGGTCTTGAAAGATGTTTATTCCCACGTGTTGGTTTGTCAAACCTCCTTTGTCCAGATTTCCGACCGTCGAAGGGTCGTACAAAGAGACGAAGGTGGAAAGAGAGACTATTCGGGTGGTGTTATACCGTAGACGTAACGAGAAAAACTTTTATTTCGTGTAGATTACTGAAAGGATGTATTGTGGAAGGTTTCTGTAGGGGTTCGTAAATTATTTTGTGTAACGAAATAGTGGTGAATACCGAACCGACCGAAGATGGAGAAAGAGGTTGTAGGAAGAAAGGATAAGAGGGACGTCGAGTGAGACGTGGCTGAAGGGAAGAAGGGAAAACGGTTCAAGTAGGGGTGGAGTCTGAAAAGAGAACAAGATGTTTGTCTGACCCTGTAATAAGACGGTCTGTCTGTGTTCCTAAAGAAAGAGAGAGTGAAGTTGTACCCGGGGGAAGGTTGACTGTGAAAGGACGGGAGGTATAGAGGGGGTGATCTTACTTTCGGAGAACTTCCTTCCTTTGAACGAAGGAATAACGACATAAATAACTACGTACAGGTCTGGGATCCAAGTCAAGTCAAGTCAAGTCAGCGAGTCAGCACAGACTGAGAAACGCTGGGGTACTTAGTGTCGTCCGGTCCGGAGGGACAGGTAGTGGTTGAGGGCCTCGAGTGAGTCTGAGTGCAGGTAGTTCAACCATTAAGGTAGGTCGGTAGAGTAGGAGCCAGCAGGGGAAGAGGAGGACGGGGATTAGGGAGGGTCGTAGTCTCAGAAAAGGTTACTCATCCATTCCCGGGTCATTTATAAACAATCCGTCTGGTTACTTACTTGCGTCAACATTTCCAATTTACTTCATTAATACATTTCGTGACGTCCGCGTGAGAAGGACTAGTCCTTATTTGCTTTTTTTAGTAATAAAAATGGTAGTGATATTAAAAAAGTACCACAAGAATTTATACTGTTCCCTAGGTACACGAGAGATAGGGATCTCTCATACACGATTGTGTTAATCAAATGGTGTTTTTGTTAATTTGTTGGGATAAAAGAGTCTTTTCGTCATAAAAAATAGGAAATTTACTGAAAAAAGTTTCAGACTTCGATTTTAGTCTTAATTACAGAAAACTTCTTATCCAGGTACGTCAGATTTACCAATTCTATACCTAACGAACTTCTCTGTAGAAATACAACCGGGGACTAAAGTGGGAGGATACAGTTTACTTACACCGTTGGTGATGTGACGTCTTTATCTATTCTGAAGTAAAAATAAACTTCTTCTTGTTCCGTTTAATACGTCCAAAACTCTTTTCTCGTTCCTCAAGAAGTCGGAAAGGAGGTAGTAAACACGACTTCTTACTCCCATCCGGTCTCTCCCTTTTTTTTTTTCTTTTTCACTCTTCATACACTGCCCGACGTAAACGAGTCACTAAGGTAAACGTAACTTAGTCCTTTATTATCTTAACTAAAGACACAAACTTTAGACCCAGAAAAGGGACATCGAAAACACTCCACGACTCGTGTATTGTGTCCCCTTCATTCTTAAGATAAAGTTGACCTAAGTACTTGAATTCTGTAATTTGGTTAAATTTGTTAGTATATCTTTTCTTTTTAGATTCTTGTACTCTACGGAAAAACCTCTATCTTTTGTTTTACTGTAGTATAATATATCATATTAATACTATACTTATTATAAATATAATTACGAAAGTCCATTTAATATTTATTAAGTATTTTATATTACAGATACATAAAATTATAAAAAGGATCAATAATCTTTCGTCGGAGTATTGTCATTGTCCATCTGGAAACAATAGAAGTACCTATTCCTTTGTACTAAAAAGTCATCACGAAGAGTTATCTTTACTTCAACTGTAAACCCACCCTTTTATAAAACAGGACTCCCTGAGGGTAAGGGTTATCCGTAAATGGTACGGACTTAGGAGTTTTGTGTTTTACGGAAAATCTTAGAAGAGGTCAAAAGTGTTTTACACTGTTGGTTTAATGGACATGTGTAAGAATTCGTGGAAGGACCTCCACATTCCCACCTCATTATGGGGATTCATTCTTAGTAACTATCTCTGTAAGTGCTCACTTTTTAGTTTTGGTTCGTTCAGACTGACTACGTAGTTTGAGGATATATCCGACGAGTAAGGACATACAACATTGATACGTGTCAGTGTGTAAAAGAAGTACCATATAAAATAAAAGTTGATACGCAGTATGAGAAACCCTCGATACGTGACTTGTTTTCTCTATTTTTAGGTGCGGAGTACGTTAAATGTAAGACCTCTCCTCCTAGTTATTACTCGTTTATGTATTCTGTACCTTACAATAGTCTCCAGTCATTTACGATGCCTCTTTTCTCGTCCGTCCTACTCCGTACCTTTTACACCCTTCTCTCCCCTGAGTCAAAGTGTATACCCCAGACCTTTCCGGGTTGATACCATTGTAAATTCGTTTCTACATTTTCTAAACTCCCTCTGTCGGTACACCTTAGATAAGGACCCGTGTATGATACACCTGGAGACGTCCTTTTCAAAGGTCCGTCTCCTTCTTCCCTCGGGACTCCGGACGAACCAGGTGTCTGAGTTACCTCATTTCTTTCTTTCGTCATAACCTTCGTCCCGTTTCTCCAGTACCTTAGGGACCAAGTCACCCGGTCTAGTGACGTTCCCGAAATCAAAAATAAGACTTACTTTACCTTTCAGTAACTGTCACAGTATTAGACTGTGTACGTCTTCCTGGAGAGACCGATGATACAAACTTATTCGGTATATCTCAGTCTCTCTGTCTGTCTTGTAAGTAGGAAAGAAAGAGAACATAAAAGCAAGAACAAGGTTCGGGTCCTATTGTGTTGTCAGTGACAGAATAGTGAAAAATCTGGGAGTAATGAGTCTTAGTATTTATACGGTAAATATAAGTGACTGAAGTCTAGGACCAATAGGTGAATTAGGAGCTTTCTTTTCACAATCAGTCCGTTAGCACAGGTTGAGAAACGTTGGGGTACCTGACATCGGGTGATCCGAGGAGACAGGTACCTTAAGAAGTCCGTTCTTATGACCTCACCCATCAGTAAGGGAAGAGGTACCCTAGAAGGGTTAGGTCCCTAGTTTGGGTTCAGAGGACGTAACGTCCGTCTAAGAAAATGGTAGACTCAGTGGTCCTTTCGGATCTGAATTACGAACTCCAGAAAATTAAGTAAATAAAGTGTTTATAAATAGTCCGTGTAAAATGTACAGTCTATGATAATTTCTATTTACAGTCTGATTCAGGGCGTGTGGTCTTCGAATGTAACGTCACTGTTCCCCTTTTTCTTTGTTTGGTTATTTATGTATTAATTTTAGGGTCACCTCTATTAATAATACTTCTTTTTATTTGTCCCCTTCCTCCCTCGCCTACCTCTACAAAAATCTATTACTACCAGTCCTTTCTGGAGTGACTCCTCCACTTTACACTCCTTTATATTATTACTACAGACAAGAAGTAGTCTACTTTGACGGACCCCTTCTAAAGACACTATGTCAATAACTTTTTATCGATCGAGAATAAAAGAAGTTGAAAAGACGACGTAGGTTTTGTCATTAAGTAAGGTAAAAAATTCAGAGAAGAGAAACCCAAGACTCCGGTCTGCTCTTCATGTCTTACCGGTTCCTCTCATGTCTTATCCTACAAGTCACCAAGTCAACTCTTTATTACTTCAAGATTTGACTCAATTATTTTATTTTAAATAATGATTTACTCAGAAAGACTCCGGTGGGAACTGTACATTGAGGGGACAATCTTATGAAAGGAAACATAGCATGGGTAATAGTTTATTTACGTTTGTTGTAAAGGAAGTAAATTGAAGAGAATACGTCTCCTCTTCCAAATATAAATGTCAAAAAAGGACGATACAAAATGTGTGGAAAAGATTCCCTGTAGTGAGTATAGGATTGGATGTGAACGGTTGTAACGAAAGACCAAAATCCGCCAAATGTAACAGACCTACGTATACATACACACAATATACACACAGGAAGCATTGTGCTTGAGAAGAGTATGCCGAAATTACAATGGAGCAAACCTCTAGAAACCAAAGGGTGTCAACTTTGGAACATGACAGATAAAGCTCGTGGTTATCGTGAACTTACCGTGGGGTGAGGTCATGAGAACGGACCGTTTAGGGTACCTGCCTTCTCGGACCATCCGACGTCAGGTACCCCAGCGGTCCTCAGCCTGTGCTGACTCACTAAAGTGAAAGTGAAGAGTGAAAGACGTAACCTCTTCCTTTACCGTTGGGTGAGGTCACAAGAACGGACCTCTTAGGGTCCCTGCCCCCTCGGACCACCCGACGACAGAGACCCCAGCGTGTCTCAGCCTGTGCTGACTTCGCTGAATCGTCGTCGTCGTCGCGAACTAGACATAAAGATAACAACGTGAATTGGAGGATGGGAGGGAACGACATATATATATTTGGAAGATTTTTGGAAAAGTAAAATGAGGATCCAGGTACGATCCCAGTGGAAACATAAGTGAGTACTTCATCAGTTACGAAAATTCGTTCCGACACCAGTTCAGTTAACGGTGTCATAAAGACGACATCAGTGTCTAGGCGTCCATGTACTCACTGGTTGTCTCCGGTGAGAACATTGATAGACATCGTCGTGTGAAGACATCTTTTGAATGTCCTTGAATCTTCCGAATATAGTATCCTTGTTGATCATAAAGAGAACGTAATGAACATAATTTATGTCTTCACTGTCAGTCCCGTACAATGTCTTTGAGACACTTACTAAAATCCAAAGGGTTGGAAACTCTTTCATTACGTTAAGTAAGAAGTCCACATGACCGTTCACCCACCGTTAAAAGACTTTCTATAAAGTCTTATTTCAACTTCTCTTTGTGACTGATTAATTCTGAAACTTATTAACTGTATCTTAAGACTTATAATTTTTACCGAGTTACGATGTAACAACAACAAGTCAGTGGGTCAGTACAGGTTGAGAAACGTTGGGGTACCTGACGTCGTGTGGTCCGGAAGAACACGGAGTGGTAGAGGGCTTCAAACGGGTTCCAGTACAGGTAACGTAGCCACTACGGTAGGTCGGTAGAGTAGGAGACTGCGGGAGAAGAGGAAGACGGGAGTTAGAAGGGGTCGTAGTCCTTGAAAAGATTACTCGGCAGATAAATGTAGTCTACTGGTTTTATGACCTACCTCGAAGTCGATGTCGTAGTCAGGAAGGTGGTTCATAAGTCCCAACTAAAGGGAATCCTAACTGACCAAACTAGAGGAACGGTAGGTTCCCCGAGAGTCCTCATAAGAGGTCGTAGTGTCAAGTTTCCGTAGTTAAGGGACCGCAAGACGGAAGAATTCCAAGTCGAGGATGTTGGTATGCATTGGGGACAATATGAAAGACAAATGATTCTTCATAAAAATTTCGACTTAGTCTATATCCATTAAAAATAAATCATTTTTAAATCTTTGACTAACATTACATTCTCAACCAGGGGAATTCATTTAAATTACTAAAAACCGTTTTATATTGAAGTATTATATTTATTAATATAGAATAAGTTGACATCATAAATTTATGGTAACTCCCGTTGTTGTTGTTGTATGGTAATTTATGGTAAAATAATATTACATTGTATAATATTATATATTATATAATTACTGGCTCTTAAAGAATAATCGTTGTTTTTGATTTACTTTAAAATTTTCAATGAATATTAACATGGTTTTATGATCCATCGATATTTAAATTACTTTGTACACATTCTGGAAATCACATTTTTTTTTATGTATTTTGTTTACGACTTGTTTCAAACTAAGTTAGTAACTAACTTTCCATTTACAGAAAAAGTACATAACTTTTTGAATTACAAAGTTTCTACGGTTATGGGAGGTTTAACTAGATCTTTAAGTTACGTTAGGGATAATTTCAAGGTCGCACAAAAAGACACTTTCAGATAGTCGACTTAACTTTTAAATGTACTTTTTCGTTTTTTAGGTCTTATGAGTTCTTTGAGAACTTACGTACGTCTTCGTTACTGTACCTCCTTTATGTAACGGTTTAGAGTCCTGATTAAAATGTTGATAAGATTTCAGTCTCACTAAAACCGTATTCCTATGCGTTTAGTTTTACTTACCTCATAGGTCCTTGTACATACCAAGGACTACATACTGTATCCGTGGTGACGTCAAGTGATCCCTTTCCAACTATAAAAGATATTCACCGAGGAACAGTTTGACCTTAGGTAAACTTTTGTATGATTTGGGATGGAATGTGTTATGTGTTTTTAATTACACTCTATCTAAGTATCTATGTATTCGCCTTTCGTATTGTTATTTGAAAGATCTTCTTTTAGATAATGTCATAGAAGTACTGAAACCCCATCTGTTTGTAAAGAATTTGTACCGTGTTATTTACAATTTGGATTTTGCTATCTAATTATTTAACTTAAAGTAATTTTCATTCTGAAAGAATAGTTTTCTACCGTAGTTCTCTTACTTTTCCGTTTCCTGTTTCTGTCAGAGAAGTTATTTAACACGACCTTTTCCACCTGCCGATATGTACTTTCTTACCGTAATCTTGTAAAGGAGTGTGGTGTATCTTTTATTTGGGTTTTACCTAATTTCTGGATTTACATTCCTGACTTTGATAATTCGAGGATTTTCTCTTGTATACGTCTTGTGAGACTGTATTTTGTGTCAGTCCAAAAAAATACCTAGACAGAATATTTCGTTTTCTTTATTTTCAATTTTATTTGTACACCCTGTATTAATTTGAATTTTATAAAACGTAGTGTTACCTTAGTGACTGTTATACTTTTCAATTGAATACTTTACCCTCTTTTATAAATGTTTACTATAGTTTTCGAATTTTGGGTTTTATATATTTATCAAGTATGTTGAGTTATATTTTTTTTTTTTTGTTCGTTAGGTTGGTTTTTTACCTGTTTTCTGAACCTATCTGTAGAAAAGGTTCCTTCTGTATGTCTACCGATTTTTCGTGTACTTTTCTACGAATTATACTGATTACTAATCTCCAGACTTTTAGTTTCAGTGCTCTATGGTGAAGTGTTGACAGTCCTACCGATAGTCGTTTTTCGGATGTTTACTGTTTATAACTCTTCCTACATCTCTTACCCTTGGAGACTTGTGATGACTACCCTGACATGTTGTTTAACCACTTAGGTGATACCTTCAAGGAGTTTTTCGATTTTTGTCTTGATGACATACTAGGTCGTTAAGGTCGGGACCCATATGTAGACTTTTTTCGTTTTTGTGATTAAACTTTTCTATGTACGTGGAATTATAAGTATCGTCGTAATGAATGTTATCGGTTCTATACCTTTGTTCGGTTCCCAGGTAGTTATTTACTTACTTATTTCTTAATTTATATATATTATATGTATATTGTATATAATAAGTCAATAATAAGTTAATAATATATAATAATAAGTTATATATACATAAATTATACCTTATTGTGAGTCGGTATTTTCTCTTACTTTAAAAGGGTGAACGTTGTTTGTCGTGTCTTCCTGGACCTTCCATGATACGAATCACTTTACAGTCTGTTTCCTTCTGTTTATCTCATACAATAGTAAATATACACCCTTGATTTTTTATTTTGTTTGTATATATATATGTGTGTGTGTGTGTTGTTCTACCGAGTCTACCATTTCTTAGACAGACGTTACGTCCTCTGTCCCGAAGTTAGGGACCTAACCTTTCTAGGGGACCTCTTCCTTTACCGTTGGGTGAGACCATAAGAACGGACCTCTTAAGGTACCTGTCACCTCGGACCACCCGATGTCAGGTACCCCAGTGTTTCTCAGTCTGTACTGACTCACTGATTGTGTGTGTGTATGTATTGTTTTGTCTTTCTCTGAATACCTCTTGTTGGTCACTAGTGGTCACCTCTGTCCTTTACTCCCTCCCCGTTTTATCGATCACCCCTAATCCCATGTTTGATGATCCATAGTTTATATATTGGATACCTCTATATAACATGTCGTATCCCTTTATGTCGATAATATGACATTTTTGAAATTTACCTTATATTAGATTTTATAACTTTGTGATACAAAATATGGACTTTGATTATATTATGACATTTAGTTGAAGTTAATAATTTTTTTTCTTGTCCGTTTCGTGCTTGACCTTCTTTGTCAGATATTACGTGAAGACTTTCAAAAATATAGGTCTTAATAACTTATTTAGTTAATCTTTTTCTGTCTGTATTATGATTTTTTACTACTATATAAAACATAAAAACAAAAAGTTCTACATTAACCAAAAATAAGTTTAACGAATCACAAATATTGTAGAATAAGGGAAATAAATAAATATCCGAAAATAAAGAATTTCTTTAATTTATATCAATAGAATCTGAGATATAGACGATTAAGCTTATAGACTTAAAGAGTGACCAAACAAAAACTCCACTACAACTGTTTCAAGAGAAAGGGAAGGGGGGTGGAGTGTATTGGTCCTTCCAATAGACATCTAATAACTGCGGACCCGACTTCGGGTCAGGGTGATTCTACTCAAAGAAATGAGGTCAATCAGGGTGTCCCTATGATGGTTAGACTTTGATGAAATTTACTTCAAGGAACTAAGTCTAAAAAGTTTGGTGTTTCTGTCTTACCTAAACCTGATCTTTGTAGACAGGACATTCCCGATCCAACACCAATGTTTAAGAGTTCCTCCTAAAATAAAAGAATAGTGGATCGCGGTTCTAGTTCAGTCCGTTCCAAAAGTCGACAGGGGAAGACACACCACCAAAGTAAAGAGTGAAGAGAGAATGTGGCTGGATACCCCAGGTCGAAATACGCTTCAGGGGATACTCTGTTGGACGAAGGAGAAAATAATATTGTAAGGAGTATAATAAAAAAGGAAAACACAGTCGAGTCATTACTTAATTCTGTTTATTTAAAAGATACGTCCTAAAATTATCATACTCCCGAAAAGTTTCGTACAGAAAATGGTGTGATAATCTTTGTCTCAACATTGAAACGTATTAGACTTATCCTAACCTTGGTTATCAATGTGTTGTACTCGTTCCCCTAGAAGTCGGTCATCCACCGTTTCGGTCCTAAACTTGGGTCTGTTCAATTGAGGTCTAACACAAGAGTTGGTGATGAGTTAAAACATATATCTAAAGAACTGTACCAATGATTACTTAATCACCTTTCAACTATTTACACCTTGTTACCGTAATAAAGATTACTTCTAGTTTATTGACCAATATTTATTATCGTTATTAATAGTATTCATTTTTGTACACTCACTAATATCTACACTTTCGTGAACTTCTTTTGGTTCCTTGATACAGAATCTACCTAAAACGTACACAAGTGGGTTTTAACGTAGTTCTTTTTACTAGAACGAAAACCTAGGTGGTAGACTGTCATTTAGTAGTTTATGAATGAGTAACTATATAAAAACTAGGAAGGACTTTGATCCGTGATACATATTAAATTGAAGAATGTATGAGTATAATAAACATCTTATTTTACAGAAAATGTAAAAATGAAAGGAGGAGGATTCAGTTTCATTTAGAAAGTAAAACCGTTAAACTTAAAACATTTTGTAAATACTTTAATGGTATTGAACGGATGTAAGAGGTAAAGTTATAATCATCCATTAAAATGACAAGTGAAAAGGGAAAATCTCTCGAGTAGTTTAAAAATTATCAGAACAGTTCCTCTCTAAAAGAGGTGACCAATTTTCTCACGATATACCAGGTCATTAAACTCGAAAGTACCTGACTACCATCTCTTTTTTTAGGGTTATGTGTTATGAAATTATGCTATTAATTTCACGTAAACACAGTCAAATTTTTGGAAATCGTGTATTGATTTTAAACCAAAGTCAACGAAACTTATATAAAAAACTAAGATTTTAAAACTTTCTCATCTTTGTCAACGGGTTAGATGTTGACATTTACGACTTTGATTGGTCTAAAGTCATTCTTGTATCTTTACCTTTATTATACATTAAATTCATGTAATCGTATTTTAAATCCGTCGAAATCCAAAAAAACCGATTTACGATATAACTATAAGGTTTTCTGATTGACCTACAGACGACAATGTGTTTCCCATCTGTCTCAACCCCTAATAATTTCAGTTTTTTACACATTCCATTTTAAAAATATTATTTTTCGGTAATATTAATGAGGGCAAGGTGGTTTATCCAATTGTAAGAAAGATCTTATGAAATAACAACAACAAAGTACTACTTTATATTAAAAAGACGACCAATAGAGTCTGAGTGGGAATGAATTTCTTTCTCAACTTAAACTCTGAACGGAAACTCTGTGAGGTGGACGGTTAGTCCTCTACGTCCTCTAAGACCATGCAAGGGACCCGCCCTTTCTAGGTGCCTCTTCCTTTACCGTTGGGACAAGTCATAAGGACGGACCTTTTAGGGTACTTGTCTCCTCGGAGCGTCCGATGTCAGGTATCCCAGCGTTTCGCATTCCTTGTGACCCGTGCGTCCGCGTGTCCGCAATCTCTACGATGTAAAATATAACTACTTCTTAAGTTTATTTATGAAACTATTTCGTTTATCAAGCACTTTGTTACTTTCCTTTAGTGTGTTCTATGGAAATAACGATAATCGTTCTTATGACCTCACCCATTGGTAAGGGAAGAGGTCGCCTAGAAGATCTGGGAACCTAACTTGGACCCAGAGGATGTAACGTCCGTCTAAGAAATGGTAGACTCGGTGGTCCCTTCGGGGATAACGGTAATGAAGTTCAATGTTTTGTAATTAAGTGAAATTTTACACCTATATTAAAATTAATGAGAAAGTTAATACCAAAAGGGAAACTTTTTTTTTACAGACGTTGCAAAGATATCTCCTAACTGTCTCGAAATCTATTTTTAATTTTAAGTACGAATTGCATATATTGGTGCAGTACCACAAAATTTTTGTAGGTTGGTTCCTTAGTGGTAGTCCATACTCGTTGTTCGATCTTTCAGATAGAAAGATCAAAATTAAGTATCATATATAGAAAAAGGGTGGACCCAAAAGGTTTTGCTCTTGTACCACGAAAACCTGTTCCTAATACTCACCTGTGTACAAATGTGACTATAAAGGGGATTTTGCATCGGTTACACTGGGGTAGTCATCGACCCTATCTGTGAGTATCCGTTCGGAGTCGACGACTATAATCTTTCATCGGGACGGATACGAACCTGAAGAGACCACCGTCTCTGTCAATTCTTAGACAGACGTTACTCCCTCTGGACTCAAGTTCAGGAGCCGGTCCTTCTAGGAGACCTCTCCCTTACTGTGGGTGAGACTATAAGAACGGACCTCTTAAGGTACCTGTCTCCTCGGACCGTCCGACGTCAGGTACCCCGACGTTTCTCAGCCTGTGTTGACTCGTTGACTGTGAAGTACGATACGAATCAAAAGAAGGAATGAAATATTGTCCTAGAAGACGGTGACCTTTGGTTTTCCTCTAGTAATACTCAACTGTCGGAAAGTAAGCTTTGTTACTAGAAACTTCATTTAAGGGAGTTGATTAAGAAGACGACGGTAGACAATTGGACTCCAATTCTCTTCTTTTTTGAGGTTCTTTGTTGATAGATACCTTGTGTCAATATGTGATGGTACCGTCGTTAAAATCTGGTATTTTCTTAAAGGTTACAAAATTTAATTTTATACTCTCATACTTCTAATAAAAGGTAAGTCAGTAATAATAGAAAAAACCTGAATTTTCAAAGTCAAAATGGTCTAAGGAGTCTAGACAAAGAAAGACCATAAAACAAGTTTTCAACGGGAAAAAGGAGGGTGATCAAAACGAAGGGTCTTGTTTATTCGTAAAGATGATTGGTGCCGGACGTCAAACCGACCAAGGACTCGGCTCCAGAATCACGGACGAGTATGAGCCATTAAAAAGTTTTCCATCTTTTGGTCGAAGATCGAATCTCCCCTTTTCAAACGTGAAATAAACGGGACGTATATTACGAATAGACGTAAGTTTAACCATCAGGTAATTAATAAACTCTTGGATTTCTCGTTTCCTAAAAGGTAGTCGGAGGGTATCGTTGATACAGACATCCGAGTGGACTAAAATTATATAATCGGGGGAAAAGGAGTGAAAGACATAGTGTCACTTACCTTTTGACCTGTCGTAAATGAGAGATTTTAAAGTACTCGAGAAGTACAAGAAATTCCTCTGTAAATGAAATAACTTTCTCACTAACCTTTACCCAAAGTCACGTATTTATTAAACGAGACAAAGATTCGAATTTGCACTACGACTTCACCTCGAGTCCGGGACTCACCTCATAACAAAACTAATAGGGTCGGAGGGAAAAGTAAACCACAATGACAGTCAGAACCGTTTAACAAGGATTCCTCATGTTATGTACTCTAAAAGGTGTACGATGTTTATTATGGGACAGGAGTAGCAGACAGAAAAACGTGTATGTTGATAGAGTCCCTGTAGAAACACCGTGAAACACGTTAAAGTCGAATATTGTCGTGTTTTGTATCGGAGAAACCTACAACACCTATTTCTTCTTAGTCCCGTCACAAAGGTCTCAGTCGGTGTGAATAAAAGAGATATTCACCCTTTTCGACAGAAGAACTTACGTAACAGGAAAAAAGGTGTATCTAAGTTGGGGATGTCGTCCGGTTCCACTATCGTCTTATCTGACCTCCAAAGACCTTATACTCAACTCTACTCAATTCTCTTTCTAAATACTCTGTAGCACTACTGGAGAACAACCGTGATAGTTTACGAGAATACGTAGAACTAAGAAAGTGACAAGATATGAGAGTTTTAAAACCGATTCTAGGTAAGTCCTCCTAGATTGACTGTCTTTCGTGTTCAACACATGTTACAACAACATCAAATAAACGTTCATTTCATCAAAGACACGGATGAATAGAAAGGTAAATATTCTCGGGTCAAACCCCTCCTTATCAGTTCTTCTCAGATTCCCTATGGAAACTGGGAGGTGACCGAATAGACTCCTCTACCGGTGTTTCCTTCATTAGGTAACGGACCGTGTACCACCCAGAGTTTTATGTAAATGTGTAACTGATCGGAGACGTGACCATGGGATATGACGATCGACGAGAAATCACAAATTGACGTACTAAGAGTCTAAACCAGTCAATTGTGTGTCTGATTATGAATTTCAGACTCCAGAAGATGGATCCGTTCTTCTGTTATTTCTTTGAATACGGATATTATCCAATTGAAGGTATTATGATGACTAATCAGATCCTGGAACCATAAGGTCAAGAGATCATAGACTTGAGTAGAAAAGAGTACCCAACAGGGAAACAAGAATCCAGGGGAAACTGACCCAAGAAGATTAAGAGGGAGACTTTTTATAGGGTAGAGACTTGAGATCGGTAAAATACTGATATCGATAGTAGTAAACCTTTTTTTATGCACTTTGGTATATGTATGTTAGTTTTAGCTTGAGAGTATAACTAAGACATGGGAAAAACCGAGTCAAGTCAAGTCAAGTCAGCGAGTCAGTACAGGCTGAGACGCTGGGGTACTTAACGTCGTGCGGTCCGGAGGGACAGGTAGTGGTTGAGGGCCTCAGGTGAGTCTGAGTGCAGGTAACTCAGTCGCTACGGTAGGTCGGTAGGGTAGGAGACAACAGGGGAAAAGGAGGACGGGGGTTAGGGAGGGTCGTAGTGTTAGAAAAGGTTACTCAGTTGAGAAGTGTACTCCACCGGTTTCATGACCTCAAAGTCGAAATCGTAGTAAGGAAGGTTTCTTTAGGGTCCCAACTAGAGGAAGTCTTACCTGACCAACCTAGAGGAACGTCATGTTCCCTGAGAGTTCTCAGAAGAGGTTGTGGTGACAAGTTTTCGTAGTTAAGAAGTCGTGAGTCGGAAGAAGTGTCAGGTTGAAAGTGTAAGTATGTACTGGTGTCCTTTTTGGTATCGGAACTGATCTGCCTGGAATCATCGGTTTCATTACAGAGACGAAAACTTATACGATAGATCCAACCAGTATTGAAAAGAAGGTTCCTCATTCGTAGAAAATTAAAGTACCGACGTTAGTGGTAGACGTCACTAAAACCTCGGGGGTTTTTATTTCAGACTGTGACAAAGGTGACAAAGGGGTAGATAAAGGGTACTTCACTACCCTGGCCTACGGTACTAGAAGTAAAAGACTTACAACTCGAAATCCGGTTGAAAAAGTGAGAGGAGAAAGTGAAAGTAGTCCTCCGAAAAATCGAGGAGAAGTGAAAGACGGTATTCCCACCATAGTAGACGTATAGATTCCACTAACTATAAAGAGGGTCGTTAGAACTAAGGTCGAACACAAAGAAGGTCAGGTCGCAAAGAGTACTACATGAGACGTATCTTCAATTTATTCGTCCCACTGTTATATGTCGGAACTGCATGAGGAAAAGGATAAACCTGGATCAGACAACAAAGTACAGGTCAAGATTGACAACGAAGGACTGGACGTATGTCTAAGGAGTTCTCCGTCCAATCCACCAGACCATAAGGGTACAGAGAGTCTTAAAAGGTGTCAACTAACACTAGGTGTGTCAGTTTCCGAAACCGTATCAGTTATTTCGTCTTCCTCTACAAAAAGACCTTGAGAGAACGAAAAAGGTACTAGGTCGCCTACAACCGTTAAACTAGAGACCAAGGAGACGGAAAAGATTTTGGTCGAACTTGTAGTCCTTCAAGTGCCAAGTGCATAACGACTTCGGACCGGACCTCTTAAAACTCGTAATGAAATGATCGCACACTCTACTCACTTTGACACGCCATCAAACTCGTAAAAAACCATAACGGAAAGAAACACTAACCTTACTTTTGACTGGAAAAGATTAGGACACCGGTGACGACTCAAAAGGTTTAAACGACCGTATAACTCACGTCGTGAAAGTGTCGTAGTAGAAAGTCCTAAACTTTGTCGAGTTGACCTCAAGTAGTGGAGGTGATCGAAACAAACATCACTACGAAAGATTCCGGGTGAACTGAAGTGTAAGGTCCTACAGACCGAGATCTAATCACTAGTGTGGTAGTACTAATAGACCCAGCACTTCTAGAAAAAACATGTCAAGAAAGCACATAAGACCGGTGGAGAATAATTATAGAAGACGAAGACAATCCAGGTCTAGTAAAGAGAGGAAATAACTCGGGTAGAAACGTACTTTACAAGGGAACCATAGAGATTAAAAGAACTTCTCTAGAGATCAGAAAGGGTACAACAAGAAAAGGAGCTAAAGAAACGTAACTAGTGACTTCTTTCGAAAGAATAGAGAAGAACGGTAAGAGACCTAGAGACGTAAGTCTACGAATATAGAAAGGAAAAGAGGAAACGAAAAACCGAGTTCGATGGTGATTATTTATCTTCGTGAAGATTCATGGTCTTACACTTTACGGAATAAGTGTCAAAGACATATAAGGACACATAAAGAGAAAATTAATCATACGACCGAAATATAGAGGGAAACATAAATATAGGTCACTTGAACCTTGAGAAAAGGGTCTGAAAACGTACTTAATGGTAAATAGCAAGTCTTGAGGTGAATTCGTCATGGAACAGTTAATCTGGGTAGAACCGGAACGAAAGATTTCAACAAAGACGGATGAAAGATATAAACGAGAATAAAAAAGGGAGTGTCGTGTTAAATAATGATAAAATCATTAAACGATCAATTGTAAAAAACCAGATAAAGGAGGGGTCCTATCGTTTAAATTACTCTGATCTTTGATTCAAAATCTGTCTATCTATAACTATATATAACTTACTTATAAATTTACGACGTTCTGGTAGTTTTTAAAGTTTTTCTTTGTAGGTACAATATGAACGAGGAAACTCCCTTTAACCTCTTTACATCTATAAGTCTTTTTGGAGTCTTGTGACAAATTAACCGAAAAAGAGTTTATCGAGATATAACTAAATTATAAACTACTAGAACAACTAAAAAACTTAAAGTTTAAGATTGAAACAATGTGAACTCGAACTTAAATTTAAGTTACAGTGTGACGTCATCTGGATTCAGTGATACATCTTATACTAGGTGACAGTTTACTTGAAGATAAGGACTGGGTCCTTTTTAACCCTAACTACCACGGTCTGATATTAGCTACGTTCAAGTAAAGGTGTGAGTAGAGTAACCCCTCTAAGGTACGTCTTCCTTTTCCGTTGGCTGAGGTCATAAGAACGGCCCTTTTAGGGTACCTGTCTCCTTGGAGCACCCGATGTCAGGTACCCCAGCGTTTCTCAGCCTGTTCTGACTTCGTTAAAACGTGTGTGCGTGTCATTCGCATTCCCTGAACGAACTACCAAGTCGCCATTTCTTAAGAGGACGTTACGTCCTCGACGTCTTCTACGTCAAAGTTAGGGACCCAACCCTTCTAGGTTTCCTCCTCCTTTGACGTTGGGTGCGGTCATAAGAACGGACCTCTTAGGGTACTTGTCACCTCGGACCGTCCGATGTTGTAGTCCAGCGTGTCTTACCCTGTGCTGACTTTACTGACTCGTGGGTACGGGGCGTGAAATGTTCCTGTCTTAGATTATCCTCAAATCGTCACAATCGTCGACACGTCAGAACAGGTCGAGACGCTGAGGTGCCTGTCATCAGACGGTCCGAGGAGACAGGTACCTTAAGAGATCCGTTCTTATGACCTCACCCAACGGTGAGGGGAGAGGTTCCCTAGAAGGGCTGGGTTCCTAGTTTGGACCCAGAGGACGTAACGTCCGTCTAAGAAACGACAGACTCGGTCAAATGTATATAGTCTTTCTATTGATTTTATATATGATTTATACGATACTATTAAGGTAATAGTGTCGACTCTTCCTTGTCACTTTTTATAATGAATTGATGGTAATACTGTATCAATGAAATGTATCTCGGTGACCTGTGAAAAAAAATTGAATCTAATAAAGTAAGTTGTAAATTTAGAACGAGAACTTTTTACAAAAGGTTTCATGCCTATGTTAATCGATACCGAAGGTATAACCGAGTCTACTATCCATACCGAGTTTTTACTCGGTATTTAACCTGACTCCAAAACAGTAGACCTACGTACAAACGAGTATATATTATCACTTTTGAAACTGATAACGTAAAATAACAAAAATATCCAAGACCCTCCGTTTTAAAAATTTTTGTTCTAGTGGTAATTACTTAAATTACTTGCACTTGGCATTCTTCATAACCACGTTAAATGGATTTTTTCACACTTTTGAAAAAAGTACAAAATTTGTCATAAGATTATCGAAAAAACCACGACATTTATCGTATGTTATTTGGTATCTTAATTTAATGTCCCGTCTACTGAACCGTATACTTATGTGGATTTCCTTTAGTTGGGACTTATAAGTAACCTTCCTGACTACGACTTTGACTTCGAGGTTATGAACCCGGTGGACTACGCTTCTCGGTTGAGGAACCTTTTCTGGGACTACGACCCTTTCTAACTTCCGTTTTATTCCCCTACTGTCTCCTACTCTACCTACCTATCGTAGTGGTTGAGCTACCTGTACTCAAACTCGGTTGAGGTCCTCTATCACTTCCTGTCTTTTCGGACCACACGACGTCAGGTACCCCAACGTTTCTCAGTCTATACTGAATCACTGACTTGTTGTTACTGTAGATATATATTATGTGAGTCGTACTAGTTCTATTCTTTGTAGACTTAGGTAACGAGGGTTTCAAGGGAGACGAGGAGATAGGACCCAAGGAGACTTGAAGAACAAGGATTCGTCGGATATTAACCGAAAGACACACATAAAACCATCTCAAAATACATTTATTTAATATACGATATGTACTATAAGTACCGTTCCTACTTAGAGTTTTATTAATACGGCTCACTTTTTTCGGTTTGTTCTTTTCTTATATAAAAGTCATCAAAAAATTAGGTCCCTCAAAATACCATGATAAATACAAGTACAAAATAGTTTTCTTCTGGAATATTAATCAAATCATTTGACAGGTAATTAAAACTTTTTTTATTTTTAAGATTATTAAAACGTTTCAATCACAGTGATCGTTTTGGAGTACATATAGTTAATATGTCTTTGATCGATTACCGGTTCACTTTCACTTTCACAATCAACGAGTCAGGACAGACTGAGACGTTGGGATACCTGACATCGGGCGGTCCGAGACGATAGGTACCTTAAGAGGTCCGTTCTTATGACCTCTCCCAACGGTACGGGAGGAAGTCCCTTGGAAGGTTAGGTCCCTAGTTTGAGTCCAGAGAATGTGACGTTCGTCTAAGAAATGGCAAACTCGATGGACCCTCCGGACAAAATAGTTCTCTTCTGGAATATTAATCAGATCATTTGAGTTAATTAAAACTTTTTTATTTTCTAAGATTATTAAAAAGTTTCAATCACAGTGGTCGTTTCGGACAATTGTTAAGGGACCCTCATTTTTGTCTTAACCCCATTATTTTAATTGAGAAAAAACAAAAGGAAACACGAGTCGACTTACAGTGAATGAGTGGCCCTCAGTATACGTCTCCGGAACTTAGACCGTGAAGTCTGACCGTAACTTCCAACCTTCACCGGCACAGTCGTGGAGTCGAAACGCCCGACACACGTCGTGTGCCGTGAGTTCAGTTCTGTCGTCACCGCCCAGTGCACGTCTCTGTTGCATGGGCCGTGACTCTAGACCTCGGAACCCGTCGTGTCGTCACGGTCGGAGCGCTCTGAGGCGGGGGAGAGCCCTACTGTTCTGCCATATTTCGTCGGAGCGGTCCCTCTCGTCCTTCACACACGAGATCTCGTCCCCAGGGGTTGGAGACTCTAGATTACGAACTACTAGACTCCACCTCAACGCCTTCACCTTCAATCAGCGTGAGAGTACATACAGGTTGAGACGCTAAGGTACCTGACGACGGACAGGACGACGAGACAGGTACCTTAAAAGGTCCGTTTTCATGACCTCGCCCAACGGTAACGGAAGAGGTCCCTTAGAAGGTCTGGCCCTCTAACTCGGGTCCAGAGGGTATAACTTCCACCTAAGAAATGGTCGACTCGGTGTTCACTTCGGACCACATTATTACTATCTTTATTTCAGTGTTAACTGCATCGCGTGAACTTAGTAGGGTTTGGTGGGGGTAGCGTTGGGACCAGACACCTTGTTAACAGAAAGTACTTTGACCAGGGACCACGGTTTTTACAACACCCGATGACGAGATCTTATATTCCAGTGTGAAGAAGTTAGAAATTAGGTTCTTCTTTCGAAAGACGTAAGGTGTATATATCATATCTACTAAAATAAACGTTTTGTCTTTATCTCTGTGTCTATATGTCTTGTTTGTATCTCTGTGGTTCACCTCTTTCTCCCTCCCAAGTTACTTAGCCTTCTAACCTTAATTGTGTATATGTACAAACTATCGTGCCTACTGTATCTGCCCCGAAGGAACCACTGAGTCGCAATTCTTAGGCGGACGTCACGTCCTCGGTGTTTTCTACGTCCAAGGTAGGGACCCGACCCTTTAGGGGACTTCCTCCTGTATCGTTGGGTGAGGTCGTAAGAACGGACCGCTTAGGGTACCTGTCTCCTCGGGTCACCCGATACCAGATATCCCAGTGTCTCAGTCTGTCCTAACTTCACTGAATCGTGTGTACGTATTTTGTCTATTGATAACTCTTAGAAGACATATCGAGTCCACTGAGGTGAGTTACCACTGGGATTTACCCTTCTTTTAGGTTTTATCTGCCCTATGTACATATGCATATCGACTAAGTGAAATGACACGTTATCTTTGATTGTTATAACATTTCGTTGATATGGGTTATTTTTAATCACACAAAAAAATTCCCATTTCGAAAGAAAACGAAGAATTGAGTTGATCCAGAGTAAGATAAACGTGATCGTTGTGGTCTATCTTTCGGTGATCAGTCCCTGGTTAAACTGTACCAGTCATAGTAATCTCTTCTTTTCCTTAGAATTTGTTCACCAACTTAGTTACCCCACTTAAGGGGTTACAGAATCTAGATTGGTAAATTTAAAGTCATTCTGAAGTATCAGATTATTGAAATGAATTTTTCACTATCATTCTTGTTGAGTTATGAGATATTAAGTTGAAATCGGTTTTTAGAGTCTTTTCTTATTTACTTTTGATTTTTTATATTACAGTCAAAGAAAGAAAAATATCCTTTAATAACTTGGACTGAACGTTCTAAGAATCGTTTTTAGGACGGTCACTCTTTTTGATAACCTTCGGACTTTCTCGTCACAAGAAAAAGTAGAACTCGTTTAATAATTTTATAATAAAAATACAAAAGTAACATCTACGGAGTAGAGACAAGTCACTAGAGTCTAAAAGGTACTCTTAAGACTGGTTTTAAGAGTTTAAGAAATTACTGTCCGTTAAGATGAGAGGATTTAATATAAAAATCTATTAAAAATTCACTAATATTATTGAAAATTAAGACGGATAACTGTGTAGAGTTACATACCCATTGATTTACTTTCGACTTCCTAACTAACGTACGTACATATTTAATTCAATAAGGGGAACCTAAGTAACGAAAATATTAGGTAAACACTAGAGATGAATTTCTGGTATAATGTAGAGTTGGATATAGAGTCAGATTTCTACCACCAGTATTAAAGGTTAGGATTTTGAAGGTATAGACGGACCTTTGTAACCACTGAGAGATTATTCAGAGGGAATAGTACATCGATTCTTTGTGTCTAAAGTTCTGTTTGACAGGTGGTCACTACTTCTTATCTCCACTTCTCTTTCAGTCTAAAGTCAACAATACAAAGACTAAATTTTGTAGGAATTGTCTCCTTTAGAGTCACAAAAACTCTTGTATCTTAACATGACTTAATATCTACCCGTACGATAGTCTCTTCTTTTCCATCTATTATTTTACTTAACGTTTACTATTCTTGAAGTGGTCAATTTCCCTTCCCGTAAGGTCTTGATTCTTTATTGCACATGTTTACGTAAACGTTTCAATTGTCTTGTGTAAGAAAACTAATCACTATGTTAAGAAGAACCTGAAAACGTTTGGAACCTTTTTAGAAACAATTTTAAAGAAGATCTCGTGTTTGGATACCAACGGTCCACCTTCCTACCCCTTTTCTCTGTTAATCCCTCAAACCCTAGTTGTACATGTGAGACGATATAAATTTTACGGATTAGTTGTTTCAACATGATGTATCGTGTCCCAAGAGCCGAGTTACAATATACCGTCGGTCCTACCCTCCCCTCAAGTCCTCTCTTATCAATGTACATATACATAGTGACTCAGGGAAACGACAGGTAGACTTTGATAGTGTTGTAACAATTGTCCGATATGAAGTTATGTTTTATTTTTCAAATTTAATTTTTTTGTTAATAAAGAAGTTGAAACTAAATAGAGTGATTTTAAAATTTCTTGTAAAAATAATTAGTTCACTATGTACAGTGACTAAAAATAATTAGTTAACTATATATAGTGAAGAAGTAATTATTTTCATCTAAGAAAGAGGGTCTTTACAACCGTTATATGTTGACTGGAATCGGTGGAAAAAGTAAACGAGGGAGAGACGTACATTGACGTATATAACGTTTTAAAGACCGAACTAACACAGGATCACTCTTCTCTCGGTATTTTTAAATTAAGTTTAGTCGTTTGAAAGTCTTTGATGTGCTTTATCAATTGCTCTCTAAGTAAAAGTATCCCAAATTCTTAACAAAACCTTTGGTCTCAACACTTTCCCGGTTCCTAGTAAAAACGTTTAAGAGACATAAACTTCAAATTCTCTTCCTTCGTCCTCCCTCAGCCATAAACGTCATATATGACTTAAACCCTTGACGTTACACAGTCTATCTAGTAAACCTCAAACAAACGTGTATTGTGGGGACATGGGACCCACTGTTTACAGTCTTGTCAACTCCAGTTACTAGTCTGATAGTCTCGTAGTTTTAATTCTCAGAACTTGTAAGTTAAAGTGATCCCTCAACACACACACACACACATACACACACGTACATACACACACATGAGTCAGTACAGACCAAGAAACCCTGGGGTACCTAACATCGGGCGGTTCGAGTAGACAGGTACTCTAAGACGTCCGTTCTTATGACCTCTCCCAACGGTAACGGAGGAGGTCTCCTAGAACGGCTGAGTCTCTAGTTTAGGAGTAAAGGACACAGAGGAGAAAACAACCGTCTAAGAAAGAGTTGCCGAGTTACGAACTCGGCAACTCTTTCGGGAAATATATGTATATCTATCTATCTATCGATAAGACGTATACGTCTGGTAGGAGTCTTTTGTAATTACATGTGAAAGAATGACATGAGAAAGGTCGATACAGAATAATGACAGTGTACATTTGAGGGACTGAAATAAGAGTCGAACGAAGAAGACCTGAGAGTCTTACAGGAACGAAGGAAGGAATTAGGTAAATTATAGACAGACTAAACTGTATTCAAAGTGTAGAGGGTCCCGTAAAGACCTAGGGAAGTCAAAAGTTTTTCGAGCGTGGGAGTGACAGGAGAAGAGGTCGTGATACAAGACAAGCGGAGTCAGGTGGAAATTTCCATCAGACGTGGCACTGTAGTTCTAAATACCTAGGTAGTAGAAGGGTCCACCGAGTCACCATTTCTCGGGTGGACGGTTACGTCCTCTACGTCCTCTACACTCAAGTTAGGGAACCAGTCTTTCCAGGGGACCTCCTCCCGTACCGTTGGGTGAGGTCATAAGAACGGACCTCCTAGGGTACCTGTCTCTTCGGACCTGCGGATGGTAGGTACCCTAGTGTTTCTTAGTCGTACTGACTCCCTCGCGAACGGTGAACGGTAGAGGAGTGATCTAGTGTGTAAAACTTACCGTTACTATGTTATTGAATGGACACAAAGTACTTCACACCAAAGACTTTATCTAGTTTGGTAAACAATGTAGGAGTTATGTATAAACTACTAAGTTACATACTTACTATTTTACAGTCAGAACTCTTGGTAGAGTCCCTTTTCGATGGTGGAGTTCTATTCTAAAACTGAAAGAAAGACCATAACTACAAAGATAACCACTACAGTTCTTAACCTCTCCTCCTCCAAAACACTACCGTGGAGAAGAGGGTCTTTCTTGTAATCTTCTTTGGTCTTTACCTCGACAACGTTATCACATTTGGTACTCTACCGGGTCGTCTCCTTGTCACGGACTAAGGTTGACGGATGTGGAGGAGGAGACGTCTGTCTTCGATCTCGTTGGAGTATCTTTTCACAGTTCTATGTTACCTCTATTCCTTGACCTCTTAAATCTTAATTTGACCTAATCCCGAAGTTCGGTATGTGGTATTGATCTCAGACCTACAAATTAAAGATATTAAAGTCATCTTTAATTCTATTCACAATCAGAGAGTTAACACAGACTGAGAACCACTGGGGTACCTGATATGTATCGGACGGTCCGAGGAGACGAGTACCTTAAGAGGTCCGTTCTTATAACCTCACCCAACGGTAAGGAAAGAGGTCCCCTAGAAGGACTGGGTCCCTAACTTGGGTCCAGAGGACGTAACCTCTGTCCGAAAAATGATAAACTCGATGATCCCTTTTGGGACCTTAATTCTTTCGTTTCAAAAATTCACCGAACAGAAGTTATTGGTTTCGTCAAAACTATAGACTATCAACAATTGTAAATAACTTATGAAGAATACAAAGATCCGAGAATTTATATAATATATACATCCATTGTAACATGTCCGAAGGACCAACGAGTGACCATTTCTTAGACGGACGGTCACGTCCTCTGCACCCAAGTTTTGGACCCAGCCCTTCTAGGGGACCTTATCCTTTACTATTGAGTCAGGTCATAAGAACGGACCCTTCAGGGTACCTGTCTCTTCCGATCGTATGATGTCGAGTACCCCAACGTTTTCTCAACCTGTGACGACTCGTTGATTTGTTGTGATAACATATTAATACAAGTAAAATTTCTATTCTTTAAACTCAGTACCTCTACAATTCAGTGAGACACCATTCCAGTTTGTCGACGATTGGCGTTCTTCGTCGTACACTTGAGTCCAGTCTTACTTTTAGACAACGAGGCTTACATCTAAATCTAAAACAATTTATCGACTAATGTTTTTTGTGTCAAAATGTCTGATTTACCTTTAATCAAACATTGGGTGAAGGGACGTTTAGAAGTGATGACAAGATGGTCTAAGGTGTTTATTTACAGTCTGATACATTTTGAATTCCTGGTCGTGTTAACCACCGTCAAACCTAAGACTCTTATAGTTTACAAACCCCAAACCGTGTAGGAGGATTGTGTAAAACGGTTCTAAAAAAGGGAATTAAAAATTTAGGGACACATCAAGTTCCCTTTATATTATGTAAGGACTAAGTAAATGCAAATTGAGTAGTTCTGAAATCATTCTCAATAGAATACCGGTTTTCGGCAAAAGGGAGACTCCTTCAGTACATGACTGTAGATTGATGTAGGTTTCTCGTTTCTAGCTCTATAGAAGATTGTGACTTGTTTCGATTTCACCGAAGATGTATTTTTCCTTGTGTAAACTCAGTCAACATCACTCCACCTACTTGGATCTCGGACAATATGTCTCACTTCATTCAATCTTTCTCTTTTTGTTTATAGGGTATAAATACACATATATATACCTTAGATCTTTTGGTCATGACTTCTTTACCTTTGGTCATGTCTCTTCTTTACCTTTCCGTCTGTATATCTTACCTGAACACCTGTGTCGCCCCCTACCTCTCCCACCCTACTTGACTCTCTCTTAACCGTGTATATACGATAGCACACATTTTATCGATCGATCACCCTTCGACGATATGTTGTGTCCCTCGGGTCGACCGGGAGACACTACTGGATCTCTCCACCCTACCCCACCCTCCGAGTTCACCCTCTCATATACATATACGTATATATATGTATATATGTTAATACTGACTAAGTGTAACTACATACCGTCTCTAACGGTGTTGTGACATTTAATTAATAGAAGGTCAAATTTTTGTTGTTGTTTTTTTCACCGAAGATTTTGACCTTTCGGTCATCTGATAACCCGAAATATCACCGTAACAACCTCCTGGGATAGTTACCTGGTATACCGGAACAAACTTAGACGTTGGGTATCACATAAAACTAATACTTTATTACTTTTGTAAGTAAAAATTTCATATATTTTCGTCTTAAAAGTATGTTCTATAAACACATGGGTAGGTGCTCTTTATACCACGGAGTCTACCATTTCTTAGACGGACGTTACGTCCTTTGGTCCAATCTAGGGACTCTGTCCTTCTAGGTAGGGGACCTCTTCCCTTACAATTGGGTGAGGTTATAAGAACGGACCTCTTAACGTACCTCTCTCTCGGACCTCCCGATGTCAGGTACCCCAGTGTTTCTCAACTTGTGCTGACTCGATGATTGTGAGTGAAAAAGTCAAAGTAATGGACTTTACATCAGTCAACATTCCATAGAATTGACAGATCTTGGTTCGAGAAATTTTTTGATTACCTAATTCTTTATTTTTTTTATAAGGAAATTTTACGGATTTTTACACATCTTTTATTTATACAAAAAAGTGTGTCTCTGAGTTGTCATTACAGTCCAAGATTCATAAGTTGTATAAGACCAAACTACGGATAGAAAGAATTATTAGTTTCTCTATGGAGAGTCCGGAACAATTGTAGTAGAATCAATGAATCACCTCTGAAGGGACCGTCAGGTCACCAATTCTGAGACACGAAGGTTACGTCTCCCGCACTTAAGTTAGGGACTAACCTCTTGATTCTAGGGTTTATGATGCGTTATACCGGTTTTCTTCATATCTCAATGGGTCACTTTATAAAGAACCAACGAAGGTTGAAAACCGGGGATACTTATTTCGACGATATTTGTAAACACGCATCGAAGAATGTACCTATTCAAAGTTTATAGATTCTCACACTAATGACCCAACATACTAGTCTCGTACAAATAAAAACATTCTTTGTCGGTTTTACAAAAAGTTTTACGGAAGAGATGACACATTATCTATGAATAATAAAATAACAGTAGAACTCCCGGACGTACGATTCACCGAAGTCAGCACAGACTGAGAAACCCTGGGATACCTGACATCGGGTGGTCCGAGGAGACAGGTACCCTAAGAGGTCCGTTCTTATGACCTAAGCAACGGTACGGGAGGAGGTCCCCTAGAAGGGTTGGTACTCCGACTTGAAATCAGAGAATATATGCGACATACCCTCTACCCAAGAAATGGTAATCGTACTGGACCCTTCGGGTTTACAGTAGAACTCAGTGGAAATTATGTCATTGATCTTTTTACGAGTAAAAATACAGAATAAACGAGCAACACTTAATGTGTTAATATAAACGCATACACACACACACTGTCACACATAGTGTTACCATCACTACAAAATTATCGGGGAGTACGGAGAGTAGAAGGAAAAGAGGAAGGGACGTGGTGTCTACCCTTTAATTGTACGTAGAATTCAGGTGACGAATATTAACCCCTCTTATTTCGGATATGTGTCTCTAAAGAGTGAGTATTGACTAATGAAGAGTTAAAGTATCGACAAACCAATTAAATACCAACAAGTCAAGTCAAGTCAAGTCAGTGAGTCAGTGCAGGCTGAGAAACGCTGGGATACTTAGCGTCGTGTAGTCCGGAGGGACAGGTTGTGGTAGAGGACCTCAAGTGTGTCTGAGTGTAGGTAGCTCAGGCACTACGGTAGGTCGGTAGAGTAGGAGTCAGTAGGGGAAGAGGAGGACGGGGTTAGGGAGGGTCGTAGTCTCAGAAAAGGTTACTCAGTTGAGAAGCGTACTCCACCGGTTTCATGACCTCGAAGTCGAAATCGTAGTAAGGAAGGTTTCTTTAGGGTCCCAACTAGAGGAAGTCTTTCCTGACCAACCTAGAGGAACGTCAGGTTCCCTGAGAGTTCTCAGAAGAGGTTGTGGTGTGAAGTTTTCGTAGTCAAGAAGCCACGAGTCGGAAGAAGTGTCAGGTTGAGAGTGTAGGTATGTACTGGTGACCTTTTTGGTATCGGAACTGATTTGCCTGGAATCAGTCGTTTCATTACAGAGACGAAAACTTATATGATAGATCCAACCAGTATTGAAAAGAAGGTTCCTCATTAGTAGAAAATTAAAGTACCGACGTTAGTGGTAGACGTGACTAAAACCTCGGGGTTTTTTATTTTAGACTGTGACAAAGGGGTAGATAAAGGGTACTTCACTACCCTGACCTACGGTACTAGAAGTAAAAGACTTACAACTCGAAATTCAGTTGAAAAAGTGAGAGGAGAAAGTGAAAGTAGTTCTCCGAAAAATCGAGGAGAAGTGAAAGTCGGTATTTCCACCATAGTAGACGTATAGACTCCAATAACTAAAGAGGGCCGTGAGAACTAAGGTCGAACACGAAGAAGGTCGAGTCGCAAAGAGTACTACATGAGACGTATCTTCAATTTATTCGTCCCACTGTTATATGTCGGAACTGCGTGAGGAAAAGGATAAACTTGTTCGGACAACAAGGTACAGGTCAAGATTGACAACGAAGGACTGGACGTATGTCTAAGGAGTTCTCCGTCCAATCCACCAGACCATAAGGGTATAGAAAGTCTTAAAAGGTGTCAAATAACACTAGTTGTGTCAGTTTCCGAAACCGTATCAGTTATATCGTCTTTATCTACAAAAAGACCTTGAGAGAACGAAAAAGGTACTAGGTCGCCTACAACCGTTAAACTAGAGACCAAGGAGACGGAAAAGATTTTGGTCGAACTTGTAGTCCCTCAAGTGCCAAGTGCATAACGACTTCAGACTGAACCTCTTGAAACTCGTAATGAAATGATCGTACAGTCTACTCACGTTAACACACCATCAAACTCGTAAAAAACCGTAACGAAAAGAAACCCTAACCTTACTTTTGACTGGAAAAGGTCAGGACACCAGTGACGACTCAAAAGGTTTAAACGACTGTATAACTCACGTCGTGAAAGTGTCGTAGTAGAAAGTCCTAAACTTTGTCGAGTTGACCTTAAAGTAGTGGAGGTGATCGAAACAAGCATCACTACGAAAGATTCCGGGTGAACTGAAGTATAAGGTTCTACAGCCCGAGATCTAATCACTAGTGTAGTAGTACTAATAGACCTAGCACTTCTAGAAAAAACATGTCAAGAAAGCACATAAGACCGGTGGAGAAGAATTATAGAAGACGAAGACAATCCAGGTCTGGTAAAGACAGGAAATAGCTCGGGAAGAAACGTACTTTACAAGGGAACCATAGAGATTAAAAGAACTTCTCTAGAGATCAGAAAGGGTAAGACAACAAAAGGAGATAAAGAAACGTAACTAGCGACTTCTTCCGAAAGAATAGAGAAGAACGACAAGAAACCTTGAGACATAAGTCTACGAATATAGAAAGGAAAAGAGGAACCGAAAAACGGAGAGAAGAAAAGTGTCGATAAACCTTCCGGAGAGGTCTGTCGGTAAAACGAAAAAAACGTAAAGAAAAGGTACCCCTATCAGAACTAGGGACAGAGGACATGTTACAGTGCTTGGAGTAAGGTATCAAGTAGTCCGTGAGATAGATAGTCTAGATCCGGGAATTTACATAAAGAGTGAAGGTGACATATTAGTATTCCCTAAACTAAATCCAGTATGGACTTACCAGATCGCCAAAAGGGATAAAAGAAGTTAAACTCAGACTTAGACCATTATTCCTCAAGTACTAGACTCGGTGTCAGTCTAGGACCAGAGCAAAAACAACTGACATATCTCGAAGAGGTAGAAGCCGACGTTTCTTATCTTAGTTAGACTAAAACCACAACTGGTAGACCACTACAGGTACACATCTCAGAAGAGAACACAACAACCTTCTCACACAAACGATACTGGTCACGTAAAAGAACCGTTTTGAGATAATCAGAAACGGGACGAAGTAAGGCGTAAGGTTCCGGTTTAAATGGACAATGAGGTCCACAAAGAACTGAAGACTGAAAACGTAAGGTCAGGGGATATTAGTTTTCCTGTAGAAAAAACCCACAATCAAGATTTTCCAGAACATCCAGAAGTATTTTGGCAAGTTGAAGTCAAAGAAGTCGTAATGACCAACCCCGTATCTGAACCTATTCACACTATAACTTACCAAACGGAACCTCTACTTGTCTCTAGTAAGACAGCAAAAACTCTAACGTAGGTTCATGACGTAAAATCTGAGAAAACAACTGGTACTACCTCTGAGGTAAAGAAGACTCCCTAAGGACGGGCATCATCATCTATATTACCAGTAGACTCAATTTAAGTGGGTAAGGTCAGGTCTGCAAGTGGGAACGGTTGAGAACAAACTGTAAGTGGGAAAGGTAGAGAACGGTACCTGGACTGTAAGGTCCAAGGATACGTTATAACGAGAAATGTCGTAACCTAGAACGAAGATAGTGGTCAGTGTAGGTGTTGACCCATAACAAAAACGAAACCGAGGCAGGGAAGTAAGAAAGACCTCAATAAAGAGGTGACTAGAGGTCATCGTATAACCCGTGGATGACTGGACCCCTCAAGGAGAAAGCCATAGGATAGTAAAATGGAAAAGTATGACAAGTACCCCAAGAGTTCCGTTCTTAAGACTTCACCGAACGGTAAGGGAAGAGGTCACCTGGTGTAAGACAGTCTGGAGAGGTGGTACTGGGTGGGTAGAACCGAACGGGGTGTCCGTACCGAACCAAAGTAACTCAACCTGTGCCGACACCAGGATCACACTAATCTAACTGATCAAAAGACACTCATACCAAAGCCACACAGACGGGAGACTACGGGAGAACGTCGTGGATGGCAGAATAAACCCAAAGAGAATGGAATATTAAGGGGATACATGGAATATTAAAATAATGGAATATTAAAGAGAATGGAATATTAAAGAGAATGAAATATTAAGGGGATATATGGGGTACCGTTCCCTGAAGGGTCCCCTTAATATTACACAAGACTTTATTAGTATTCACCTCTTAAACTACACACACGGTAATAAACTAAAACGAGTGGAAGTTATGTCACTTTTAGACAGGAGATTTAGAATTTGTAATTAGAATCTGAAATCACAGGAATCGCGTAAAATAAATATCGGGACTTTAATTTTCCACGAAAGAGGAACCTTCTTTTCGATACTGGTTGGATCTGTCGTATAATTTTTCGTCTCTGTAATGAAACCACTGTTTCCAGGTAGATCAGTTTCGATACCAAAAAGGTCATCAGTATATACCTACACTCTCAAGCTGATATTTCTTTCAACTCACTGCTTCTTAACTACGAAAACTCGACACCATAACCTCTCAGGGAACCTGATGTTCCTCTAGGTTGGTCAGGTAGTATTTCTTTTAGTCAGAACTTATAAGTAACCTTCCTGACTATCACTTCGACTTCAAGGTTATGAAACCGGTGGACTACGTTTCTTAACTGAGTAACCTTTTCTAGGACTACGACCCTTTCTAACTTCCGTCCTCCTCTTCCCCTACTGTCTCCTACTCTACCGACCTACCGTAGTGGTTGAGTCACCTGTACTCAAACTCATTCGAGACCCTTAACCACTACCTGTCCCTTCGGACCGTACGAAGTCAGGTTCCCCAGTGTTTCGCAATCTGCACTGACTCACTGACTTGACTTGATTTGACTAAGTATAAGACCGGTACCGGAGGTGAACAGTATAAGTATATATAACACTGGAAGTAGTAGGAGTGATTTCCTATATTAATTTTCACTAACCAAATGAACTTTATCGATATATATATATGTACATATGTCCTACCACCACCACTATATCAACGACGGCAGATACCCCAGCATATGTCAGCCTGTACTGAGTTCGCTGAATCGTCGTCGTCGTCGTACACATTGTGTATCGAGACTCTTCATCCCCGACACCGTTTTAATACCTGTAACAGTCGTCCGTATGATCCCTAAATCCGAGACACGTTCTTTCTCCCCATGTTCGACTCCAGTCGTTCCTATACACTTCTGGTATCTTCCTTGTGTGAAGGGAATTACGGTCCTGTCAAGTCTTTGGTGGCGGTAGATGGAGAGAGGAAGGAGTGGTTCCTAAGACTCGGTCCCTGAATCTAGTAAGGGTAGACCAGTATTCCCTTCCCCTTCTACTCCGATCTCTTTAAGAATATCTCATATTCATCAATGGGTTTCCCCTGACTCGAGTTTGTCCCAGACTGACTCAGTGTAATTTATTATTCGAATACAAACGACATTGTTGACTTTATCTTCAAAATACTTGTTTTATTGAAGAAAATACCTCTTTAATTTTCTTTTAATGAAAGTCACATAGACACATTCACACACAGGAGTGGTTGAAAGATCCACACGGTAGTTGAAACCTCTTTGTGTACAAGATAAGTAAAAGAGTCTATAGACGTTCTCGTCTTAGCAGAGAAAGGATCAGAGTTCATACACTCAGTGGTCAGAGTGTTAAAGGGAACAGTCTTTCGAATCAAAATAGGATCTTATACAGGGAGTAAGAAGTGTAGGTTAAAAAGTACTTCACAATGACTAAAATAGAGTCTTTATAAAGGCCGTAACCTAGAAAAAGATAAAGGTGACGGAGACACTGGGAGTAGTACGGAGTTTTGATAACGGTGTAGATAAATAATAAGATGTAAAGTTTAAAGAAAGAGAAGAGAGGTTACATCACGGTCCATAGAAAGGGGTTTTCACTTAAATTAAAAGAAAGAGGAGACAAATGTTGAATGCGATTGAAGAATGACTGGTGTCATATTTTAAGGTTGTTGAGTGGTACTATAAGTCTCGGGCAGTGGTGTACAAGATAGCGACCAGAAGGGGAGTCGTGAGAAACGAACTAGGTTAGTGTTCTTTGAAGAGTAACAAGTGACAGATGTTTTAGATAAGTGTTTTAGATAACGGGAGACTCAAGATGTACCGATTGACAGGGTAAATGGGTAGTTAATATCGATAAATCGATGTCACTGACATACGACTTCAAAATATTCACATTCATTCACAATCAACGAGTCAGTACAGGTCGATAGACGCTAGGGGTACCTGACATCGAGGGGACAGGTACCCCTAAGAGGTCCGTTCTTATAACCTCACCCATCGGTAAGGGAAAGAGGTCCCTTAGAAGGGTTGGGTCCCTAGTTTGGACCCAGAAGGTGTAACACCCGTCTAAGAAATGGTAGACTTAGTGTCCACTTCAAAATATCTGAAAAATTTTACGTAAAAATAGTTTAAATAAAAATAATTTTAAAAAAACGTATATCCGTAAACTAAGTTTCCCGTTGGTAATAATTTTCTGTATAATTTATTTTTAGGTTTCTCGTAGAGGTGTTAGGACGAGGGGTCTCCCTAGACAAAATTTGAAAGAAAAGACAACAATGAAGAGAAATGGAGGTGATTTATCACTGAAGGAAATTACCTTGGTGAAATTAAATCGAACTCACTTCACCAAGATAATCGGTACCGGTCTCTTGTACCGAAATAAACCAATTTTATTCGACTATTACTCCTAAACCAATATCTTTTTTTAAAGTATGGTAAATAAGTCAACGATACATCGTTCGTGGTATAAAGTGTAATTGTGTGTAATAAATTAAATTAAAAATCTTAGGACCTCCTGTTAGAAAATTTTTCTCGTTGAAATGAGTACTCCAGAGATACAATAATAATAACAACGTATAAATGTAATAAATTAACAGGTCGATGTTTCTGACTTTAACATGTTGTGACAAGAAGATCTGTCCTGGTTTACCTTATACATCCTTCGTTTTGGTCTTTTTCGAAATCGTAAATATCGTTAGTTTTGGGTATCTAGAAGAGATAAGTATTCGAGATAAGTATCTAGAAGATCAGTGTTCTCACATGGTAAAGTTCGTCGACTCCCGGACCCCTTGGATCGTTTTTAAGATTTTCCCTTTTTACCAGAATCCTTTTATTCCTAATAAGATTACCAGGATATTTTACTTTTCTATTAGTTCGGTTAAATCACGGGAACTTTTTAACACGGGTTAGGGGTTGAGACTTTGGAGTGGAGGGGTAGGAGAGTGAGGTTGCCGTACCGGTCTTCGTTCTTGATCGTTCGTTTCGGTTCTACGATGGACACTTGTACCTAAAAGTTCCGAAATGACACACGTGCTCATCAGGTTCTCTACGACAAACCAGAGACCCAGTCCTTCTAAGGGGACCTCTGTCTTTACTGTTGGGTGAGGTCATAAAAACGGACCTTTTCAGGTCTCTGGTTCCTCGGACCACCCGATGTCAAGTACGCCAGTGTGTTCTCAACCTACGTTGACTCATTCGTACTTGTGTCTCAATTTTCATACATTGTAAGTTGGTCTCGTAGTAAAGAATTTCATGAGAGGTCACTCCGTTTTTCTTTTCACAAGGTGATAATTTACTAAAACCATTTACGAGGTATAAAATAGAAATAAAATCTATATTTATAACATGTGTATTTTGGACTCTTTGAGACGTCAATCTGAAACTAATTGAATCAAAGAGGTTTATCTAAAGTGGAACTTTAGGAAAAAAATACATTTGAAAAAATGTAATATTATAAAATAACTTTATGTCAACTAAATGTTATAATATAATCAAGGTCCACATGTCGTATCATTGACATATAAAAATATATAATATAAGGTAAATTTTAATATTTTACAACCAACACAAAGGATGCCATATGTTGTGTTGAAACATCGAAAAGAAAAAAAATCATCGTTCTACCATGGAGAATTCGAGTATGGGAATAGAACGGAGAAGAGGGAAGGGAAAGGGATGACCACTGGTGACGAAACGAGAAAGATAGACACACAGATAAAGACAAAACAATATAAACAAACAAAATAAAAAACAAGATTTAAAACTATAAATTCATTATTGTACTTCTTAAACATAAACTGAATAAAGTGATTAGAATTATGAGAGATCCAGATGGGTGTAACCATGTCAACCATCTTAAAGTAAGAAAAGATTCCGTTTCTTTATAAGATAACGAATATGTATGGTATAGGTGAAATAGGTAAGTAGATAACTACCTGTTAATTCAATAAAGGCATAGAACCGACAACATTTATTATCGGTTCGACGATAATCCCATTGTACATAGAAATCTTAATCACAAAAACAAAAAAAGTTTACAAATGGATCCTTACCTTAACGCTCTAGTATACGTTCGATATAAAAGTCAAAAACTCCCTGGAGGAATGACAAAAGGTATCACCAATATATTTTGTACATAGAAAATCTTAATCACAAAAACAAAAAAGTTTATATATGGATCCTTACCTTAACGTTTTAGTATACGATCGAGATAAAAATCGAAAAATTCCCTCGAGGAATGACAAAAGGTATCACCGATGTGGTCAAATGTAAGGGTGGTTGTCATGTGTTCCGAAAGGAGAAGAGTTGTAGGAACAATAAACATTTGTGATCGATTTTTTATAAAGTTTGTTCGATTTGTAGTGTCGTCTTGTAAATCGTCTTCACTTCCGGGTCCCTTATTCTCTCTGATTCACTTTCGTCTCAATGGACGTTCAAGTCATTTTTCACTAAACTTTGAACTACCTCTTCTCTATGTTTTTTCTAGAAGTACTGGGTCTATTAGTGCTACCACACTAGTGGTTGGATCTCTGTCTGTAGGACCTTACACTTCAGTTCGTCCGGAATCTTTCGTAGTGATACTTGTTTCGATCACCTCCACTACTTTAAGGTCAACTCGATAAAGTTTAAAATTTTCTACTACGACACTTTCACGACGTGAGTTATACGGTCGTTTAAACCTTTTGAGTCGTCACCGGTGTCCTGATCTTTACAGTCAAAAGTAAGGTTAGGGTTTCTTTCCGTTACGGTTTCTTGCGACTTTGATGGCGTGTCAAAGTGAGTAGAGTGTACGATCATTTCATTACGAGTTTTAAGAGGTCCGGTCCGAAGTCGTTATGCACTTGACACTTGAAGGACTACAAGTTCGACCAAAATCTTTTCCGTCTTTTTGGTCTCTAGTTTAACGGTTGTAGGCGACCTAGTAGCTTTTTCGTTCTCAAGGTCTTTTTATAAATGAAGATGAAATAACTGATACGGTTTCGGAAACTGACACTCCTGGTGTTGTTTGACACCTTTTAAGACTTTCTCTACCCTTATGATCTGGTGGATTGGACGGAGAACTCTTTGTATATACGTCCAGTCCTTCGTTGTCAATCTTGACCTGTACCTCGTTGTCTGACCAAGGGTTTTCCCTTTCCTCATGCAGTTCCGACATATAACAGTGGGACGAATAAATTAAATATACGTCTTATGTAGTACTCTTTGCGACCCGACCTTCTTTGTGTTCGACCTTAGTTCTAACGACCCTCTTTATGGTTATTGAAGTCTATACGTCTACTGTGGTGGGAATACCGTCTTCGTTTGTTGATTTCTCGGAGAATTACTTTCACTTTCTCCCCTCACTTTTTCAACCGAATTTCGAGTTGTAAGTCTTTTGCTTCTAGTACCGTAGACCAGGGTAGTGAAGTACCTTTTATCTACCCCTTTGTCACCTTTGTCACAGTCTGAAATAAAAAGACCCGAGGTTTTAGTGACGGAACCACTAACGTCGGTACTTTAATTTTCTACGAAAGAGGAACCTTCTCTTCAATACTGGTTGGATCTGTCATATAATTTTTCGTCTCTATAATGAAACGGTTATTTTCAGGTAGATCAGTTTCGATACCAAAAAGGTCACCAGTACATACACTCTCAACCTGATATTTCTTCCGACTCTCGACTTCTTAACTACGAAAACTTGATACCACAACCTCTACACCACAACCACCATACCAAAACTCTCAGGGAACCTGACGTTCCTCTAGGTTGGTCAGGTAGGATTTCCTTTAGTCAGGACTTATAAGTAACCTTCCTGACTACGATTTCGACTTTGAGGTTATAAAACCGGTGGACTACGTTTCTTGATTGAGTAAACTTTTCTGGGACTACGACCCTTTCTGACTTCCGTCCCCTTCTTCCCCTGTTCTCTCCTACTCGATCAACCTACCGTAGTGGCTGAGGTACCCGTACTCAGACTCATTTGAGACCCTCAACCACTACCTGTCACTCCGAACCACACGACGTCAGGTACCCCAGTGTTTCTCAGTCTGTGCTGACTCGTTGACTTGACTTGACCTCCTTTCATCCTCTTTTCATCACAAGTCCTTACCTTTATAGAAAGTAGAGGTTCCAAAGACTCATATGACTTACCTCTTATATGACTCATATGAATTGGGACATTAGTCTCACAGTTTCACGACACAAATATGGGTATTGTATTGGTCTCCATCGAAGACTCTTCAAGACACTAAGTGTGGTCGAGGACTTCAATATGTCAAATATTAGAGTAAAAGGAAGTCACAGTTGGTTCAGTTTAGTAAGTCACTTTCTTAGTAGTGAACTCATGAACAAATCACAGCGAGTCCTTCGGACTCCGTTGAAAAGTTAATAAAATCATATCGGTTCACGGGACATTCGGTCATCAAAAACAACAACAAAATTATAAAAAAAGACGTAAAGTTACAAAACCGGGAAGGACGAAAATGTTCATTTTAGATACTTTTGAAGGTCAGATGGACTGTTACTTTTCCTAAAAAATTTTTATTTGACTAGAATCTTTATGACTTCACAACATCCCCACAACCGGTACCTGAATGGAGAAACTAAAGGGAGTTTTGATTATATCGGAACCTTATAAGAACTCCATTTGGGAAATCTAGACTTAATAATCCTTTTCAGAAGGAGGACGCCCACAATCGAGGGAAAGCCCATCCGTTTCATATGTAACTACATGAGTCAAATTTTGATAAATCTCTGAAGGGACCACCGGGTCACCGATTCTTGGACTCGAGGACTACGTCCCTCGAGGTAGAGAACCACCCCTCCATCTAGGGTGTACGACGTAGATTCTAGGACGTATAGGGTTGATTCTGGACCGTATCGGTTTATTTATTTTAAAACAAAATTTCATATATCGGTATTTTATAATAAAATGTATATGACTCACTGACTTTCAAAGAAAATGATGTAAGGATGTACAATATAGGAAGTCTATGTTAAAGAATTGTGCTTTATACATAAAAATCACGATTAGTGTGGAAATACATGGTGAACATAAATTTATTCTGATTTTATCCCTTGTATAAATATAAATAAAGAGACAGTTATCTGCAGTGTCACAAAGAAATTTTTTTAAGAGTATACAAACCTCCTTTCTTAATTTTTTACCTTGAGGAAAAATTCATATTATTCTGAGAACCTTTTGTAGGTTATATTCCTTTTTTTTTTTTGGGTGGGTTGGAGGTTTCATTTTGTATGATCGAACTAAAGGTTATATCTTAAACACAAGGATAGAAATAAATCGTCGTAATGTCACAAAAAAAAGGTAAACGACAGGAATATTAAACCATCAATTGGAAGAACAAAAAATTTTTCTTCGAGACGGTTTTATACGACTCGTTCAACAAACAAAAATTTGGGGTTCTTTAGTTTTCATCGTTCATTTGAAATAATAATACTGTAAAATTAATACTCACGTAAACATATCAAAAAGAAAACTAGAAACTTAGTGAAATACTAAGACCTCAAATTTAACCATTTGAACCCTCTAGTATTAGTGAATTGATTTCTCATTATGATTAGGTACAAATATATATTTCAATATATTTATTTCAATAGGGAGTCGAAAAGTTTTATTATAATTCGTAAACGTAAATACGACACAGTTTTGAAAGTATGTATATTAAAGTAGACTAATACTTTAACGAACACTAGGATATTCCAGTTTATGACGAGAGGGGGTCCGGAGAGTGAGGGAAACCAACTGAACAAACGAACAAACAAATAGAAAATATTTATACCTTTGACTTGGAATGTCTACCTTTTACTAGAGAGGTCTCAGTACATTTATAATCCACCAACGAGGTCTGGATTTCGATTTTTCTCCTAGGGAGAAGTACTATGTTCCGAGGGAGAGCCATATATTTGTCAAGTTGAGACCGACTTTACTTTTTACAATTGACGAGGAAGGATGTGACCGATGATTGGGTTTCCTTTGAAGATTTACCTACCGTCTCTCCTTTAATCGGTGGGAGACAATGTCCTACTCTTTCGTCACTCGACCTTAATACCTTGAGTTAAGACACGGTAAAGAAGGAGTTTTTTAGTGAAGGTATCTTTGGACTCCCCGGTGACGTGTGACACGACACACAGTGTACCAATCGGATCTTTCTATCATGCGGTACTTGGACCGAATTCTTCCAGTATGAGATATTAACCTACATTAGGTGTATGTCTCTCTCTAGATACTACCGTAGACGATTCAAGAAATCAAATGTTTCGTTATCCTTCTGTCTAATCAAATAATCCACAATACCAGACTTTGAAACACAGATGGGGGTGACCGGGGGTTTTCGAATTGAGGTTTCTACTACCACACTCCTCCACCCTCTGCCAAGTAAATCCTCTACTAATCCAGGATCCCACCCCGGGAGTACTTACCCTATTCACGAGAATGTTTTCTCTAGGGAGTCTCGTGAGAGAGAGCAGTAGAAAATTTCTGTAGTGATCCTTCTCCCGGGGCCGGTCCTTGACTCAGTAAGTCGGGGAACTAGAACCTGAAAACCCAGAGTTCTTTATTTGACACTCTTTATTTACAACGATAAGTGAATTTGTACATCAACCCCTTTCGAAGGGGATATCCTGTTCTAAACTCGTCTTGTCGGTAAGGTCCTCTTCCTTATCAGTCACGGACTCCCGACCTCTCACAATGTCTAAAGTACCATTCTTGCATGATTATTGCCTTAAGGTTACGTAAATGAATCATCGTATTATCAATATACACACATATCTATATACAAACCAACCCCTAACAGAGCACCGAGTCTACCATTTCTTAGACGGACGTCACGTGGTCTGGACCTAAGTTAGGGACCCAGTCCTTTTAGTGGACTTCTTCCCTTACCGATGGGTGAGGTCATAAGAACAATATTTAAGGTTTAATTTTCTCCGAACGAGGAACCTTCCTTTCAATACTGTTTGGATCTGTCGTATCATTTTTCGTCTCTGTAGTGAAACGGTTGTTTCTATATAGATCAGTTTCGATACCAAAAAGGTCATCAGTACATACCTACACTCTCAACCTGATATTTCTTTCGACTCGGGACTTCTTAACTACCAAAACTTGGCATCACAACCTCTTCTGAGAACTCTCAGGGAACTTGACGTTCCTCTAGGATGGTCAAGTAGGTTTTCCTTTAGTCAGGACTTATAAGTAGTCTTCCTGATTACGACTTCGACTTTGAGGTCATAAAACCGGTGGACTACGATTCTTGACTGAGTAAACTTTTGTGGGACTATGACCCTTTCTAACTTCCGTCCTCCTCTTCCCCTGCTGTCTCCTACTCTACCAACCTCCGTAGTGGTTGAGTTACTTGTACTCAAATTCATTTGAGACCCTCAACCACTACCTGTCCCTCCAGACTACAAGACGTCTGGTACCCCAGTGTTTCTCAACCTGTGTTGACTCACTGACTTGACTGGACTTGACTATTACACGTATGAGTCACCGTGTAATATGTACGAGTCAACACAGGTTGAGAAAGGCTGAGGTACCTGACATCGAGTGGTCCGAGGAGACAGGTACCTTAAGAGGTTCGTTCTTATGACCTCATCAAACGGTAAAGGATGAGGTCTCCTAGAAGAAATGACTCCTAGTATGGACGCTGAGAACACGGAGGACGTAACCGTCCACCTAAGAAATGGTGATGCGGGTGGATCCTTCGGGTCCTTACAATGTTATGACATATATTAACGGATTCAAAAGTATTAATATAATAATATATAAAACAATAATAAAATAACTCTAAATTAACTTTTTTAACATTCTATGAATTTCACATTTACACTAGTACACTATATGGATATGTAACACCTTCCTAACGGACGTGACTCAATTAATTGAGTAGGCAGATTACTAATCTTTACTCAGTTCTCGTCTGTCCACTTAAAGAAATCATTCGGTATAAGAAATGAAAACAGACTGAATAAAAGTCGTTCGGCCCTTTCATTCAACAATTCGAGGAACTCAGACAGAGTTTAACACAAAAAACTCCCGACTTCTTCCGAGATAAGATCCATTAAATTTAGAAATTCATTATGTTTACAGTCCACCCTAGTGAGACAAGAAACTCTAATTGTTTTTTAAGTAAATTTGAGACAGGGGGAATAAGGAAACACACCAACTAGAGGTTGAGGTTCCTCGTACATTAGAAAGAGTTTCTAAAAAGAGGTCGAAGGACAGAGGGTGTTCAAAATAATAGTTGACACAGAGTAATGTAGGGTAGTCGAGAGGAAAATAGAAGGAGGACTACCGACTTACACCAAAGGTTCACAAAGAATACAAACTCTAAAAGGGTGTGTCGTAAGTGTCATTCTTAAAAGTACACGTTATTTTAGATAATACGAAACCCTGTTATGTTAATGGAACGTAGTGAAACGTCAGAGAATCTTTATGAGAAGTTGACTTTAACGAGGAAGGTCCGTAAAAGGTGTCCAGAGGTAACAGTGAGTGGGGAAGTAGATTTACACACAAGAACCAGGGGGAACAGAACGAGATGTAGAACAGAACGAAAAAAGAAGGAACGAGAGAAAGTGCGGTTTTAAAGGTAAATACAGGAAACATGACTCTTCGATTAGAAACAGATACAACAGGAGAGACGTTTGATAGAGAACTCAAAGAGTATAAGAACGTAAATATCAATGTCTATTTTAATAGACCTTTCTTTAATATGTGAGGGTAAAAATGAGAAACGTTGGTCCGAGGAGGTAGGTACCCTAAGAGGTCCGTTCTCATGACCTCACCCAACGGTAAAAATGAGAATCAAAACTTAAAATATTTAGTAAAAAGAGGAACATGTGAATGAAATATAAAAGTTTTGTCCTTTAAATAAAATGAAATGTCTCTTCTTTATATTTAGAATCTATTGATAGAACGAGTTCCAGTGTCTCATGTAAGATTCATATAGACAAGAAAAAGAAATACGGTATACACTTAAGTCGACGTGACATATCGTTCCAGTACTGGTTCGAAAACGAACCAGTCTGTCGGAAGAATTCTACGACCTTCTTTTGTACGATAGAATAATAACACTTTATATGTATGTAGACCTTATAAAACCTTATATGTAGACCTTATTTCTTTACTGAGTAAAATCCCTTCACATCAATTATATTATTTCACCTACTTCCCAGGAGTACATACCCTCGGTAATTTCACGTTTTCAATGTCTCCAAGTCATTGTATTGGGTTCTGACATTTAAATGTTTAGGACACTTATCACAGTTGTAATTGAAAAGATTTAAACTGGTGATCAATGATTTTAATCATGTATCCTCGAATCTACTTCGAACTCTTCAAGACAAATGTAGGTTCAAATTCCTCATGATGTAATATGTCCTTACTTACTGTAACGATCAGAGTAATACAGTCTGTTACGATACCTTAAAGTTCAAATATTCGGAAACTTCGTCAAAATTAATTCTAAATTGTAGTATCGTACGTTAAACTAAGAAGATTTTGTATATGGGTCTTACTTAAATACTAAACTAGACGTTAAAGTATATAGAAATACAATATTTATTTACTCTTTATAGTAAAACGATCAATTTATAAGATGAAATTATCTACAAAGTTATATATTTTTTTACAGATACTCATCCATTGTTTATTTCTGAAAAATTACGTGAAATATATTGTGGACCATCACCACTGTCATCCATTAATAAGACTTCCGTTGAGTCTGTACTTTTAGTCTTCACTAAAGATCATGAAACAATAAATGATCTCATAGAAATTTTATAGTTTAACAACACCCATTAGGATACAGTTGTTAATTCGATTTCGTAGGAAACTGTATTTGCTATTTAAAGTTTGGACTTTACGTAAGATAAATTCAGTCTCTGTATTAATCTAGATGACTATGTACTGTTTAGTGATGTTTGAATCATTGAATTTCATTGTGTGCCAACAACAGAATATTAAAAACACACAGGAGACGAAGTCCCAAAGAGTGTCCGGCGTTCGTTCAATAGTGAATCCGATACCACAGTACACTTTCGAGATAACCCCTTTCTACACGAATGTCCGGACACGCCAATAGCCGTCCAAAGTCAGGGAGCTCTCAACTGGACAATTGTAGTCAAGGAACGACTTACAATCGACCTCCGGTAGGACTCAAAGTATACCGAAGAGTCTTACCGTCGAAGGAAGTAGTTTCGGTCGTTCTCTCCCAGAAGATCGTTCTACTTTCAATGATAGAACACAGTAGATAAGACGGTGAAAGCAATATCACATAACCGGTCCCTTCCCTACTCTATGACCCTAGTAAACCTTGGTAGAACTGTAGACCAATGGTATATCCATTTTACTTTCTCTCTTAAGTGAAGGTCTCCTTTCTGTAAAATGTGAGATTGATGGAGACCGGAATGGGTTAATTCCAATTAAAGAGTTATATTCCTTTTATTATTACATGACATGTCAATCTTTCATGTTTACCTGTGTAGTAGTCAAGTCGGATCAAGTCAGCGAGTCAACTCAGACTGAGAAACGCTGGGGTACTTAACGTGGTACGGTCCGGAGGGAGAGGTAGTGGTTGAGGGCCTCAAGTGAGTCTGAGTGCAGGTAGGTCAGTCACTACGGCAGGTCGGTAGAGTAGGAGACAACAGGGGAAGAGGAGGACGGGGGTTAGGGAGGGTCGTAGTCTGAGAAAAGGTCACTCAGTCGAGAAGCGTACTCCACCGGTTTCACGATCTCAAAGTCGAGATCGTAGTAAGGAAGGTTTCTATAGGGTCCCGACTAGAGGAAGTCTTTCCTGACCAACCTAGAGGAACGTCAGGTTCCCTGAGAGTTCTCAGAAGAGGTTGTGGTGTGAAGTTTTCGTAGTTAAGAAGCCGTGAGTCGAAAGAAGTGTCAGGTTGAGAGTATAGGTATGTNGGTCGGTAGAGTAGGAGACAACAGGGGAAGAGGAGGACGGAGGTTAGGGAGGGTCGTAGTCTGAGAAAAGGTCACTCAGTTGAGAAGCGTACTCCACCGGTTTCATGATCTCAAAGTCGAGATCGTAGTAAGGAAGGTTTCTATAGGGTCCGGACTAGAGGAAGTCTTTCCTGACCAACCTAGAGGAACGTCAGGTTCCCTGAGAGTTCTCAGAAGAGGTTGTGGTGTGAAGTTTTCGTAGTTAAGAAGCCGTGAGTCGAAAGAAGTGTCAGGTTGAGAGTATAGGTATGTACTGGTGACCTTTTTGGTATCGGAATTGATCTGTCTGGAAACAACCGTTTCATTACAGAGACGAAAAGTTATACGATAGATCCAACCAGTATTGAAAAGAAGGTTCCTCATTCGTAGAAAATTAAAGTACCGACGTCAGTGGTAGACGTCACTAAAACCTCGGGTTTTATTATTTCAGACTGTGACAAAGGTGACAAAGGGGTAGATAAAAGGTACTTCACTTCCCTGGTCTACGGTACTAGAAACAAAAGACTTACAACTCGAAATTCGGTTGAAAAAGTGAGAGGAGAAAGTAGTTCTCCGAAAAACCGAGGAGAAGTGAAAGACGGTATTCCCACCACAGTAGACCAATAGACTTCAATAACTATAAAGAGGGTCGTTAGAACTAAGGTGGAACACCAAGTAGATCAGGTCACAAAGAGTACTACATGAGACGTATCTTTAATTTATTCGTCCCACTGTTATATGTCGGAACTACATGAGGAAAAGGATAAACCCTGACCAGACAACAAGGTACAGGTCAAGATTGACAACGAAGGACTGGACGTATATCCAAAGAGTTCTCCGTCCAGTCCACCAGACCATAAGGGTAGAGAGAGTCTTAGAGGGTGTCAAATAACACTAGGTGTGTCAGTTTCCGAAACCGTCTCAGTTATTTCGTCTTCATCCATAAAAAGACCTTGAGAGAACGAAAAAGGTACTAGGTTACCTGCAACCGTTTAAACGACCGTATAACTCACGTCGTGAAAGTGTCGTAGTAGAAAGTCCTAAACTTTGTCGAGTTGACCTTAAGGTAGTGGAGGTGATCGAAACAAGTATCACTACGAAAGATTCCGAGTGAACTGAAGTGTAAGGTCCTACAGACCGAGATCCACTCACTAGTGTGGTAGCACTAATAGAACCAGTACGTCTAGAAAAAAACATATCAAGAAGACACATAAGAACGGTGCAGAAGAATTATAGAAGACGAAGACAATCCAGGTATGGTAAAGACAGGAAATAGCTCGGGTATAAACGTACTTTACAAGGGAACGATAGAGATTAAAAGAACTTCTCTACAGATCAGAAAGGGTAAGACAAGAAAAGGAGATAAAGAAACGTAACTAGTGACTTCTTCCGAAAGAAGAGTGAAGAACGACAAGAAACCTTGAGACGTAAGTCTACGAATATAGAAAGGAAAAGAGGAACCGAAAAACGGAGAGAAGAAAAGTGTCGATAAACCTTCCGGAGGGGTCTCTCGGTAAAACGAAAAAACGTAAAGAAAAGGTACCCCTACCAGAACTAGGGACAGAGGATATGTTACAGTGCTTGGAGGCAGGTATCAAGTAGTCCGTGAGATAGATAGTCTAGATCCGGGAATTTACATAAAGAGTGAAGGTGACATATTAGTATTCCCTAAACTAAATCCAGTATGGACTTACCAGATCACCAAAAGGGATGAAAGAAGTTAAATTCAAACTTAGACCGTTATTCCTCAAGTACTAGACTCGGTGTCAGTCGAGGATCAGAACAAAACAACTGACATATGTCGAAGAGGTAGAAGCCGACGTTTCTTATATTAGTTAGACTAAAGCCACAACTGGTAGACCACTACAGGTACACACCTTAGAAGAGGACACCACAACCTTCTCCCACGAACGATACTGGTCACGTAAAAGAACCGTTTTGTGATAATCAGAAACGGGACGAAGTAAGACGTAATGTTCCGGTTTAAACGGACAATGAGGTCCACAAAGACCTCTTTTACTCCTTCTCTATGGGGAGTAGGTTCCATTCCTCGTCGCCGACGTGAAACGACCTCGTCGACACTCCTCTATGGGGAGTAGGTTCCATTCTTTTTGGGTTCATTCTACCATCCACAACGTTCTCCCGTCTGGGTGACTTTGGTATTAGTGTCTTTTGATCAGTTAGATTAGTGTAATTCTGGTGTCGGAACAGATTGAGTTACTTTGATCCGGTACGGGACACCCCGGTGGGTTCTACCCACCCGTACCACCTCTCCAGACTGTGTTACACCAGGTGACCTCTTCCCTTACCGTTTAGTGAAGTCATAAGAACGGAACTCTTGGGGTACTTGTCATCCTTTTCCGTTTTACTATCCTATGACTTTCTCCTTGAGAGGTCCAGTCATCCACGGGTTATACGATGACCTCTAGTCACCTCTTTATTGAGGTCTTTCTTACTTCCCTACCTCGGTTTCGTTTTTGTTATGGGTCAACACCTACACTGACCACTATCTTCGTTCCAGGTTACGACATTTCTCGTTATAACGTATCCTTGGACCTTACAGTCCAGGTACTTAGTCCCGTTTAACCTTCACCAGTTTGTTCTCTACCGTTCTCACTTGCAACCGTAAGATCCTTAGTCGATTGATTTTACCTGACCTTACCCACTTAAATTGAGTCTACCGGCAATATAGATGATGACACCCGTCCTTAGGGAGTCTTCTTTACTTCATCGGTAGTACCAGTTGTTCTCAGGTTTTACGTCGTGAACCTACGTTCGAGTTTTTGCTGTCTTACTAGAGACAAGCAAAGGTTCCGTTTGGTAAGTTATAGTGCCATTAGGTTCAGATACGGGGTTGGTCATTGCGACTTCTTCGACTTCAACTTGCCAAGATACTTCTGGATGTTCTGGAACATCTCGATTGTGGGTTTTTTCTACAGGAAAACTAATATCCCCTGACCTTACGGTTTCAGCCTTCAGTTCTTTGTGGACCTCATTGTCCGTTTAAACCGGAACCTTCAGCCTGTGTAGTATCCATGGGTTATTAACAACTAAGAAACAAACCAATGGAAATAAACAACATTAAGACTCTAGAATCTCCAACAGTCTCACCCAGACTATTTTCGGTACATGGAGGAAAATATAAGATAAAGTTACAGAAAAACAAAAACGATAACGATAACATAAGACAATTTTGAGTGGGATGTTGAAACTGTACAATAGAAAATTACAGAATACAAGAATCAGATGGTGTGACAATTGAAAAAAAATTTTAAGGAAAGTATAGGGTGTTTTGACAATTTTTTCTCATACTCTATTATGTACACTTCGATGTAATTTGACTTTTTAACACTCTGTTACAAGTCAAGTCAAGTCAAGTCAACGAGTCAGCACAGACTGAGAAACGTTGTGGTACTTAACGTCATGCGGTCCGGAGGGACAGGTAGTGGTTGAGGGCCTGAAGTGAGTCTGAGTACAGGTAGCTCAGTCACTATGGTAGGTCGGTAGCGTAGGAGACAGCAGGGGAGGAGGAGGACGGGGGTTAGGGAGGGTCGTAGTTTCAGAAAACGTTACTCAGTTGAGAAGCGTACTCCACCGGTTTCCTGACCTCGAAGTCGAAATCGTAGTAAGGGAGGTTTCTTTAGGGTCCCGACTACAGGAAGTCTTACCTGACCAACCTAGAGGAGCGTCAGGTTCTTTGAGAGTTCTCAGAAGAGGTTGTGGTGTCAAGTTTTCATAGGTAAGAAACCGGGAGTCGAAAGAAGTGTCAGGTTGAGAATATGTATTTGAGTTTCTACATGAGTCAAGTCAAGTCAGTGAGTCAGCACAGGTTGAGAAACGCTGACGTACCTGACGTCATACGGTCCGAAGGGACAGGTAGTGGTTAAGGGTCTCGAACGAGTTTGACTACAGGTAGCTCAGTCACTACTATAGGTTGGTAGAATAGGAGACAATAGGGGAAGAGGAGGACGGAAATTAGAAAGGGTCATAGTCCCAGAAAAGGTTACTCAGTCGAGAAGCGTAGTTCACCGGTTTCATAACCTCAAAGTCGAAGTCGTAGTCAGGAAGGTTATTTATAAGTCCTGACTAAAGGAAATCCTAACTGACCAAACTAAAGGAACGTCAGGTTTCCTGAGAGTTTTTATAAGAGGTTAAAGTGTCACGTTCTATAGGATCACTTCACTTCAGTTCAGCGAGTCAGTACAGGTTGAGAAACGCTGGGGTATCTGACATCGAATAGTCCGAGGAGGTAGGCACCCTAAAAGGTCCGTTCTCACGACCTCACCTAACGGTAAAGGAAGAGGTCCCCTAGAAGGGCTGTGTCCTTGGCTTGGGTCCAGAGGACGTAACGTCCGTCTGCGAAATGGCAGATTCGGTGGTCCCTTCGGGGTCGATAGGATCTTATAGTAGTTTTCATGTCAGGTACAGACTGCATCCCACGTCGTACGAACCCCGACCACGTACCCCTACTGGGTCTCTCTACAACATCCCTCCCTCCACCCTCCCCCCAAGTACAAACCCTTGTGTACATTCTTAATTTCTAAAATTTTAAATTTTTTATTTTTTTATTTTTAAATTTTTTATTTTTATTTTTTATTTATTTATTTATTTTACTCAGTGACGTTTTTTTTTTCATTATATATTAACTTTAGTAAAATTTTCACACTACAATCCCACATCCTAATTCTCTATGTTTGATGATCCATATTTTATCTATTTATTCTGCCTATATAATATGTCGTGTACCTTAATATCGGTAACAGAACACCATTGAAAGTCACCTTATATTAGACATTTTTATCACCTAGTGATACAACATATAGACTTTGATTGTATTTTAATATTTAGTTGATATGAAGTTAATTTTTTTTTCTTTTTGACACTATTATCGTTGGAGTTTCTGTGTGAATCTTGAGATAAGACGACAACGAATGGATACACATCAAATCATTTGTCTTCTCACTGGAAATTTTCACTACAAACTCTCGTCTTCATGTTTAATTGGTGACACACCAGTATTTTTCTGTGACGCGTCGGTCCTTGCCTGTGGGTGTACGAACGGTGGGGGTGTCCCATGTTTGCTCCGACTTCGAGAAACACGAGACGGAAACCAGTAAGACCCCTGTTTAAGATAATTGTCGAGACGGAAGTGTACTACAACCCAACGTTCATGACTTGACGGTTGAATAGGGATCACTCCTCAAAATGATACAGTTGTAAGATTAATTGTAGGTGTACCTTCCACGAACAATAACAACCGAATCGACGGAGACATTAAAACTGTTTGGTAAACTAACTTCTCACGACAACTACCTCACATATCGTCCGACACCGAAAGAAACTTTCCTATATAATTTCAACCCAGGTCTAATGTTTACAAATTGGACCGTCTATCGTGATACTGGAGATTTTGTTTATAACACAGTAATTATATCGTCACAGGTGTCTACCCTAACCGTTGGATTTTACACGACACACGACACACATTTGTAAAAGTTTAATATAAACTCCAGGAATTAATTGGGGTAGTCCAAATGTCTGACTTTGTTGGTAGTTGTTTATATTTTCTTGTTAACTTATTTCTATCACTACATCACTAATATATATATACACACACACACACACATACACACGCACATACATGTATATATTTAGGAGACCTCAGTCACTGAAGTCCAGTCTGAGTTACAACAAACTTTTAATAGAAAAAAAAAAAAGAAGGTCTCCACAATTTAAAAATTTTACAGTCTCGTTTTACCTTAATTCTTTCTAATTTAGGTAACCACTTATCGTCTCTTTTAAATCTAAACCCACAATGAATCTCGAGTAGAGTTCTGGGAGTTGAGTGTCTACTCTTTTAACTCTAGGTTTCACCGATTGACCGGGTCTATGTTCAAATTTATTTCTTGGTGTCAACATAATAATACACGTTATTTACTAAATGTATATATAATTTTCAAAAGTATTACCTGAAACTTTAGTTATCCAACCTTTAAATAAAGGTCATTCCTTACATCCGATACCAATTATAAAATTGGAACACAATAGATTTTAAAATGACTTCTTAATTCAATAGTAGTAACGTTTTTGATCCGTACCGAGTTTCAAACTTAACGGATATCTGATTATATACGGAAATAAAATGTAACGAGAAACTAAGACTCTAACTGCGTGACCCAGACTAGTACTAGGGAGAACGACGAGTCTTAACACAAGAAGTGATGCCATTCTGCCACTTCTTTCCGGAGACCAAAGACCGTCATCAGTGACTAAACTTATTAGATCCTAATAAAGGACCAGACTGTACAATAGAGGACCTGATAGGTTTGAACGGAACAGACATACCCTAGCGACCAGACGTCGACGTCAAAAGACCGTCTACATTTGACACAAAGAAATTTAAGACAAAGAAGAGAGACTGAAGGTTAAAAGGAAGGTAAACTACTGGGTGAAATAAAAGGGTTCTGTCGTTGGTAGACTTACAGAGGACCGTAGGTAATAAGTATTTACCGATACAGTTGTCTTATGTTAACGTCACCCAAACGAAGTTGTTCCATATTACATAGGGTCAAATTTAAAGGAAATAAGTAAGTAGTCGGTCGGTAATTTTTTCTCTCTCTCTCTCTCTAGAATTACTTCTGGACATGTAAGAACTAGTTTATATTGGTCCAAATTTGTAGTCTCTTTGACTCGGAACCAACCCCCATCTCCTCTTCTGGTGATCTAACAGAATATCCTTTGTGTATATTTATTTTAGAGTTGTGGATTGAGGAAATGTATAGAGTTGAAGACCTAAAGTATAACGGAGTAGATAAAAAAAAAGTTAGTCAAACTTGTCGTCAGTGCTGTTGTATAATGAGGTTACAGTAACTTTTCCATCGTGAACCTTCCTACAAAAGGTCTTTTTATACAAGGGGATAGAAGAGGGTACGGGAGAGAGAGACTCTTAGACGAAGAGTCACAGACCCATCTCTTTTGGTTGTCGGTTTCTTGGTTTGGTTTGTTTTGATTTGTTTTAGTTTTGGTTTGGTTTTGTTCAATTTCAGGGACTGTTGTTTCTTAAGAAAGGGGTACTTCCTCTCTTTCTTTCGACCTGTGTATTAATACGATGTTTACGTGCGTACTTGCGTTTCCAACGACGTCCTTACACCTCCTCCTTTAAGAATTTCTTTTCTTCGGTATTCGGTTCTCTACTTGTCATCCTAAATTGGTGTATCCTCTTCTCACTTCCTATAAGGTACATTTCCACGCGTTTCTGTATCTTCGTACTTAACACGACACTTAAAACTGGTCCACCCATAAAGATTTCTACTCACGTAGTATTTAATCATCCTATTCAAACACGTCGTCTCCACCCGTTGGTGTGGTCGGACCAATCGTCATAATTCGACAAACCTAATATAAGACTTTTGGTTTCCTTTAATTGTTTCTATAAATTTAAAAGACTAAAATATTTAAAAGTTTAATACTTGATAAATAATATCTTTACAACTTTTTTGTATCTTTTGTCATTTCTCTCTTTTTAACGAGTAATAAGACGTAAGTCTCTTTTAATTAAAAATTTATATAAAGGAAGATTACATGAAAAAATAACATAACACACACCATATATAATGTAAATAGTATACTAAATTTAACAAAATTCTAAACAAAATAAGAGAATAAACAATCATACATAAAAACAACAACAACAGGTCACGATTAAGTGCAGGTTGAGAAACGTTGGGGTACCTGACATCGTGTGGTCCAAGGAGACAGGAGGTGATGGAGGGTCTCAGACGAGTCTAAGTACAGACGACTCAGTCGCTACGATAGATTGTTAGAGTAGGAGACGGCGGGGGAAGAGGAAAACGGAAGCAGTCTCAAAAAAGACTCCGTCGATAAAATGTGAGGTAATAAACAACTTTGGAATCGAAAGTCGTAAAACCAAACTGAAGTGACATTTTACTAAAGTAATAGGTTAATAACCCTCAACACAACGACGGTTACACCATAGTAATGTGTATTTGTACTGAGTATGCAGTACAGTCCCGAAAGGACGGAAAATTCTAGAACCATATGCATGAATCTTCTGACAATTAGGCACCGGACACCTTCTGAATTTGGGAGGTCCTAAGGACGTTTAAGGACCCTAAGAAAACGAGACTCTCGTCACTAAGACGTTCACACCAGTAAGTCCCAAGATACTCCAGTTTTGATAAAAGTACCGTTAATGATTCTTTAATAAAAACAGAAAATGAAGAATCACAGGGTACTCCTATGTCAGATAGACTGTACCCTACTGTCGTAGAAGACTACCGATAATCTTATAAACGAATATGTCAGAACTAAATTTAAAAAAGACCAAATTAAAACTTACACCGTTTCTACTTATCTATGTTGTGTGTCTTTGTTAACGGGAACCCCTAGGAGTGATAAATAATTCACATACTTCCCAATTCTCTACTCTTTCATACTCCCGGTGTTAGAATTACGTTACTGCGTAAAAAGGTTCCGTTCTTTTAAGACACGTAAGAATGAAAATAGACATATAATTATATATCACAGTTAAGTATATACGTATATAAGTAATCACGGTTTAAAATTTTTCAAAAGAGGGATAGTATCGTATTAATTTTAAATATACTCTTAATTATCATAAAATTGAAACCTACACTCACTTCTGATCTACACAATATGAGTATAAAGACGTAATCTATCTATCACCTCTTACAAGATTTTCATCTACATCTCCCAGGTCTATCCTCCGAAAAAAGACTTGGTCTACTCTTTTTACATACTTGTTCTACATTAGGGTACGTAAAAACAATAGAAGCAAAATGTCCACTCTTTTGTTCCCTCTTTCACCGTACATTACCGGTTCCATCCCGAAGAGACCACCGAGTCACCGTTCTTACGCGGACGGTTACGTCCTCTGTTCCGAAGGTAGGAACCCAATCTTCGAGGGGTATCTTCCTTCATCGTTGGGTGAGGGCATAAGAACGGGACCCTTTAGGGTACCTGTCTCCTCGGACCGTCTGCTTCGGGTACCCAACGTTTTATCAGTCTGTGTTGGATCGTTGATTTGTTGTTGTTACCGGTTTTATCTCAAATTTTACCCAGAAGACTGATATTCAGAGAACAGGAGAGACACGTACACACTATTCAGTGAAGTCAATACAGACTGAGAAGCACTGAGATACCTGTTCATCGGACGGTCCGAGGAGACAGTTACCCTACGAGGTCCGTTCTTATGACCTCACCTAACGATGTAGGAAGGGGTCTTCTAGAAGGGGTGGGTCCTGACTTGGACACAGAAAATGTAGAAGTCGTAACCGTCTAACTTAGAGATGGGGACCACGGTGGACCCTTCAGGAGAGACGAAATGGTCTTGAGAAATTCTAATGTATGAACTCTTTTATGTAAATAACGACGGTACCGGTGTTTCCACCTCGTTTAGATTTCAACGTGAGAAGAGTCTCGGAACACTTCAAGACAAGTGAGAAGATACTGGAGGACATTTTATACATGAATGAGTACTTCCAGTGGGTGTACCTAGTCACTTAAACTACACAAAGAGTAGGGGAGGGAGACACACAGAGAGACAGTGAGAGAAAGAAAGAGAGAGGAAGGGGGAAGAGAAAAAAAATTGAGTAAACACGGGTACATCGTCTTACTCCACTACCAGCATTTACTTCATGTGACCGAAATGTACATATTAGAAGACTTCTGAAACTTTAAACGTATTGACGAAACAAGGTGTTGTCGACACGGACGGGAACCTCTTGTTAGGGAACGTCTTATTTTTACTCGTGTACACCGAAACAAATCGTGAAAAGACATCCTCACGATTAATACTCCAGACCGTTGAGAATCTCGATCTTTCAGTGGAGGTTTATGACCGAACACTAAAGGTTCAATCATATCAAGGGACGTCACTGTACTTTCGATAACTGAATTGAGCCGGAAATTTTTATATCTTTTTCTATAATCCAGTACAGGTAACTGATTCACGAACGGCAGAGGTGACGGGAAAATTTTCCGTACGAAAAGAGACTTTAGAAGTAAGGGGTCAGTAACAAAGGTGAATTAATAAAGTTAAAAATAAGGTTTAAGAAAAGGTACCCTGATAATTGTAAGTCCCCTTTTTGACTTGACAACACACTCACAAGAGCGATCACTTGATGTCAGTTATCCAAAGATCTTCAATGGTACTAAAATGCTGGTCGAAGTAGTTTAAAATCTTAAGTATCGTAAGAATTTATGTCAAATTTAGGAAAATCCCCTTTCTTTCTTTCTTTTTTGTAAATTTCCTAGTGTTTTCAGTTTCCTTCTAAAGTCTCTTTCTATTTATACGAAAGAAGAACGAATTCTATAAGATAAGAAAGGTCTGAGAGAGTATTACTTGTACACGCATACGTCTCTTGAACGTATAACAGTATAAAGAGTCGTACTTATTAGGACCTTTTCATATATAAGTGGTTGTAACCTTCGTTGACTTTTAATTTTGATTCATCTTTATCGTTCTTATACTCTTTTAACCCTTCAAAATATAAGAATGTTCAATTTGGGTACTCAGTTTGGGTTCGGAGGACGTAACACCTGACATTGGCCGGTCCGAGGAGACAGACACCCTAAGGGTCCGTTCCTATGACCCCACCCAACGGTAAAGGAAGAGCTTCCCTAGAAGGACTGAGTCCCTAGTTTAGGTGTCGAGAATACAGAGTACGTATCTAAGAAATGGTGATCGCGATGAACCCTTCAGAGAATAGAGACATCCTGTATAATACAAAAACAAACATACGAATAAAGGAAAGAGGTATGAGATTTTACATTCGTAACGACCGTTTTCGAAATAGATGAGACAGTTAACGACATCTAAGGGTGACCCGTGCATCATCCACGAATGTCAATAAAGAATGTTATTATTTTTGTAACTAAAAGGTGAATCATGGAGTTTGAGAACCCAAGGGATGAAGGAAGGTGACTGTTACACATAAACATAAAAGAAAAGAAAAAAAAAATAAACATAAAAGTAATCATATGGAGAAGGTGGGATGTGACAGCCACATTTGTCCCTCGTCATATATCGGTGGAGTACATGCCCTACTTTGAGAGATCTACGGAGTCGTCGTATAAATCAAAAGACCCAGTACTCTTTGTGAGTCAGAAGATCTCTTCGAAGATTGTCCTCGGCCCTGGTATGGTAAAGGAAGGTGCAGACACATTCTCTTACACAAAGTACGAACACTCCCTGTAAGAATCGTGTCACTTCCCCGAAAACGGGTTCGACACGGCGAGTGTTACTGAAGGACCCCCGAACAAGAGGAGCTATACTTCGAAGAAGACCCGATACGGGTTGGGACCTTAAAAGGGTGACCAGAGAGTTGGGTCTTGTGTTAAACAGGGTAGATTGAGGGGATATAAGTTTAAGATGATGAGAAAATTTATAATAGTATTGTGATAAATAAAGTCCTTCAGAGAAGACTCTCAAGAGCACATCTAACAAAGAGTCAGTAAAATATACGGGGTCTCGTGAGATAAACGGGGAGAGCCCACCATAAAAGAGGATAGTCATTAGAGGAAAACCACATATAGAGGATAAGATGATTTTAGACTCTTCCTTATTACTACGGGTGAATAGAAAACCATTCACTCGTCGTAAATACAAAAGTACCTCGAATCTCAGACCATCTTCCAAACATTACTTCATCTGGTTACTTCAACATTCATTCTTTATACTGTCTACAACTCTTCACGAGGTGTCTCTTACTTTTAACCCACCGTACTATTTGTCACTGAACATTCACCAGTTCCTCCACCGTAAACTGGGACTTGCTGTGTTTATTTGGAATCTCTTCCTCCTTCCATTTTATCATACTTTCTACTTCCATCGTCCTTGGTCTAATATTTCCCAACATATTTAGTTCTATCCCTCAAACGTAAAAGAAGATTCTCACTTGACTTCACAAGGATTCGAAGATTCGTCCCCTTATTACACTATTCTAAACACAAGAATTAAGGGAAAGAAAGAGGCCGTAGAAAAGGAGGTACGGGAGGAGAGAAAGATGGAGGAAGGTAGTAAAGGAGGGAAAAGGGGAGAGGGAGAGGAAGGAAAAGAAGAGGAAGTAGGGGAAGGAGGAGAATAAAGAAAAACAGACAGGGGAATAAAGATTCGGAAGACTGACGAGATCCCTGTTGTCTACGACTCTCCTCGGTCTCCGGTGGACCTGTTTTCCACAGGGACGGTCAAAGACCGTATCTTCTCGGGAATTACGTTATTTTTATATGTTTGTCGTCATTCTGCTAGAACAGTCCTAAAGGGACCACCAGGTCACCAATTCTTAGACAAAACGCTACGTCCCCTACGTCCCAACGGAGGACGAGTTCCTTGATTCTAAGGTGTACGACACCCCGTCGATTCGGACACACGGCGTTGATTCTAGACTGAGTCGGTTTGTTTATAAATTTTATTCTTCTACTTGAACAGTATGACACATTTGTGCCGTTACAAACACGAGAAATGAGTGACACCCGAGCAAATCGATGTGCCTTACAATTGTTACCACGCGTTTTTTTTTTTTTTTTTTTACCACACGTTGTACACGATAACACACACAAAAGGGTGGTGTCTTACAAGGGTTTCCGGTATCTAAAACCAGACAAACCAAGTCACTAGATAGGGGTAACGGACCGTTTCAGACACCGTGTCTTTTCTCTGAGTTATTTATAATTAACTTAATTACCTTCGTTAAAAAGTAGGAAAAGGAAAGACTTGGAAGAAAATAGTAAACGAAGACTGTTGAACGGATTAAATGGTTTACCCCGACTTCATCCATGTTTCGTACTCTTTTGAAAACCTTGACACAGGAACGGTATCCCTGTCAAGGTCTGTTTGATCTAGTTTCAAGGGTCATAATAAGGTAACATACATACAATGGTGTAGAAGATACATATTTTATCTATTGATTAATCTTGTATGACGTACCGTGTCCCCTAAGATGACTTTCGAGACACCACTGGACTTACCCTTCTTTCAAGTTTTCCCTCCCCCATTCTAGGGGACCTCTTCCTTTACCATTGGGAGAGGTCAAAGAACTAACCTCTTAAGGTACCTCTCTCCTCGGACCACCCGATGTCAGGTACCCCACGGTCTCAACCTGTGTTGATTCGCTGGTTGTGTGTGTGTTCGTGTGCGTGTGTATGTGTGTATACATACTGACTAAGTAAAATGACATGTCATCTTTGTGTTATAACAATTCGTTGATATAAGGTTTTTAATTAAATTTTTCTTTTTTTGAGAGTCATAATAAACGTAAACACGTGATTCTAAAAATAGTCAAATCCATGGTTTATTCACACAAATAACAGGTGTCATAAACAAAAATAAAGTTGATGGTAGTAAAAGAGAAAGAAGGAATTGAGAATAAAGCTGTAAGAAAGATGTTTAGTAGAGAGAACATCTGTAAAAGACTCTAAAAAGGGAATTTAGAGGTGGGGGAGGGGTGGGGTGGGGTGAGGGCGCGGTGTAAAGTCAACTCCGGTCGTCGAAGTTTTCTTGAACTAATCAAGGTACAAAAGTAGTCCTTCCGGAAAGGTCTCCATCGGTAATGTCTCTTTTTTCTTCCAACGTGTAACAATTATGTGAAGTAAGACAGACCTCGAAACGACCTTTTCAAGGACCAAGTCATGATATTTGGGTTGAAATTGGAACCCGTTGATCGTTAATTCTACAATCGTCGATTTCCCTACATTCGATATCACTACTAATCCCTTAGTCTAATGAACTCCTTCGAGATATAAGTTTCTTTAATAAGATTTTTCTCAGAATAGAATTTTATTGTTGTTAAAATCACGTGGATAAAACACGTCCCGTGACAATTTCTACTTACATATATGTATACTCAAGTTGAAATCACTTAGATGAAGAAAAATGGATGGAGAAAAGTTTAAGATTAAAACAAACGAATAATGGTGTTATTCGTTATTCTATGTTATCTTCCATAACATAGATGGTAGTACGTTAATATTAAAGATATCAATCGATCTTGTCTGTGTGTATATGTGTTAGACGGAAAATTTTTTCCTTTTTATAACTTTTACTTACATAGTTTCTCTTCTCTCTTATTTTTATACACTTTACGTTCTTTGTATAGATGTTTGTTTATAAAGAACTTTGTTTAAATATATAAAAGACCTTTAACTTCTACATTAATAAGTCGGAAAATACTATTTTAATTTTCAAATAAACTACTATTAGTCTTTCTCACCCAGTACTTCCTTGACGGGTCCTCTCGACCATTTACTAGTTAAAGTACTTGGTACACCGATGATGGTATTCTGAACGACCCTCGAGGTTTCTCTCGTTCATTTCAGACTCACCGGTCTTATGTGTCTAGTACCCGTTCCTAGACCCTTCTTCCGGACCGGGTAAGGTCCTGCCTCCGTCGACAAATTTAGTCATTTTGGTGGTCTGTCAAAACAAGGTTTGATTCTCTGTCCCACCCTCAAAGTCCCACATATATATGGAACTTTCACTTTCACAATCAATGAGTCAGGACAGACTGAGACGCTGGGGTACCTGACATTGGACGGTCCGAGACGACAGGTACCTCAGAAGGTCTGTTCTTATGATTTAACCCATCGGTAAGGGAAGAGATCCTCTAGAAGAGTTGGGTCCCCAGTTTGGGTACAGAGAACTCAGAAGATGTAACTGTCCACCTAAGAAATGATGATCGTTGTGGACCCTTCGGGGTGTATGAATAATTGTGAATTGTTACTTTCTAAGAGTTAATGAAAAAGGTTAGACGACGACGACGACGACGATTCAGCGAAGTCAGTACAGGCTGAGACACGTTGGGGTATCTGCCGTCGGGTGATCCGAGGGGGTAAGGACCCTAAGAAAAGGTTAGATCTTCACACATATTCGTAAAGTAATTGTAATTTTAACGTAAGGGATGAACAAAATGTAGGAAATAACGATAATCCGACTCGTAGAAAGTCACAATGAAAAATTTTTTACACACATAGTACAATAAAAAAACATGAAATGTGTTTTGAAAAATTCTAAATGGAGAGTCCAAATTTGCGAACTAGGGAACTGGGTGTACATTATATAAAAATAAGTGGAAAGTTTAAGGTCTAAGTCTATAGGGTTTCTTACTTTGAAAGGTTTAGTTTCTTTTTCAGCTATCGAAGAATAAGTCAAGTCAAGTCAACGAGTCAACACAGGTTGAGAAACCCTGGGGTACTTAACGTCGTGTCGTCCGGAGGGACAGGTAGTGGTTGAGGGCCTGAAGTGAGTCTGAGCGAAGGTAGCTCCGCCACTACGGTAGGTCGGTAGAGTAGGAGCCAGCAGGGGAAGAGGAAGACGGGGGTTAGGGAGGGTCGTAGTCTCAGAAAAGGTTACTCAGTTGAGAAACGTACTCAACCGGTTTCATGACCTCAAAGTCGAAGTCGTAGTAAGAGAGGTTTCTTTAGGGTCCCGACTAGAGGAAATCTTACCTGACCAACCTAGAGGAACGTCAGGTTCCCTGAGAGTTCACAGAAGAGGTTGTGGTGTCAAGTTTTCGTAGTTATGACACCACGAGTTGAAAGAAGTATCAGGTTGTAAGTGTAGGTATGTACTGGTGACTGACCTTTTTGGTCTCGGAACTGATCCGTCTAGAAACAACCGTTTCATTACAGAGACGAAAACTTATACGATAGATCCAACCAGTATTGAAAGGAAGGTTCCTCATTCGCAGAAAATTAAAGTACCGACGTCAGTGGTAGACGTCACTAAAACCTCGGGTTTTTTTATTTCAGACTGTGACAAAGGTGACAAAGAGGTAGATAAAGGGTACTTCACTACCCTGGTCTACGGTACTAGAATCAAAAGACTTATAACTCGAAAGTGAGAGGTGAAAGTGAAAGTAGTTCTCCGAAAAATCAAGGAGAAGTGAAAGACGGTATTCCCACCACAGTAGACGTATAGACTCCAATGACTATAAAGAGGACCGGTAAAACTAAGGTCGAACACGAAGAATGTCTGGTCGAAAAGAGTACTATATGAGACGTATCTTCAATTTATTCGTCCCACTGTTATATGTCGGAACTGCATGAGGAAAAGGATAAACCTTGGTCAGACAACAAGGTACAGGTCAAGATTGACAACGAAGGACTGGACGTATGTCTAAAGGGTTCTCCGTCCAGTCCACCAGACCATAAGGGTAGAGAAAGTCTTAAAAGGTGTCAAACAACACTAGGTGTGTCAGTTTCCGAAACCGTATCAGTTATTTCGTCTTTATCTACAAAAAGACCTTGAGAGAACGAAAAAGGTACTAGGTTGCCTACAACCATTAAACTAGAGACCAAGGAGACGGAAAAGATTTTGGTAGACCTTCAAGTGCTAAGTGCATGACGACTTCGGACCGAACCTCTTAAAACTCGTAATGAAATGATCGCACACTCTACTCACGTTAACACGCCATCAAACTCGTAAGAAACCGTAATGGAAAAAAACCCTAACCTTACTTTTGACTGCAAAACGTCAGGACATCGGTGACGACTCAAAAGGTTTAAACGACCGTATAACTCACGTCGTGAAAGTGTCGTAGTAGAAAGTCCTAAACTTTATCGAGGTGACCTTAAGGTAGTGGAGGTGATCGAAACAAGCATCACTACGAAAGATTTCAGGCGAACTGAAGTGTAAGGTCCTACAGACCGAGATCCACTCACTAGTGTGGTAACACTAATAGGAATAATCTAGAAGATTTATTACACAGTCAGTAAAGGTGTATATACACACGTTTTACCTTAGTGAGGAATCGTCTTTGTCCCTCGAGTAATAAAGTTGATACTGTTCCAAAAAGGATTTCTAAAAGACTATAGACAAAGAGACATTAAGAGTTGTTTACTGATCTCAAAAATAAAGAATTCTTTGAAGTCTCTCTATCTAACATTCTTTACGGGGACTGTGAAGTGTGAAAAAACCCAGATGTAGGGAACGTGGAGAAGGATAATTCCCTGTTCTTGATAAACAGACGAGGAATGTAGACCCGACCAGAACACTGAATCAGACTGTTTGTCTTTTGAAGTCTTCTCTATGACGTAGTTCTCCGAAACACATGTAACCGGTCAAAAGAACAACAAATCAACGATTCAGTACAGGCTGAGAAAACACTGGGGTACCTGACGGTAGACGGTCCGAGAAGATAGGTACCCTAAAGGGTCCGTTCTTATGACGTCACCCAACGGTAAAAGAAAGGGTGTCCTAGAAGGACTACGTCCCCACCTTGGACCCAGAGGACGAAATCGTCCACCTAAAAAAAAAAATGGTGACTCGGTCGACCCTTCGGGGTCAGTCAAGAGAACCCTGGGGACATTACGGTAAATTTCTTAGGGTCGGATGGTACGGTCTTCTAATCTCTGGTGGACTTCGGCTCTACTCAGTGGGGTCGTCTGAGGTAACATCTGGTGGTCGGGTGTCTTCTGGACCATCGACTGATAGTTGTGTGGTCCTTGACGTCACACCTAGTGGATTTCGACCCTCTTGACGGACAGGATCTGGTCGGATTGCGTCTTCCGTTCCCGTGGGGTGAGGTCATGAGAACGGACCTTTTAAAGTTCCCGCCTCCTGGGACCACCCGACGTCAGACACCCCAGCGCTTCTCAGCCTGTACTGACTCGCTGAAGTAAAAGTGAAAAGTGAAAGTACGTAACCTCTTTCGTTACCGTTGGGTGAGGTCACAAGAACGAACCTCTTAGGGTCCCTGCCCCCTCGGACCACCCGACGGCAGATACCCCAGTGTGTCTCAGTCTGTACCGACTCCGCTGAATCGTCATCGTCGTCGTCGTCGTCGTCTGGTCGGATTTAGCTGACTGTCTTGAATCTCGATTTATCTAGTAACAACAAAATTCGACGATTTAAAACTTCACAGAATAAAACGTCGATATCGATTGACTACATTTCTGTTTAAAGAAAGATGTGTCGTCAGGAATGTTAACACGATATTTTTTGTTAAGATACCACTGAACTAAGTCTATTTATGTTAAATTAAGTGGTCGTAATTGAAAATTTAAACTACTCTGATCGGACATAAGTACAGTACTTTCAGAAACTTACTAATGGTTGATACTTTAAGTACTTAGTTACAGTTCTATTTTATGGTGTCATTGTTTCATTTCACCTCAAGGTGTTAACTTCTTAGTTTCTTACGTAAGTTTTCGTAAGTGTGACTTAAATGTTTTGATAAATTTCATTATCTAATCTTTACGGGACTAAATGTACATTAACATTTTGATTAGGAAACTTCATCCATTTTGATAGTAGTGGGTAAAATTTATTCTCAGTTGGTTCCTAATTTCCCTAATTTATTACATATTCTTTCTCAAGTGATTCGAATCCCCACTCCTCGGACGTACGAGTCATCGAAGTCAACACAGACTGAGAAACTCTGGGTCACCTGACGTCGGACGGTCCGGGAAGACAGGTACTCTAAGAGGTGTGTTCCTATAACCTCACCCAGTGTTCGGGATGAGGTCTCCTAGAAGGGTTACGTTCCTAGTTTGTACACGGAAGAAGTAGAGGAAGAAACCTCCACCTCAGAAATGGGCGACTCGGTGGACCCTTCGGGTCCGTCCCGTGTCTCGTTTAGGGTAGAGAGAACTAAAGTTTCAGGTACTAAGACCCTAAATGACACGGTATACAAGAGTTAGGACTGATGTATGACCTTAGTAAACCCTTTAGAAAAGATGTACGGTCAAGGGTCTAGGTATGGGTATTTTTCACTTAGTCATAAAACCCCCACCCGCCCACCCCCCGCCCCACCGATACCTCCTTCTCCGACAACATACAACAAAAAAGAAAATTGAGGTTTTTAATTTCTACATTTCGATTTAAGGTGACGTAATACGAAACGTGAATTTATTCTAACGATTAGGAATGATCACTGATCTACCGGGAAGTACCGAATTGGGGACGGGTAAAAGCCTGAGTGGGACATGAAAAGGTAGTTACCCAATAATCACAATTAATTTATGTCGTAGTTAGAAAGTTCTTTACAGGTCGACACTCCACCTAAATCTTAGGTGTGTTCCTGGTAACCTAGTACAACTAAGATGTGAACTTAAGTGGTGTTTGAACGAATACATTGAAGTTTGTTCAGGAAATTAGGGTGTTTCGGTGTCATAGGAGTACCTAGGTCATTCAAATCTCGATAAAGAGTAGGTTCTGGAGTGTTATAAAACGGTTACATTATACTGAGATTTCTCTAAGATGTAAAATACTCTCAAAAATTAACCGTTATCTGATTACCGAATGTTTCGTTAGTTCATTCTTAAGTTTTCAGTCACTTAACACATAAAGTGACGGTAGATAACCTAAAGCCGACATAGGTTGTACGAAACCCAAAAAGTGCATGTCGAGTTAAGTGTAATTTGTCAGGACACATGAAACCTCTATGTCTGTTCACGGGAAGACTTATTTTACTCTAAAGGAACATGATAATAGACTCTTTTCCGGATAACCTTACCGAATTATAAGATAAGTCTTTTTTTGTATTTCCCTTAAGGTAAGAATGATAGATATTATCAATATTCAAGTGAGTGGTGTTTCCTGATTCTAGTTTTACTGTCGTAATACTTTTAAATTTTTATGGTCGGTTTCTAGAATGAAGAATCAGTTCTAACTTGACTTTACAGACTTATTCCATGAGTAAATAAAGTCAATAATATAACGAATATCTAAAAAGAAACTCCCCTTCTACACACATCCTCAGTTCTTTATACTTGTACTCGTCCCTGGTTTTAGAACTTTTTATTAAAAACTTTTTGTAATTTATGTCAAAAGGTACTCATAATCACATAAGGTTGTTAGTAGAATTTGGTTAACTCCCCGTAGTACGTCACCATTGGACCTCAGAGACAGTCTTCTGTTTAGTGTCGTTTAAGAAAAAGTAAAAGAACGACGTGTTAAAGAAGTTTACTAATATGCAAGACTTTTGTCTCTTACATGAGAATTAACTTTTACATAATATCGATCAAAAGTCCTCGTTAGAAAAGGTCATGAAATACTTTGTTAGGTTTGTAATTAACTTTCTGAAAATCTCACTTGTAAATAAGTATTGAATTCCAAAGAGACTATCGAGTCAACCATTTCTTAGGTATATGTTACGTCCTCTGGAGTTAAGTTAAGGACCCAGTCTTTCTGGGGAGCCTCTTCCCTCTCCGATTGGTGTGGTTATAAGAACCCAAAGAGAACACCGAATTGACCATTTCTTAAACGGACGTTACGTCCTCTGGACCCAAGTTAGCGACCCAACCCTTCTAGGGGACCTCTTCCCTTTCTAATGGGTGAGGTCATAAGACCGGCTCTCTTAAGGTACGCCAGTGTTCCTCAACCTGTGATGACTCACTGAAAGTGAAAGTCTATGTTAATAATTATAAAATAATATGAACGAATTAGTGTACAAGTAGAGAAATGGGTAGTAACTAGATAGAGTAAAGAGAATAAAATAACTACGTCTATTCTAGGGAGACAGGTACCCTAAGAGATCCGATCTTTTGACCTTACCCTTCCCTTCGGGACCTATACTCATTAAAGTCAAACCAAGTCAGTGAGTCAGTACAGACTGAGGAACGCTGGGGTACTTAGTGTCGTGTGGTCCGGAGGGACAGGTAGTGGTTGAGGGTCTCAAGTAAGTTTGAGTACAGGTAGCTCAGTCACTACGGTAAGTCGGTAGAGTAGGAGACCGCAGGGGAAGAGGAGGATTGGGGTAAGGGAGGATCGTAGTCCCAGAAAAGGTTGCTTAATTAAGAAGTGTACTCCATCGATTTCATAACTTCAAATTCGAAATCGTAGTCAGGAAGGTTACTTGTGGGTCCTGACCAGAGGAAATGTTACCTGACCAACCCAGAGGAACGTCAGGTTCCCTGAGAGTTCTCAGAAGAGGTTGTTGTGTCAAGTTTTCGTAGTTAAGAAACCGCGAGTCGAAAGAAGTGTCAGATTGAGAGCGTAGGTATGTACTGGTGACCTTTTTGGTCTCGGAATTGATCTACCTGGAAACAACCGTTTCATTACAGAGACGAAAAGTTATACGATAGATCCAACCAGTAGTGAAAGGAAGGTTCCTCATTCACAGATAATTAAAGTACCGCCGTTAGTGGCAGACGTCACTAAAACCTCGGGGGGTTTTATCAGACTGTGACAAAGGTGATAANGACCTTTTTGGTATCGGAATTGATCTACCTGGAAACAACCGTTTCATTACAGAGACGAAAAGTTATACGATAGATCCAACCAGTAGTGAAAGGAAGGTTCCTCATTCACAGATAATTAAAGTACCACCGTTAGTGGCAGACGTCACTAAAACCTCGGGGGGTTTTATCAGACTGTGACAAAGGTGATAAAGGGGTAGATAAAAGGAACTTCACTACCCTGGTCTACGGTACTAGAAGCAAAAGACTTACAACTCGAAGTTCGGGTGAAAAAGTGAGAGGAGAAAGTGAAAGTAGTTCTCCGAAAACTCAAGGAGAAGTGAAAGACGGTATTCCCACCACAGTAGACGTATAGACTCCAATAACTATAAAGAGGACCGGTAGAACTAAGGTCGAACACGAAGAAGGTCAGGTCGCAAAGAGTACTACATGAGACGTAGATTCAATTTATTCATCCCACTGTTATATGTCGGAACTGTATAAGGAAACGAATAAACCTTAGTCAGACAACAAGGTACAGGTCAAGATTGACAACGAAGGACGTCTTAAGGTTTCTTATCGGTCATCTCTATTCTTTCCGAAGGAGTCGTTAGTCACGTTTCTTTGTCTCCTTTTGTTGTCTTACCTTTTCTGATCTCTAGAGAAGTTCTTTTGATCACTATGGTTCTCTTATAGAGTACGTTTCTACCCGAGTTATTTCCCGTCTTTACCATACCTGGATTGTCTTCGTCTTCTATAATTCTTCTCCACCGTTCTTATGTGCCTTCTTGACATGTTTTTTCTCGAAGTACTGGGTCTATTAGTGCTGCCACACTAGTGAGTGGATCTCGGTCTGTAGGACCTTAAATTTCAGTTCACCCGGAATCTTTCGTAGTGATGCTTGTTTCGATCGTCTCCACTACCTTAAGGTTAACTCGATAAAGTTTAGGACTTTCTACTACGACACTTTCACGACGTGAGTTATACGGTCGTTTAAACCTTTTGAGTGGTCACCGGTGTCCTGACCTTTTCCCGTCAAAAGTAAGGTTAGGGATTCTTTCCGTTACGGTTTCTTACGAGTTTGATGACGTGTTAACGTGAGTAGAGTGTACGATCATTTCATTACGAGTTTTAAGAGGTTCGGTCCGAAGTCGTTATGCACTTAGCGCTTGAAGGTCTACAAGTTCGACCAAAATCTTTTCCGTCTCTTTGGTCTATAGTTTAACGGTTGTAGGCGACCTAGTAGCTTTTTCGTTCTCTCAAGGTCTTTTTGTAGATAAAGACGAAATAACTGATACGGTTTCGGAAACTGACAACTAGTGTTATTTGACACCTGTTAAGACTCTCTCTACCCTATACTCATGTAAAATGGGATTTATGAAATCATAAGGACGGTAATCGATCTCAAGTCATAGACAGATCTTACTATATTTTAGATATACGTTTTAAGTGTTTATAATTCCCTTTAAACGATTAAAAACCGGTTACGTACAACCACTATGATGGGACTAGTTGTACATCTTATAATATTATTACTGTCTATTGGAGGAAGAGAAAGGGTCAGTTGGGAGTTAAATAGGGTCTCTTTCAATGAGAAGACTGAATAGGTAGTATTTAACCGATATGGAACAGTCTTAAAGTATACCTCTGTCTACCGTACACGAGAAAATACATGATAAAGTAAGTCACACCAAACCTCTGAAGAGATACAAATGAAACAGATAGTCAACGACACACGGTAACGTGACCTATTGATACCTGTGACCAACAAAAGTCAAACCCCGATAAAACTGATCTCGACGATTTTCGTTCAAACATGTTTGGAAAGACACTTTTTATTCAAAAGTAAAAAGAACTCATTTATAGATCCGCATTTTAACGGCACCAAATCCTTCTTCATTGCAGTCAAAAAGCTCTTTGACGATCTAAAGAGATTGCACCAACAGAGTAGAATATAAGGATGGTTGTTACACACTCTCAAGGTCTTGAGATTTTGTAACAGTTGTAAACCATAACAGTCAGAATTTAAAATCGGTAAGACCAACAACACGTTACCATAGAACACCAAAATCGAAAGCAAATGAATTGCTGACTAATACAATTCGCGGATATACAAACAACCAATAAGTATGTATAAGAAAATACTTCACACCAGATTAAAAAATGAGTAAAAGTCAATAAACAAATAATAATTCACAATCTATAAAATTTATGTAAAATTTATGTATACATAAACTATACACCACGATCACCAATTCTTAGACGGACGGTTGTGTCCTCTGTGTTCTCTGTGTCCACACTAAGGACCCAACCCTTCTAGGGGATCTCCTCCTTTACCGTTGGGTAAAGAACGGACTCTTTAAGGTACCTGTCTCCTCGGACCACCCCATGTCAGGTACCCCAGCGTTTATTATCCTATACTGACTTACTACCGTGTGTATAACTATGTCAAGAAACTATATATTAAAGAAGGGGTTTACTGGATAAATAAAAGAATTGTTCTAAAGACTACCCGTCTTTAAAATTTTACAACTACTTTAGATTAAATAGTACAGAATAAAAAAAAATAACAACACTTGTAAGATTCAGGTATACGGGTATCTGGATACCTGATACTAATATTACTTATTTTCACTACTGATAGATGTATTTGATGAACCCTAAGACGTGTTCTCTAAACAGTAAAGAGGAGAAGAATAATTAAATGGTTTAATAAATAAGTATATTCATACACAAGAACCTATCAGTAGAATATAAAACCCAATATTGGGTATGTTAGGTGTACATATATTGGGTATAGAGAAAAAATAGTGAAAGAATAAAATACCGTAGTCCTCTACGAGGTCGAGTCGAACATATAAAGGACTAAGTTAACATCTTAGTAAGTGAAGAGGATCCACGGAACTAAGGAAAGCAACACTCTTATCATTATCTTTGGTTCTCGACCCGTACTCCATACTAGAAACACTGACCCCTTATCAACTAAAGTCTGAAAACGTCGATTGTCTCGTTCATAAGGTCCGTCTACGAAATTGGAGACTCGGTGGTCCCTTCGGGGTATATGATCGAACAAATGTATATGTGTATATATTTATAAGTATATACATTGATAGATATAGACACAATTTGATTAGTACTCAAGTGTGACTTTAGACATTAAGAATGACTTGTAGGGTACCAAGTAAGATCGGAGGAGAGAAACGAATAGACATTACAGGACGAGGTGGTCACTCTTTAGAACGAGAATACTAGATGGTTTGTCACCTGAAAATTTAGGACCAACCTGAAACGACTACCTAGTCGTCCATTTCTTAAGGGGACATTACGTCCTCTGTGTTTTCTACACCCGAACTAGGGACCCAGTCCTTATAGGGAACCTCTTCCTTTACCAAGAGGTCACAAGAACGGATTTTTTAGGGTACCTGTCTCCTCGGACCGCCCGATGTCACGTTTCCCAGCGTTTCTCAGCCTGTGTTTACTCGTCGATTAGTGTGTGATGTTGACATAACTTTAACAATTGGATACTGGGGTAACCTCTATTGAAGTACTTGATCTCAGGAATACGTAAGACTCACGAATACACGTCAAGAAAAACGGAAATCAGAATGTCTTATGTGAGTAAAGGTTCAATAAATCTAATGGTTATAGGAGGAGTAGGAAGGTTATCCGAACAAGGTATGTACACAACTAATCCAAGTGTTATACTTACAGAAGGTCAAAGGTTTATGTAGTCTTTAATAAAAGAATTTAAACGCATGTAACTTCAAGTAATAAACACGGACAATACTACATACCAAAACTGTGCCCCAACTAAGAATAAAACTGGTAACATGATTGTCACAGTATGTCTTAACATGGTAGGATTTACGTATAAAACTAAAGAGGTTAAGTTGGAAGGGAGGAAGGAGATTTGGAATCGTTGGTAATTATGAAAATGATAAAGATATCAAAAAGAAAGGGTCTCATATTCACGTAAGTGTGTCACACATTGGAAAATCTGACGAAATAAAGTAAAACGTTATACGTAAATTACAAGGAATTACAGAAAAGTGGTAACTTTAAAATAAAAATATAGTGACTTTTGACAGGGTAATATCCTGACGGTACCAAATAGGTAAATGGGCAATTTTCTGTAGAACCAACGAAGTCTAAAAACCACTAATATTTATTTAGTCGATATTTATAAGTGTACGGTAAAAAACCCACTCGTATAAAAGTTTAGTCAACCCATTTATGAACTCACGTTAAAGATCAAGTATACTATTTTCGTATAAATCAAAACATTTTTTGACTATTAGACAAAAGGTTTTTCCGATATAGTTAAACGTAAAGACGATGGTTACTTATTCTCCTGGACAATGAGATGTGGAAACAGTTGTAAACCACAACAGTCATAAAACCTGTATATGGATATGTGTGTGTGTTTGAACATGTGTTTACAAGTAACGTCGTAATAAGTGTTATAGGTTTTTTTCACTTTTGTAGGACTGTGACCACTTACCTATTTATGCTACATCATATGACTATGGTATTCACAATAAATACGTATTCTTACTTACTTCATGAATGTGAACGATACCATACCTACTCGAAACTTTTATAATTTGATTCACTTTCTCGGTCTGTCTTTTCTGGTGTATAATATACTAAAGTGAGGTTACTTTACAGGTTTTATCCCTTTAGATTTCCCAGTCTTTCATATGATAACCAACAGTCAACTACCCTCCTTCCCCTGTAATCCTTACTAACATTTGTCAATTACTTAAAGAAGGACCCCACTACCTTTACAAGACCTTAATTTTTTATTACTACTAACGTGTTTTCATACTTATGATTTTTAGTGACTTGGCGTGTGTAATTTTACCATAATGGGTAGTAAATTTTCACCTGTAAATTAAAGGTTTATGTACCCAAAAATTTCATAGAAACTATAATTAGAAAGTAAAAGTATAATTAAAGAGTAAATTTACGAAAGAAGAGACGGTAGTGGGAAACACAGAAAAGTCAGAAAATGAAATAACTCCAAAAATTGTCGATTCAGTTTCTAGAAAGAACCATTTACAGTGTGTAACGTGAACTTTTATACACTCACTAAAATTTTATAGGAACCTATAACTGAAGATTATATTAGGGTGTCACTATTCTCTTGTCTGAGTTATACTAAAGTTATCGAAATCTGGTACTTTAAAAACGTAGAACAAAATACAAGGACCTGTACAAGATCGTAGAGGACCAAATATCAGGTATTTAATATCTGATATTTAAACTTAAACTCATCTTAAACATAGAACGGGAACATACTTTTAACATATTTAAAATTAATACAACTTAACCAAGTATCGCGAAAAGTCCAGATGGTATAGGAGGATGAAAAGACAGATATTTAACAATTGACTACTCTCAAACTATAACTTTGATAAAATAATATAACCCGAGGTTTTAGTGATACCTGTTACTCACGTGGGTACTTTAATTTTCTACGAACGAGGAACCTTCTTTTCGATACTGTTTGGATCTGTCACATAATTTCTCGTCTCTGTAGTGAAACGACTGTTTCGATACCAGTTTCGATACCAAAAAGGTCATCAGTACATACCTACACTCTCAATCTGGTATTTCTTCCGATTCACGACTTTTTAACTATGAAAGTTTGATACCACGACCTCTTCTGAGGACTCTCAGGGAACCTATCATTCCGTTAGTTTGGTCAGTCAGGAGTTCTTTTAGTTAGGACCTATAAGTAACCTTCCTGAAAATGACTTCGAAATTAGGAAACCGGTAGACTACACCCCTCGAGTGAGTGACCTTTTCTGGGACTACGACCCTTTCTAACTTTCGTCCTCTTCCCCCGTTGTCTCCTACTTTATACACCTACCGTAGTGGCTGAGTTACCTGTACTCAAACTCATTTGAGGTCCTCTACCATTTCCTGTTCCTTCTGACCTTACGACGGTAAGTACCCTAACGTCTCTCAGTCCGTACTGAATCGTTGACTTGTTGTTGTTGTTAGTTGATTTTTAGAATTAAATAAATGAATTTTTTATTAACATTATATATCACCTTGCTATACGTTGAGACAAGACATGAAAGGTTCAAAGGACAGTTACACAATAGTGTGAAAACTTTAAATTTTTTTTTAATTTATACCACTTATAATACAGTAGACTTAAAATAAAGTCAAAAATTTTAATATGTATATATATATATATTTTACGTCAAAACTTCTATCTATTCGTCTAGTCCATTCAAATGTTTAACATTTATTTAACGTATGGTGATATGAAGGTGGGTAGATCAGTTCCGATACCAAAAAGGTGACCAGTACATACCTACACTCTCAACCTAACACTTCTTTCGACTCGTGGTTTCTTAACTACGAAAACTTGACACAACAACCTCTTCTGAGAACTCTCAGGGAACCTGACGTTCCTCTAGGTTGGTCAGGTAAGATTTCCTCTAGTCAGGTCCCACAAGTAACCTTCCTGACTACGATTTCGACTTTGAGGTTATGAAACCGGTGGAGTACACTTCTCAACTGAGTGACCTTTTCTGGGACTACGACCCTCCCTAACCCCCGTCGTCCTGTTCCCCTGCTGTCTCCTACTCTACCGACCTACCGTAGTGGTTGAGCTACCTGTACTCAAACTCACTTGAGGCCCTCAACCACTACCTGTCCCTCCGGACCGGACGACGTTAAGTACCCCAGTGTTTCTCAGCCTGTGCTGACTCGTTGACTTGACTTGACTTGACTATGAAGGTGGTCTTACTTAAAGATTCTTGAGAGTAGGTAACAACACCGTCCTATTTAAACAAGTATGTGATCCTCTCTAGACAGGTACAAATGACTGACAGAAATAGACATAGATGTAAATAGATATAAATATACTTATACTATAATCATATATATCTTTACTCGGATTATTTTGTACACGTTTTATAATTTACCTCCTTACATATTTTGAAGTGAGTTCTTGTCCTTTCATTTTCAACACTTTCTTCTGAGTCATAACGTTTCCATAGTTAAGAAACTTCAAGTAATTTAGTTGTATTTTTATATTCATAAAAAATATATTTAAATTTTTGACTAAATTTAAAAGAATCATTTTGTCCACTGATTTTAAGTGGTCTTTTTTGTGACTTTTTATTTCTCTTTCTATATCATTCTGTTATTTTCGTCACCATTAATTTTGACACTATAAACATTTCCTCCCTTTATACGGTTATTTTATGTTTTATTTAATAAATTTTCTAAGCATATACATATATATATACAGTTTCTACTATAACATTTTACCATCCCTATCTCATTTATATAGGAAAAGAAAAAAAAAAAAAAAAAATGAAATAAAATGAAACGTTATGACATAACCAAAACGGTATGTAACTGTACTTAGGTGGTGCCCACATGTACGCAAGGGTTTGTACTTGGGGGGAGGATGGAGGGAGGGGTATTGTAGAGGGACCCAGTAGGGGCACGTGGTCGGGGTTCGTACGACATAGGACGCAGTCTGTATCTGACCGCTAAGCTAAGAATGTACTATCATATGTACAATGTTACGGTAAGAGGGTTTAGTAGGGTGGGAGAGGGTGAGGGAGACTCAGGTTTTCAGGCGATATGTGGAGACACAGAAAAAACGACAGAACGTATGTCGCAGCAGTAACGGTAGAAAGATTTAAGGTATATATACACGATCATATGACGTAACCACAAAAAGAAAGACCGAATGAAGTGAGACATATTAGTCGAGGTCAAAGTAGGTAAAGTAGTCTTGACTAAGTTTACTAAAGAAAAATTGCCGACTCATTATGAGGTAACACATGTACATAGTGTCGAAAGAATAGATAAGTAGACGACTACCTGTAGATCCAACAAAGGTACAGGACCGATAATATTTGTCACCTTTGGTCTTAACTTTCTCTGTGTATATGGGGTTACGAATAGGCAAAGATCTATATGTTGATTCATACTTTTTATTTCAAATTTTACGAATCGTTTTACATCTTCTTAAACAAATTTTGAAACTTAAAATGGGGTTTTCGTGTTTGACATATCCTCTTTTAACTATTTACATAAAAAAGATATGTCGTTATGTTATTTTTGTGCTATTTAATTTAAATTTTGTACTGTCTATCTCTATTTTATAAAAGACACAAAAGTTTCGACAAATTTATAAAAGACATAAAGTAGTAAATACTTTTGTGTTTGAAATTATCTTGTTACGATTTTCAGTGTATACTTATATACGAGTTAAACGATCGTTAATTAAAAATTTTTATTCCTTTGTTTTTTGAGACCGTTGAGGTTTAAAGTCATAAAAACACTCCTTTTTTGCACTAATACATATATATGTATATACGTGTGTTTGTCGATATATTTATATATATATATATATATATATATATATATATATATATATGTGTGGAAGATATGTATGGAGTCTACGAAATCCACACTCTACAAAGTCTTTTGGTTTACTTGATAGTGACAACCCTTCCCTTTAACAATTTTTAAGAAACATTCAATTAAAAAAAGTCGAGAGTCAAGTCAAGTCAACGAGTCAACACAGGTTAAGCAACGGTGGGGTTCCTGACGTCGTGTGGTCCGGAGGGACAGGTAGTGGTTGAGGACCTCAAATGAGTTTGAGTACAGGTAACTCAATCACTACGGTAGTTTGGTAGAGTAGAAGACAGTAGGGGAAGAGGAGGACGAAAGTTAGAAAGGGTCGTAGTCCCAAAAAATTTTTTACTCAGTCAAGAAGTGTAGTGTACCGGTTTCATAACCTCAAAGTCGAAGTCGTAGGCAGGAAGGTTACTTATAAGTCCTGACTAAAAGAAATCTTACCTGACCAACCTAGAGGAACGTCACGTTCCCAGACAGTTCTCATAAGAGGTTGTAGTGTCGAGTTTTCGTAGTTAAGAAGCCGTGAGTCGAAAGAAATATGAGGTTGAGAGTGGAGGTATGTACTGATGACCTTTTTAGTATCGAAACTGATCTGTCTTGAAACAACTGTTTCATTACAGAGACGAAAAATTATACGACAGATACAACCGGTATTTAAAAGAAGGTTCCTCGTTCGTAGAGAATTAAAGTACCGACGTCAGTGGTAGACGTCACCAAAACCTCGGGTTTTTTTTATCAGAGAGTGAAAAAGGTAATACCCCTTGACTACCCTGATCTACGGGACTAGAATCAAAAGACTTACAACTCAAAATTCGGTTGTAAAAGTGAGAGGAGAAAGTGAAAGTAGTTCTCCAAGAAATCAAGAAGGAGAGAAAGACGGTATTCCCACCATAGTAGAAGTATAGACTCCAATAACTATAAAGAGGGTCTTCAGAACTAAGGTCGAACACCAAGTAGATCGGGTCACAAAGAGTACTACATGAGACGTATCTTCAATTTATTCGTCCCACTGTTATATGTCGGAACTGTATGAGGAAAGGACTAAACCTTGGTCAAACAACAGGGTACAGGTCAACATTGACAACGAAGGACTGGATATATGTCTAAAGAGTTGTTGGTCTAGTCCGCCAGACCATAAGAGTAAAGAAAGTCTTAAAGGGTCTCAAACAACACTAGGTGTGTCAGTTTCCGAAACCATATCAGTTATTTCGTCTTCCTCTATAAAAAGACCTTGACAGAACGAAAAAACTACTAGGTTGCCTACAACCGTTAAACTAGAGACCAAGGAGACGGAAAAGATTTAGATCGAACTTGTAGACCTTAAAGTGTCAAGTGCATGACAACTTCGGACCGAACCTCTTAAAACTCGTAACGAAATGATCACACACTCTACTCACGTTAACACGTCATCAAACTCGTAAGAAACCATAATGGAAAGAAACCCTAACCTTACTTTTAAATGGAAAAGGTCAGGACACCGGTGACGACTCAAATGGTTTAAACGACCATATAACTCACGTCGTGAAAGTGTCGTAGTAGAAAGTCCTAAACTTTATCAAGTTGACCTTAAGGTAGTGAAGGTGATCGAAACAAGGATCACTACGAAAGATTCCGGGTGAACTGAAGTGTAAGGTCCTACAGACCGAGATCCACTCACTAGTATGATAGCACTAATTGACCCAACACTTCTAGAAAAAACATGACAAGAAGACACATAAGAACGGTAGAGAAGAATTATAGTAGACGAAAACAATCTAGGTATGGTAAAGACAGGAAATAACACGGATAGAATCGTACTTTACAAGGGAACTATAGAGATTAAAAGAACTGCTCTAGAGATCAGAAAGGGTAAGATGACAAAAGGAGATAAAGAAACGTGATAGTGACTCCTTCCGAAAGAATAGAGAGGAACGACAAGAAACCTTGAGACGTAAGTTTACCCGTATAGAAAGGAAAAGAGGTAACGAAAAGTGAAGAGAAGAAAAGTGTCGATATCTTTGTAATTTTCAACGTTGAATGACAACTACGACTTGTTGGTAGTTGTCCTTTTACAACCTAGGGTGGTTTTTCCTATGGGGTACAGGTTCCCGTTTTCCCTTCGGGGTTGTTGTACCATCCTCCCCAATTTAGTCAAGACTTATAAGTAACCTTCCTACTACGTTTTCGACTTCGAGGTTATTAAACCGGTGGACTACACTTCTCGACTGAGTGACCTTTTCTAAGACTACGACCCTTTCTAACTTCCGTCCTCCTCTTCCCCGGTTGTCTCCTACCCCACCAACCTACCGTAGGGTTGAACTACCTATACTCAAACTCCTTCAAGGCCCTCTACCACTCCCTGTCCCTTCGGACCGCACGACGTCAGGTATCCCAGCGTTCCCCAGTCTGTGCTTACTCGTTGACTTGGCTTGACTATCTTTGTGACTCACGGGATTTTATTTCGACAAAGTGAAGATTCTTGTATAGGACCGTTTTTCGGTACAGACACGGTCTTTCCTTACATTTCCTTACCGGTAACAAGATAAGGAATATTCTTATTCTTAGACCTTTGTTAGATTCGTTGGTACTGACCTCCTTCCTTTTCACATACTAATAAGGACTTTATTATGATTAAAGGATAAGGACTTTACCGTTCATTATATAGTCAATTTTACTTATTCGATCTCGATGTCCATAGTCGTACCTCTCTACAATTCTCATATGCACACTTTTTTTTCAACTAACGAGTTTCTATGTACGTCAAGTTATGATTGATACCTTTAAAATATACTACTTTATTGTGGTACATAATACAAATCAAATATTCACATATTTACTGTTTGTTGTATCTAAAGTCCCGGTACCCAATCTTAACACCAACGGGACTTCTTGTTTCCGTTCCGTCTCAACCACTCCGACCTTTCTCTTGAAGGATTGTCAAAGCACGTGACCTTACATAAACTTCATGTTTATATGGTGACATGTACACTCTGTATATTACAATACATGGGTGCAATTGAGTAATTTTTTTTTTTCTATTCTAAATTAATTTTTCTTTCTTTTATCCTCAATAATAAACTTATTTTTCGTCAAAATTAACGCATCACTTTCGGTACAAGAAAAAAATGACCTCTTCTTATTTGGTACTTTAGTTACCGTTTTCGTGTAAGAGTGACGATTTTTCTTTAGAGTGTTCCGTTTGATTCCAGTGCAGAAAGTTATTGAACTCGTTGTGTTCGTCTACTTATCTGGTCGACACCGACTCCACCTCTTTTCGTCGACCGTCTACACTCTTTTTACCTCCCTGAGACTTTTGTGGCAGTACTCACTGTCTACGAACTTACCTGTTCTATTTGGGATTCGTCCCTAGAGACTTTTATCCATCTCTATCAATCTTTTACGGAACGAACAAACCTTTTTCCTCTCAGTTAAATAAATCTTTTATTCAGATAAACAGTTAGGGTATTGAGGTAAGGATGTACAGTCTTATCCCGGATATTTCTTGGTAGACCAAGATTAAAAAGGACGCCCGACTTGAAAGAACAAAGAGAATGACTTCCGTAGTTGTCCCCTACTGGGTATTAGGATTGTCGTATAACGAGAAAAAATAATCGAACGATACAGTACCTTTGGAGGAATGTCTTGGGTAAGTAGTACACTAATATTATTTGTGTAAAGATACTTCCGTCCACCCCTTTGATGGTTTTCGGTTTCCTCCGGAAAAGTCTCGATCCTCTTGCTTTATCGTCATAAGGTTAGAGTCATAGACAGAGTAAGAGAGAGAGAGGGAGTCAGTTACAGTCGTAATCTTATCAATGAAGAACACTTTAAGCCGTTTTGTTTTTTTGACTAAAGGATCCTGAAGTCGTACTGATGCTTTTCAACTGTCATGGGTAAATTCTGTTACTGATGATTTACTTCCAATCTTTTCATTTACAGAATTCAGTACATATGGGAGGACGGTAAATTTCAACTTCTTTGTCCTTGAACATTTTAAAGACGGTTTCTTTTATTACGACCGTATTCACTACAAAAATATGGATACGATGACTTACTGACAGGACATTAAAAGTCTAATATTTTAGAAACATTCCCTGAGTGATGTAAGTGTTTACAAACGTTTTTACGTTTTGTTCAACAAACAGTACAGACATCGTTTTTTTAGTTTTGTTTTGTTTCGACTATTAATGAACCCTTAATAGAAATAAACTACTCTCCACGGTGTCACCATTTTCTTAGACGGACGGTTACGTCCTCCGCGTTCTCTGAGCTCAAACTAGGGACCCAGTTCTTCAAGGGGACTTCCTCCTTTACCGTTAGACGAGGTAAAGGACATAAGAACAGACCTTTAAAGGTACCTGTCTCCTCGGACCGACCGATGTCAGGTACCCCAACTTTTCTCAACATGTGTTGACCCACTGACTCGTCCGTGTGGTATAGGAGTAGTGAGTCGAAGGGCATTACCACTGTCAAAATGTATTGGTACTGTGGAAACAGTTTTGATTCTTTTTTAGTGACCATATAATCATTCATTTGATGTCGGGAATAAACGTAAAGTGGTCAAAAAGAGATACTAGCAAAAAGAGAAGGTCCTAGTATAGGTCCTATGATGTCGCGCAAACGAGTGGTGTAGAGGAATGAGAGCAGACTAGAGACTGTTAACTTTAGAAAAGAAGAAAAATATATTTAAACTCGAAAAACTTCACATGACAAATCCAATAGAGGTCTAGACACAGACAGACCAAAGAGTACTCATCTGCCACAATACCCAAACCCCTTGTTTATGGTCTCCTATTTCACAGGAGGACAGAATAGTCCCGAATGTGCCATAGTTGTACTACTTAGTGACGTCAAAGTGAAACTAGTGATTTCACTATAGACGGTCCAAAGAGGGGATTCGATAATTATGATAGAAGGGGAAATGTACGAACTAAGAAATCTTAGTCCAGTGATTAAAGTTGAGTATGAGTCTACTCTCCTCAATTCAAGGTTAAAGAACACTCTTAAGAGAGGACCTCTACTCTGATGGATTTATAAAGTGAACCTTAAGAAGACATTTCGTTTAAAAGAGAAGGAGGAGGTAAATAAATAAATGAGTAACTGAACAAATATTGTAACACCCTAACGCCTATAAATAAAATAAGAAACCCGATATTGAGTTATCATAGTAATACAAAAACAAGTTTAATAGTGTGAACACCGTTAACCCTCGTAAAAGTATATTCGAGCACACAGGAGGACTGTACAAGAGTAGATAAAAAACAACGACATAAAAACCTCAAGAAACTCCCCTTGCGAAAGGATGAATTCTCTTTTTGTTTACGAGGTTCAAGTAGAAGGTAAATGACACACGGTCAGAAACTAAGTGGAAAAGAGGTTTTTCAGGATCAAGAAAAGTAACCTAATGCAATAAATCCTTTTCATAAATACTGAATTACTGTAAAGAATTTATATACTAACTAAATTCTTGTTCAAATCAAAAAAAAATTACATGTGAACATTAAATACATTATAAGATGTAGTCGATATAGAGTTATTTTTAACACTACTATTATGTTTTTCAGGGATATATGGAGTATAAATTGAAGAGTGTAATTACAGACTATGACCACGTAAACAATGTTAACTGTTTATGACTATGTAATAATTACTGACGTTGGATATGAATTCAGACTAAAAGACTCAAAAATAGATTAGAGGAAAAAGATGAGGATTTAAGATATATACATATAAATCGTAAGGCAGAAGAGTCAAAGGATGAATCCAATACTTTTAAAAAGACCCTGAAAGGAATTTAAAGATACTGGAACTGTCTAAACTCCTCATGACCAGAAAACATCTTACAAGAGTAAATTCTTCTAAACAGATTACAAGAAGAGTACTAATCTGTCCCCAATACACTGAAACGGTTGTTCCCAGACAGATCAGTTTCGATACCAAAAAAGTCATCAATACATGCCTACACTCTTAGCCTGGGATTTCTTTCGACTTACGGTTTCTTAATTACGAAAACTTGACATCACGACCTCTTCTGAGAACTCTCAGGGAACGTGACGTTTCTCTAGTTTGGTCAGTTTGGATTTCCTTTAGTCAGGACTTATAAGTAACCTTCCTGACGGCGACTTCGACTTTGAGGTTATGAAACCGGTGGACCTACTCTTCTCGACTGAGTAATCTTTTCTAGGACTACGACCCTTTCTAACTTCCGTCCTCTTTTTCCCCAGCTGTCTCCTATTCTTACAACCCACCGTAGTGGTTGAACTACCTGTACTCAAACTCGTTCGAGACCCTCAACCACTACTTGTCCCTTCGGACCACAGGACATCAGGTACCCCAGAGTTTCTCAGTCTGTGCTGACTCTCTGACTTGGCTTGACTCTCCTGACTTGGCCTGACTCCTTCCCTTCTGTTGTCTCCATTTTACGGCAAAAGTGGTGTAGTATAGTTCCCATGTATGTGATTTAACAATAACAACTCCAACTGGAACTAGTGCACTGACTTCATCATAAACAGTCCAAAGAGGTGACATTTCAATTAGAGAAATATGAAGTAAGACATATCATACGAAACCTTCTGTCAATAATACGTATTCAAGTCTGGATCCTCATCCCTCCTATCTAATAGTGACTGTGGTAGACATTAATAAGACGTTCCCTCTAACAGATAAGAGGGGGTAACTAAATAAATAGGTTCGTAATTATAGTCACACCTGGGTACCTATGAATAAAATATACGATAAATATAGGTCTAGATGAAATGAAAATACGAGATTAACAAGATCAAAACTTGTTCTTTTTTATAAAGTGATATAGGGTCACTTGTTGTTGTGTATGTAAGTCTTAAATTTTTAATCAGGGGGAGTTTACTTGATAGGATATTATTGATCGATGATAACACAGAAAGATATTCAGTCCGTGACACCATACATGAAATTCATATTAAACTTATAAGTTTTGTGGTGACCGCAGAAATATTACTCATTCATTTCGGGTCGAATGAGTAAAGACTAATACATGTTCAAGTCTAAGGGACCAATACATTCTATCCAAAGTTTCGAGTCACACTTTTCTTTTGAGTAAATTAATCCAAAATATCTAAAGAAAGATGTTTTGGTTTAGCTATATACCTCTTAAATTGCAGTTTGTAAAAACGATTATAATAGTCAAAAAATCAAAAGGAAAACTCTAAACAATTTTTGACGCCATATAAACAAAATGTTACAACGTTTCAAAAAAAAAAAATCAAAACTTCAATTATTGATTTTGAAATACATTCAACGACACAATATTAGTATAGTTTATGTCCATAAATGTTAAATGTATTTTACTCCTAGTTTAATGGAATTTTTCACCTTTTCTTTAAAATATATTAGATCGTTAAGTGATCGGGTTAAACGTCCTGTTAGAAGGTGAAATTTCTTAATAAAAGTCCGATACACATAGAAAGTTTACAAAACGATCTAGAAGTGTATCTACTTTTTAGATAAATATTAATACACTTGATTTTAAAAGGAAAATCTATTTTGTGTCTGATAAGAGTATAGTAAAATCATATATGACTTAAAAGATCCTTAAGTTGATGACATATTTTACTCCCTTCTAAAACTAGACTTGAATTCACTCCTGACCACCACCACCACCACTAAATCAACGAGTCAGCACAGGTTGAGAACGCTGGGGTACCTGGTATCGGGTGGTCCGAGGAAACAGGTACCTGCAGAGGTCCGTTCTTATCATCTCACCCAACAGTAAAGGAAGAGGTCCCCTAGAAGGACTGGGTCCTTAGCTTGGGTCCAGAGGACGTAACGTTCGCTTAGAAATGGTTTACTCAATACTCTCTTCGGAGATCACTTCTGACGACGACGATTCAGCGAAGTCAACACAGGCTGAGCCACGCTGGGGTATCTGCCGTCAGGTGGTCCGAGGGGACAGGGACCCTAAGAGGTCCGTTCTTGTGACCTCACCCAACGGTAAAGGAAGAGGTTACGTACTTTCACTTTCCACTTTCTCTTCAACGAGTCAACACAGGTTGAAGGTCGCTGGGGTCCCTGACGTCGGGTGGTCCGAGGAGGTAGGTACCCTAAAAGGTCCGCTCTCAGGACCTCACCCCACGGATCAAACAGAAAAAAAAGATGGTACAAAAACACACTTAACTATCGAACAAAGAAAAATAATGACTACTCATGGGGGTATAGTAAACTCTCATTGAACTTTTAAATTACTAATTATTTATTTACACTATAAGAATAATATTTTTGTTACTATTTATTTTCCTTTTATTTAATATTAAGTTGATACATAAAGATAGATATTTGTGAGACTCAACCTATTGGACCCTCTGTTTTACTTCGTTATACTATTAACAACTTGTATATTGTTTTGACAACATTACTTTTCTTATTTTTGTTATTCTTCGTTATCCTTTCACAACTCCGTTTATTATTATTTAGTCACTCATCGAACATACATTATTCTCTTTCTACCTTTATTGGAATTAAGTTCATTCCTATAACACGGTTCTTTTTAATGACTGAGCTCAGTCTCTTTATTCCTTCGTACTAATTATAAGAACATTTATTCACTTAAAATAAAAATTTACATCGTAGTTTGATTAAGAACTACAACAATCTTTACAAACAGTAAAGTTTTCTTCACAAACAGTATGTTTGTTTGAAACTATTTATATTATCTTTTACAAAAAAGGAGAGATTTTAGTGTGGTATTCAGTTACGTCGGTAATTCAGAAATCAAGAATTTTAATTGGACTTTTGAGATGGAAGTTATAAACTATCTTTTGTCTATAGTTTAATCTTGTTTTATATTTTATAAGATATAGTTTCACTATAGAGTTAGGAGAAGTCAGATATAGTCCATTAATTTTTAGTCATCGATTCTATTTTTATTTAAGTACAAAGTTTATACTTTAAAATTGTTTTATCTAATATATAGTGACATGATACTAGATATATTTTATAAATCATACTGTTATGATACCATAAAAATTTTTAAATAATTGAAGTAATTACCTTTAAACTACTTCAGACGTAAAGGGTACAGAGACTATTAAATTCTAAAGTAAGTGTATTTCATTACTCAGACTTTAGTGGAGATACTATGTATAAATCAGTCAAAGTAATGAAAACGATATTGATGTGATAAGTCACTTTCTGAGAAGTCGAAGACAAGTTGACTATTTTTGTATTAATGAATTGAAAAAAGATTTTATATACACGTACTTATACCAGTGAACTAAGTTTACAAACTATTAAGTTGAAACGAGAGTTCTGGTATAAAATAAAAGTTACTTAAGAAAAAAGTTTTCAACCGATCACGTAAGGTAGAAATAAAGTTTAATTAATTATACGGTTAGGGGTTAAAATTCAAGGATACCTAAAGATTCAGGTTTGTCGTATAGATAAATTATCGAACGTTTATTCATGTTCAATATATTTAAACATTGAACAGTATATATATGTATAATGTATAAAATAAGTATATACGTATACATTAGTACAAGTTCGACCAAAATCTTTTCCGTCTTTTTGGTCTCTAGTTTAACGGTTGTAGGCGACCTAATACCTTTTTCGTTCTCTCAAGGTCTTTTTGTAGATAAAGACGAAATAACTGATACGGTTTCGGAAACTGACATACCTAGTGTTATTTCACACCTTTTAAGACCTTCTCTACCCTTATGGTCTGGTGGACTGTACGGAGAACTCTTTAGACATACGTCCAGTCCTTCGTTGTCAATCTTGACCTGTACCTTGTTGTCTGACCAAGGTTTATCCTTTTCCTCATGCAGTTCCGACATATAACAGTGGGACGAATAAATTGAAGATACGTCTCATGTAGTGCTCTTTGCGACCCCACCTTCTTTGTGTTCGACCTTAGTTCTAACGACCCTCTTTATAGTTATTGGAGTCTATACGTCTACTGTGGTGGGAATACCGTCTTTCACTTCTCCTTGATTTTTCGGAGAACTACTTTCATTTTCTCCTCTCACTTTTTCAACCGGATTTCGAGCTGTAAGTCTTTTGCTTCTAGTACCGTAGGTCAGGGTAGTGAAGTACCCTTTATCTACCCCTTTGTCACCTTTGTCACAGTCTGAAGTGAAAAAACCCGAGGTTTTAGTGACGTCTACCACTAACGTCGGTACTTTAATTTTCTATGAATGAGGAACCTTCTTTTCAATACTGGTTGGATCTATCATATAAGTTTTCGTCTCTGTAATGAAACGACTGATTCCAGGTAGATCAGTTCCGATACCAAAAAGGTCATTAGTACATACCTTCACTCTCAACCTGACACTTCTTCCGACTCGTGACTTCTTAACTACGAAAACTTGACACCACAACCTCTTCTGTGAACTCTCAGAGAACCTGACGTTCCTCTAGGTTAGTAAGGTAAGACTTCCTCTAACTGGGACCCTAAAGAAACCTTCCTTACTACGATCTCGACTTCGAGGTCATGAAACCGTTGGAGTACACTTTTCGACTGAGTAACTTTTTCTGAAATTACGACCCTCCCTAACCCCCGTCCTCTTCTTCCCCTGCTGTCTCCTACTCTACCGACCTACCGTAGTGACTGGGCTACCAGTACTCAGACTCACTTGAGGCCCTCTACCACTACCTGTCCCTCCGGACCGCACGACGCTAAGTACCCCAGCTTTTCTCAGCCTGTGTTGACTCGCTGACTTGACTTGACTTGACTTGACTTAGATTGGTAGACTTTTTGGTTTTGATACTTTCGACATCCAGTCGTTCCTGTAAAAATTCCATTAAAATTAAACAACTATCACTGTACTTTCACTCACTTCAGCGAGTTAGTACAGGCTGAGAAACGCTGGGGCACCTGACATCGGGTGGTCCGAGGAGACGGGTACCTTAAGAGGTCCGTTCTTATGACCTCAGCCAACAGTAAAGGAAGAGGTCCCCTAGAAGGGTTGGGTCCCTAACTTGGGTCCAGAAGGCGTAACGTCCGTCTACGCAATTGGAGACTCGGTGGTCCCTTCGGGATTAAACAAATATTTGGTCACTATTAATATAAGTGAAATTATTTTAGATCACGTGTAGTAATGTCTACATCTTCTTTGTTGAAAAGTTTACATATTTTTGGAAAAATTACGGAAAATTACAAATTAAGACTACAAATTAAAAATACCTGAAGTTTTAACCGTTATTATAGTTTATAAATTCTTTTGTGATATTTTCTCTATTTCTTTGATATAGTGACCACAAAGAGAGACTGTATCATGATTATTGGAGGGGATGTTAACATTATCACTTAAAAGAGATCATGAATAGTGTGGACCCTCGAAATAGGAACGATAAGATATTAACAGTTGATCTTGAAATACAAAAATTACTTAAAGAAAACTTATGAGATCAATGACGTAAATGTTAATAGTTTGAAAATGAATTTTAGAATTTTCACAATATGTAAGAACGGTTGAAATTTTGACAAAGAAACATCCTATGAATAAATTAAAACTGTCAAAACAAGTAGTCTTCCTTTTACATAACTGTCTCATCCGCGTGACACTTACCAAGTAAACACTTGATCAAAATACGAACTTTCACTTTTCACTCAGTGAGTCGGTACGGGTTGAGAAACGATGGGGTACCTGACATATCAGGTACCTTAAGACGTCCGGTCTTATAACCTCACCCATCGGAAAGGGAAGAAGTTCCCTAGAAGGATTGGGTCCCTAACTTGGGTCCAGAGGACGTGATGTCCGTCTAAGAATTGGTCGACTTGGTGTTCCCTTCGGGTTAAAATACGAACGTATCAGTTGACTCACAAAAGAAACAGTGTCAAAATATAAACTATAAACGTTTATTACCAAATTTTGTATACGCAGATATGTGTATGTATGTCCGAAGGGTCCACCACGTCACCATTTCTTAAGCGGACGGTTACGTCCTCTACGTCCTCTGTGTCCAAACTGAAGGACCCAACCCTTCTAGGAGACCTAGCCCTTTACCGTTGGGTGAGGTCATAAGAACGGACCTTTTAGGGTACCTGTCTCCTTGGACCGTCCGAAGTCAAGTACCCCAGCGTTTCTCTGTGGTGTCGTGACTCTCGTGTGTGCGTGTGCATGTGTGTGTGCTCGTGTGTACGTGTACATGTATGTGTGCTCGTGTGTATATATACTTTAGGTATAAGGACATAAGAGGAGGAGGAGGGGGAGGAGAAGGAGGTGGAGGAGGACGAAGAGGAAGAGAGAGTAAAAAAAAAAAAAGACTTCTTTGTTCCGGTCTTTATTACCATTTAAACAGTCAGGTCCGAGTTTTATGATTAATTGTTCATTTATGTCATTTATATCGACTAACTTCTTTAGGTATTGCATCGTGAAACTTCGTGTCTGTAAAACAAATCTTTTCATGACATTCTAGGGTGAAACTTACTTCTGTAAGTCCCAACAGATCATACAGACCGATGGCCGGCGTCACCGGGTCGTCGTAGAAGGGAAGAGACGTTTGGTACTTTGATTTATTAAGGGGTTTGTTTAAAATTCTTAGCAGGAGATCTCCCGCGGTCGGAAGAGTGATGGACTCGTTTCGACGTGCTTTCTCAAATGTTTTCTGTAGTGAAAGAGTCGTTAAAAAATAAGGCGACTGAGACCCTACCAGCGAAACTAGTGTAAAGGGGGCTCCAAGACTAGAAGACGTTGTGACGGACCCTACAGACATAAGAGAGTCAAAGGAATAAAGAGTCGTGTACCGTGTGAAAGTTAGACCACGAAGAAGTGTTTGATTTAGGAGTCCTGATATCGAAAAAGAGGAAGTTTCTCCGGAGGGTTCCATAAGGACTCACTGAGA